>WEKY01049414.1:0-21255 GCA_013390045.1 Picathartes gymnocephalus
CAACTTGGGAGTGAGGTTAATAAAGAAATTATATCAAAAGAGCCTAATGAGTTTCATGATAAGAAATGAGTTTTTAGATAAGAATATCTAAAAAGTCTATTTCAATATGTAAAAGTTATTTTAATATGTAATACATTGTTACACTCATCACCGTGTATGCATATATTTACATATACTCAGACATGCACATACATATACATATATATGAATAATCATTATGCTAATTTAATCTTAAATTAATCTCAGATTTTAATACTCCCAGGTGTTCAAGATGGTTAAGTATACTGTGTGAAGCTGACACATATCCCAGGATAGGAAGGAAGTAACCAGAAGGCACCTGTCTTGCTACATTATGCTCACAGTCTGTGTTTGATGCAGAAGGCAGTGCAAAAATTCACTGGCAAGCTGGAAAGAGCAAGATAAGGTGACTTGGACAGTGAGCAGCCAGTGATCAGAAGACAATGCTGCATGTCAGAGGTCCTGCAGCTCTACCACCTCAGATCATGTAGCTGGCTCCCAACATCCATCTTCAATTTATATAGTGGATTTCATAGCAGAAGAATAGGAGAAGAATAGAAGAAGAAGAGTAGAAGAATAGAAGAAAGTTCATTCACAACTTGATTTATATCAGATGGGTCAAAAGCTAACGTGCCTTTCTGCCATGTGGTCCAGACTGCTTCCTAAGGGATAGTCTTACAATGCATCCACATAGCTAAGATCTTTCTCTGAGTTCTCACATCTCAATTGTTCTCCCATCCCACATTAGAATCCTTAGTTCTGCCTTGGACACCTATTTCTTGTTTCTATTCATACAGCTTGCTCTCCTATGACCTGTGTTCATCCAAGATATGTTTCACCATTCTTCTTTCCTCTAACATAGAAATAGAGACAGGTTCTTTTATCTTTGTAGCATTTCATGGACCATCAGACCTCTTCTCAGACTCTTCTCAGCACTATCAAGTGATAGGGAAAAAGGCAATGGAAACAAAATGAAATACAGGAAAATTCATTCAAACATTAGAAAACACTTTCTTATTCTGCGTCTGGTACAGGTTGCCTAGAGAGGTTGTGGAGGCTGCATTCCTGGAGATACTCAAAACTCACCTGGACATCACCCCGAGCGAACTACTCTCACTGACTCTGCTTGAACAGGGGTTTTAGACCCTTGAGAGGACACTTACCACCTCAGTGATTCTGTGATACAGTGATCTTAAGGACCACCTCTCATTAATTACTGACTTGGTGACTCTTCCTTTCAAAAACTATATCTAGCAGGTTATGACACATAGGGGTTATATTTCTAAACTTGTTCCCATGTCTTAGAAATCTCCCTACAAGCTAGCGCAAATCTTTCCTCTTCTGGATTCTCCTGAAAACTCTTGGTTGCAATCTATATAGCCAATAAAGGGAATTTGTCAAGATGTAGATAGTTGCTGTGTCTACTTATTTCTCCAACTGTACTTCTATGCCTGCTCCTCCCTTTATAATTCAGGCTGCAAAAGGCCTGTGATAGAAACTACGACTGGGTTTTTACTGCACCTAACATCACTGTTTATTGTACGTAAGTAGGACTCCAGGACACTCATTAAAAACAAAAATTAAGTGGGTTGCCCCAGAATAATCACAGTATCAAAATTTTTTAAAAAAATTAAAATAAAGGCTTCAACTATTTTCAGTGTTAAGGGACTGTTTTGCTTTTACAAACACACAGAAACTGTAAAGCATCTGGAATCCAAAGGATTTCTTTTTTTCTTTGTTTTCTTTTTTTCATTTAAGTTTTACCAGTTCTGTGGAATTCAGTCAGAACTATATTGGTTACTATGGTGACTAACTGTAATAAATGAAGTGACAAAGATGCCTCAGACTTTATTTAGTGGGGAATAAGGAGCAGCTAGAAACAAAAACCTCTACTTTTCACAGACAAGTAATCCAGTCAGCCACTTGCATAGCTGTTAATACACTGATGGGTTTTGAAGCCTTTGCCTCCTGTATGAATAAGGTTTGCTTCTCCCATTATTTAATGGTGGTGTGCTGAGTGCAATGAGGCAAGCAGCCTCCATGCAGATAAAGTTCTGGGGCTGTTCCCATCAACAGTGACACTAGGTCCTAGACAGATGCATTTCTTCCAATTTACCCCATGCACTGCAGCATGAGCAGAACTGCATAGGATAAATTGGAGGGAATGCCTGAGCAGAAGTTGTTTTCCCATGTGTTTCTAGCTCTCACTGGCAGCAGAGATGAGACTGTGCTGAATGTAACTAGAAATATACATCCTGGGTAGGAGGGAAGACCTTAAGCAGGACTGCAGTTATCCTGCAATCGGGTGGCCAATTATCTAGCAGGATGTCTGGGAAAGATCTTTTTGCTGTTTGTACTTCCTTACCAACTGTGCAGAAAGCAATTAATACTTTGCCCCTCTTCTTTCATTTTTGATACTTGTATAAACGGCAAAAAGGATGCTGCAAGCAGGAGAAGAAATCCAGACTGACCTTTGTAAAGAGAGTGGTCAGTTCAGCCCTGAGGCAACACCACCAGCAATGCTTGTCCTCCTCTCATACTGATTCCATTGAAACAAGGTAGCAGCTGGAACATTTATCTCAAAAACAATACTGTAGCAGCTTTTAAGGTACAAAATTTGTAGCTTGATTAGAACAATAAAATGTTCTCTTAGGTTTTCAAGAGGCGTGCAGAAGATTTTTCTCGCTTTTGGCTAGGTATTGGATTGACATGATACCTATGGTGTCATGTAACATGAGGTTTCCTTATGTTTCATGGGATCTGCTTAAATGTAAATACACGTATGTGTAAATATACTGTGTGTGTGGAAGTCTGACCCATATGTCACCAGAATTAACCTATTCTGGTTAATTCCCTAATTCCCTGCCTATGTTTGTCTCTTTTCAGTATTCCATACCCAGAATCTACACCACATTGTGGAACACTACACTGCTCAAGGAACATGGCATTGAATCAATCCTGCTGCATGGACAGGAAAGAAAAACCAAACCACTTTCCTTTTGCATTACACCCATATTCCTCAGAAACACCTCCATGGCCAAAAGATAGAAATGCTCATTTCCTCCTGCCAACCCAATTTTCTTTGGGAGTGGAGAGTCACAACCTGGATGGATCAAAGTAGGAGAAGTATGGCATAGGCATAGGCAGAGTAAATTCTGAGATTTGCATACAGAGCATATGGCATATGAGTTTGAAATATAATATATGGCTTGCAAAACATGTAACTAGTATCCAGAGATGTGGTTTGGAAAGTAAAACAGCTCAAGCTTCCTGTCAGCTTGGGTGACATAACCCAAGGCAGAGTTAGAGGCAATAAAAAGCTCACCTGAACATAACTCGTGGCAGTGCCTACCTCTAAGAAACAAAATCACATGGCACTGGCCTTATCTGCATTTCATGAATGGCCCAGATTTTGTCCTGGTAAGCCTTTGACTCTGCTGGTTTACCATCCTGTTAAACTGGTATCTGACATTTCAGCTGGGAAGAAGTAGCACTGTCTTTGCTTTTGAGGAATTCAGTGTCCCCCTTGAGATGAGAATGACAGGTGACTGTGTCACACTCCTCTTCTACTCTCTTCCAGAGTGCAGTCCAGCTAGTGGTCTCAAATCATAGATTGCTTTAAAACAATGTTTGAAGTCTGTGTATATTTAACCGTGGATCAGAGTATTTGATTTTATCCTATGTCTGAAGGAGTTGGGAAGACACATCCCATCTGGCCTGGGAGAGCTCTCAAGGGACCTCTGACTGGTTTGTATTTTTCTCTAAGGTCCCAAATAAATGTACAAATTTCTAACACACACACCTTGGGGGTAAGCAATTATTCATGATACAACAAGAGAAATACAAAAATATGCCACTATAAATTCTTAAATCAGCTGTTTTCACTTTCTAATCTTAAAGCATTTTCTTTGTTTGATCTGTCATAAATATTTCTCTTAGCTCTTTAAAAAGCATTGGCTTATTTATGTTTGGGGGAAGATGATTTATTGCAGTACTAGAACAAAATTAATTCACTTTTCAATGTGAGCTAACTTTTGCAAAGGGAATGAGTCCTTCAATGCAAGATCCAAATGCCATTGTCTCAGCACTGGTTGCATAACTCTGAAGGAGAAAAGTTAATGTTACAAACAGAACAACATCATTGTTGAGATTTACTCGCTGGAGACTTACTTTCCTTATCACTAAGACCACTATTTTTATTTACATCTAAACAGGAAAAAAGTTATGCTGGGCACCTATCTTTGTTTCACAGGTCTAGGGAAAGCTGGGGATTATCAATGACGTGAATAGCTATATAATCTCCCCTGATTTCTGAAAAACTCAGCTTCCTGCACTTTTCATTATGTTCATCTCTAAACTTTGTGCAATTTTTTACAGGGCCAGGAGGAAAGAGAGAAAAAGGAGATGTTTAAAATACATTGAAATCGTATTTTGACTAGATCAAATATATATCACTGTGAACCAGCAACCCTGTGATAATAAGTTACCTAGCAGTGATAAACAAGTACCATGGGAGAACAAGTATGTATAAAACAAAAAGACTTTAATGTCATTTTATGATATATACATCAGGATTCTTTTTTTAAATGCCACTTTTTAATCATGCCTACACTGACTATTATTTATGTCATAACTAGAGAATTGGGGAGCAAGATCTTGCATTTCCTAGGTATGGTCCTGTCCTGCTGGAGCCTTCCCATACCACAGTCTGTCTGAGATATCGAGGCTGTGTTCGTGTTCATGTTCAGCATCCCCAGCTGCAAGCAGCCCCAGAGGTCACTGCATCCTCTCCAGAGCTACCAGGGCAGTGTCCAGTGTGGCAATCTCCTCTCCTAGCTCCCTGCTGACCATCATCCCAGGCAGACAGCTTGATGTCACCAGCCCTGGATCTACCAGGTGTCCTCACCTACTTGAAGATGAGCTTTCCCAAGCCCATTTCCCATCTGTTTAAGCCAGAGTTGAAGAGTGTCACTAGGTTCCTCACCTGCCCTGGGTACCCAGGTCTTTGTTGTGGCCCATATTTATAGTAAAATGCTCGGTAGGCACTGCAGCTGCCCTTTCAGCATTCTCTGCCCTACATCTGTGCAGCCTGTAGCCAGCATTGTTACCTCTCTCCCCTGCCTCCCAGCACTGGATGCTTGACCAGGTTCATTGATAATGACGCGTTCCTAACTATGAATTATGGCACCTAGAACAGAAACCTACATTTAAAGGACCTGTGATTTCTGCTGTAAAAAACTGTTTTTTCTTGAGGAAAAAGTGAAATCGAGGTTCTGACGCCTTTATAATTACATAAAATACATACAAATATTTATCTTTAGGTCTCTAAAGTCATACATTGAGGTCAGTAGGAAACATCACATTGTGATCAAGGGTGATACAATTCCCTTAAAGCCAGTTCTCAGAACAAATGTTCCAGCTCTCAAAGTGGGCTGCACAGCAAAATAAACTCTCTCACACCATTTACCAGCATGCCTGCATACAGTCCAGGTTGCTGTGCTGTTTTTTGGCATCCCATTAAAACCCAGGAAAAGATTCCTCTTTACTTTTCCTGAAGAAATGTCTATTCTGCTCTGCCAGAACTCCTCAGGCTCTGAAAGCTACGGAGAGAGAAAGCAATGTGGGTCATATCTGGTCTTTCATTGAAAAAAAAAAATAGAATTGAGTGGGAAAATTCTTTGCTTCCTCTGTGTTTTGGCAATATGCAAGAACTGGGCAAGCTGATCTGCCGCAGTATTTCCAGCTAGGACTTCATTCACATTTGAAGCCATCAGATAAGCTTACATATTAACTCTGCTGATTTACGTTAACACTTAGCCATGGTGACAAGTACTCTTTGCACTCACTGCACACTGACACTTTGTCTTTCTGCTTGCAAGGAATTCAAGCAGAGATTAGTGACGTTAATGAGAAAGAATAAGAGTGTGTATGTAAGCAAAGCTTGAGATATTGGCAGGTGCCAAGTCTGCAATGGCAGCAAGCAGAAAATACTGATTAACACAACATAGTTTGCACTTTCATCAAAAGATTTGTTCTGGTTTTGCATTTATTCTTTAAAATATTGATAAGGTTGTTTGGTTTGCAGTGGTTTTTTTGGTTGGTTTTTTTTGGTTGGGTGGTTTTTTGGTTTTCGTTTGTTTGGTTGGGGTTTTTTTTGGTTTTTTGTTTTTCGTGGAAGGGGTTATAGTTTTTATTAATTTTGTTACAAATATTGGAATTCTTTAAACTTGTTTTGTCCAGAACAGAGGTTATAAAATTCAAGCCCAGAAATCACTGTTAAATAGTAGAAGTCTCGTAATTCAGATATAAATGTTCCCTCTGGGGATCCACAGAAAATGTTTTTTTCTGAAGCAGAAAAGATACAGTTGTCATTGCTGTTCAGAAGCACAGAAAATCAGTTTACTCTGTCTTAACACTTCATAGGATTTCATTATTTAAAACAGAAATGCCTACCTGCTTAGCCATGTCAATCAAATCACCAGCTGCAATTCCTTTGCCGGTTTGCTACTACAAAACACCAGCATGTGCACAAGTTCTTTTCTTCCCCAACCACAGCTGTGCACAACATGTCTCCTAAGGGAAAGCAGAATCAACTATTTCATATCTATGGCATGTGTTTCTACCAGGACAATTAGTGCCAAGTAGCCACAGTGCTATAAGCTCACACCCAAACTGAGACATACTTTGGCTGAGCAGTGACCAACACCAAAAAGAGAGCACAAATGTCATGTTCTGTTCTTCAAGAGGTCAGGAGTGGGCTGTGGTAAAATAATATGTTCAATGGACAGAGTAACTCTGAGTTGTCAGGCAACACCAGGTACAGAAGGAGGAAGGGAGTGCCAAGGGGGCAAAGAGAGAGACACAAAGACCTGCAGGAAACTCCAAGACTGGTCGTCCTGAAGGGCATGGAGAGAAAGAGGCAGAAACTTTGAGCCCTGCACATAACAAAGAAAGTGGAAACCCCCGTTGTTGCACTGTCACACTGACCTCACCCTACTTAACCATATAACTGCATCTTCAGAGGAAAGGTGAAAAGTTAGGTGAAGAGATGACTCTTATCAGACTGTCTTGTCAAGGGTGACTTAGGAGGCAGCCACTGATCCATTTTCCTGAACAAGGGGACCAAATCCATGATTCCTAGAGTATTTCTGAATAACATTTTCTGGAGAGCCAGCCTTGGCTGTGTAGCAGGTAGTTTGTAGTTTACTCTAAAGAGCACACTGCTGCTAGAGCTAACACTTACATAGCTGCAGGTGGATGCCGGTGATGTTAATAGAGACGGATAGGAGGGGAGATGGAAGCCAAACCGAAGATAACAGCAGAGATTAGATAGGCATATGAAGGTAGCAAATAGAAAATATTGATTGGTGCTTAGTATAGGACTGTACTCCCAAGAAAGAGCACTCAGCTGACTCAGGAGGCTGTATTTTTCCTCTCACAAATTCACTAAATCTTTTCAGCAATTTTACCCTGCTACCTTCTTCCTCTCTGGCAAGTAAGAATAATTGCCTTCTTCATAATACACCTTTACCAAGCCAGATAAGTAATCACGGCCCTTCAATCTTTTTGTTGTTTTAGTTTCTTCCAGTTTTGTCTCATTCTGGTTTTATTTATCAATGATTTCGCTGAAGTCCTCTGAGCTCCCTGACAATTGTACGGTTTAGAAGAGAAATGTCTGTGCTACTGCCAGTAATCTCATCCAGACCTTCTTCATACAATATAGGATGGGTCAATTGGACAACATGCAGCTCCTACTGGAATAGCATAGATGTATGTGTGCTAGCAGCACACTGGTAACTCAAAAAAGCACATGCTCCAAATTCCCTGACAGGTGCTCCTCCCCAACAGCAGTGCCCCTATTTCCCAAACCTATGGAGCACTGTCCCTTTGGAGTCAAGGAGGAAGAAGGGACAAAGGCTTCACAGGATTTCTGAAGAACCAACAAATCTTGGCTGGGAAGGGGTTGCAATTCGGGGAGCAAGTGATAACAAGAAGGCAAATGGGAATCTGGTGACCAGTCAATAACAAATACTGACTGTCCAAGAAACTAGCAATATAGCAAAAAGGATGCTTTATTCTCAACCTTCTTTGCCTCAGCAATGTTGGCATTAAAGCAGAACTTTAGAACATCAGGGCAGAAAAACGTAGAAAAGTTGTTTCTAATTTATCAGATTGGAAGCACAATGACTTCTGCAGCTGATCTGAGAGTTTACAGCTTAGAACCCCTTTTTGGGGTCTGCTCTGCCAAATACCAGAATGAATGCCAAGGCCTTGTTGTATTCTTCATATATAGTATACTGAGCTCATAGCTACAACATAAATAAGGTTGCTGTTTACCTTTTGTCTCCCTGGAGTCATTTACTGCATTTAATTTTTATCTTTTTTTCAAGGACCCTCATCCTAGAAGAACATACACTCAGATCCTCTAATGTATAAGTATTTCATTTACATTACGAAGACAGCATTTTTTCACTAAAAGACCATCACAAGGAAGCTGAGAACATCAGCTGTTAGCAGTCGAGGTCATGCTGCCCTCAGACAGCTGCAAATGCAGGAGCAGAAACAGGCTTGGACTTGTGGAGAAAAGCCACAAGGCTGCAGCCTGGACGTTAGTACAAATCTTTGAGTGTGCGTGCTCTGTGTGTGTGTGCCTGTGTGCTCCTGACACAACCACAGGGACTCTCAGGCTGTGACTACAGCAGACCCTGCTGAAATACAACCTAATCCTTTCCTGACAAAGTTAAGTTGGAGTAACAAAGGTATTCATGAGCCAATATTTTTATATTTAAACAACAAGAAAATTATCTGTCATAGCAATGCTGCAGACAACATTATAAAGGGTTCAGGAAAGCTAAAATGGAGGCAGGGCTCCACCAGGGCCACAGAATAGCACCAATTTGCCACAGACACAACAGTCTAGATCAGTCTTAACTTCAAATTTCCTGGCCTCTGCTTAAGCCTGTCATTTATTAAAATATCAGATAAGGACTGTTAATTTCCTCTTTTTTTTTTCTTTTTTTTGAAGAAAATTAAAAAATCTCTCATGGAAGTTTGCACCTAGAAAATAATTGTATTTTTCCATCATCTGAGGTGGAAAGTGAAGGCAGATGAAGCATGGCAAGGGAAAAAGAGGCTGGAATTCTCAATAAGAGGATAAAGAAAAATAATAATGAGAAAACAATATTGGGACCAGGCCTGTTTAATACATTTATCAATGATTTTGATAAGGGGATTGAGTGCACCCTCAATAGGTTTGAATCTTCAGACAACACTAAGTTGGCCAGGAGTGTTGATCTGTTGGAGGGAAGGAAAGCTGTGCAGAGGGATCTGGACAGGCTGGACCGATGGGCCAAGGCCAAGCGTCAGGTCCTGGCCTTGGGTCACAACAACTTCAGGCAGTGCTACAGGCTGGGACAGAGTGACTGGAAAGCTGCCCAGCAGAAAAGGGCCTGGGAGTGCTGGTCAACAGCAGCTGAACATGAGCCAGCTGTGCCCAGGGGGCCAAGAAGGCCAATGCCATCCTGGCCTGGATCAGCAACAGTATGGCCAGCAGGAGCAGGGCAGGGATTGTCACCCTGCACTGGGCACTGGTGAGGCCACACCTCAAATCCTGTGTCCAGCTAGGCCCCTCCCAACATGAAAGACAATGAAATGCTGGATGCTGGAGTGAGTCCAGAGAAGGGCAATGGAGCTGGTGAAGGGTCATGAGAACACATGATATTTGGAGCAGCTGAGGGAGCTGGCGGTGTTTAGCCCAGAAAAAAAGGAGGCTCAGGGGGATGCTAATAATCTCTGCAACTACCTGAAAGGAGGTAGTAGCCAAGTTGGGTGGGCCTCTTCTGTCAGGCAACCAGTAACAAGACAAAGAAATTTCTCCAGGCTCTTCCAGGTGAGTTTCAGACTGGACATCAGGAAGAACTGTTTCATGGACAGGGTGGTTAAGCATTGGAACAAGCTGTCCAGAGAGGTGGTGGAGTCACTGCCCCTGGAGGTGTTCAAGAAATGAGTGGACGTGGCACCTATTGCTGTGCTTTAGTTGGCGTGGTGGTGTTTGGTCAAAGGCTGGACCCAGTGATCTTGAAGGTCTTTTCCAAAGTTAACAATTCTATGACTCTATGCAAACAAACAAAAACCAAAAGTGAATGGTTGGAAGAAGGAAGAAACCTAGAGAAAGTATGGCCCTGTGCTGCAACTGAGGGGAAAGAGTGCCTTGCTTTGTTATACTGTAAAGCCAAGTCAATATGAACTCCAGAGTCATGAAGTCAGCATCTATGTCCTCACATCAAAATATGGAACGTACGACGTTAAGAGCAAGCAGCAGCCATGCATGACTGCATAGAGAAGAAGGATCTGCACTGAAGAGCAATTCATAAGAGAAACAAAAATCCCTCTTGAACTGCCTTCAATCTGCCTTTGAAATCAAGGGCCCTTATCCTACATTCAGCTGCAACACTAGCTATGTGGTCAGCCATGTACAAAACTTTCCAACATGGGGGGACTAAAGTATATTAACAAAATGTACGCATGAAACAATATTTCAAATCATTTTTGTTTTTACAATTCCCCTCCTATGTCCATATTGCCATTAGAAGTCAGGACAAAGCTTTTTGTTATTTCTTTCCTTTTGTAACTGTGTAGCAGAAATATCTCAGAGACTCGAGCAATACTATCTCACAGATTGTTCAGACCTAGAATAGGACCTCAGTATTGTGGCTTAAGGAGAGGGATAAAAGGTTTTTTACTCCTTTTTAGTACCTGACACTGAGCACACACTTCCATATCAAAAGAAGTTAATCATACAGCTGCAAAATCTTCCCAGTTATATCAGGACTTTAAACTTCCCCCTCCCCCTCGCCCCTCTCCACTACCAGCAGAAGCAAAAATTTAAGTCTACAATATACTGAGTAGGAGATGGAAAACATCTTTATCCCTACAGAGAACCTGGACCAGGAGATCCTCTGAACATTAGAGGAGGAAAACTAACCTTGGGAGATGCTTTGAAAAAAACAATGTGCAGCTCATAGGCCCTGGTTTCCAATACCAAAATAAACAAACAGAATGAAACTCCACTGCAAAAATAAATACTTGGATCTCCACTGTACCTCTGAATGCTACATTAAGCATCAGTCCTTTTCAGTGGAGTGACAGCATTTTTTTAGATTTCTCAAAGGATTTGGATGCTCTATTGTGGCCAGAGTGTGATCTAGCTTCACTTCCCACAAATCAGTATCAAATGCAGAGAAGCAACCTGCTACATGGGCATTTTTCAGACAAAAATAGCACAGAGCCTAATCAGGAATCTCACGGCAGGAAACAGGCCTTCCTACAACAGGAAGCATAGGAAAGACTACTGGAGACAGCCTTCCAAAAGCAGCTGCCTTGCCAAAAAAGACAAAATGGCTGTATACTGGCAACTCCTGCAGCAGGAAATCGCTGAATTAAGTACTCAATCTACTGAGTAATTTAGTGTGTCATCTGCTTCCTGGCAACAGATATTTGGAATCACTTTTACATTGCATTTCAGCTGTATCTCATAATTGGGTTGAGTACAGTGTCCTCTCCAGTAAGCAAAGAGGTCAAGGTCAGAGGCTTCTCTGACTCCTACCCAAAATAAATATTTTTAACCCTTTTCCTTTCTTCATTTTCATCTTTTTATCATTTCTAATTTAGGGGCCTGACATTCCTGTTTCTAGTCTGATTTGGGGCCAGGGCAGACTGAGTCACTGATACAAGTCTGCCAAAGTTAACTGTGGTCTCCATGGGACAGTACAACAGTCTGATAGGAGATAAATATCAGATCACAGTGAAACAGGGAAAAGAAGGCCAGTGGAATCTCCCTGTGATTTTTGTGATGGAGTGTCAGGAAATTTTTCAGGAAGTTTCTTCTCAACATATATAAAAAGATAGAGAGAGAGGGAGAGTGAGACAGAGCCAGACAAAGAGGGAGTGAGGTGGAAGAGGAAATGAGAAAAAGGAAGAGAGGAAGGAGAAAAAGAAAAAGAAAAAGAAAAAGAAAAAGAAAAAGAAAAAGAAAAAGAAAAAGAAAAAGAAAAAGAAAAAGAAAAAGAAAAAGAAGAAAAAGTTTTTTTAAACTTGGTACCCATGTATTGATGCAGAGAGTTGACAAACTTATTTATTCAATCCCTACCTAATATATGCTTGTGCATCTCACTGAAGACACAAAATGCAGTTTCTGTTCCTTCATTGATTCCTTAGGCCTTCCTGAAGGCAGAAACACAGAATGGCTGAGGTTAGAAAGGACCTCTGGAGGTCATCTGGTCCAAATCCCCTGCTCAAGCAGGCTCATCTAGAGTCAGTTATACCATGTCCAAATGGCTTTTGAATGTCCTCAAGGATGGAGACTTCACAATCTCTCTGGCCAATATGTGCCAGTGCTCAGTCATCTTCAGAGTAGAAAAACGTTTCCTGATGTTCAGATGACATCTCCAGTATTTCAGTTTTTGCCCATTTCACCTTGTTCTGTCACTGGTCACCACTGAAAAGAGCCTGGCTCCATCCTCTGTACCTCCTCCTTCAGGTATTATATACATTGAGCTATGTTATATTAAGGACCCATTGAACTTGCTCTTCTCTAGGATGAGCCCCAACTCTTCTAGCCTTTCCTCATAGGAGAGATGCTCCCATTCCTCAGTTACCTTTGTAGCCCTTCACCAGACTGTCTCAGGGGTGTTGATGTCTTTACTGTATGGGGGACCCCAGAACTGGACCCAACACTCCAAGTAGGGAGCCACCAGTGGTGAGTAGAGTGGAAGTATCACCTCCCTCATCATGCTGGCAACACTCCTCCTAACGCAGCTCAGGTTATCTTTGGCCTTCTTTGCAGCAAGACGTGTCTAACACAATCATCGTGGGTTTGTCTTTGGCTTTTGAAAATAGACAATAGACTGTGGATAAAAACTACTGCACATGACAGAAGGAAGCCAGACAACATATAATCACAAGGACAGAGCACAAATTTGTGCTGTCACATAGTAAAATGTGCATGCCATATTAGAAAAATAATTCATGTGGTTGTGGCCAAAGGAGAGAGAATGTTGCAGTCAATTAGGTGTGAATTTTTTAGCACAGTTATATAAAGTAACTGAGTTTGTGTAAAGTGACTGATATCACTTAGATTTCCTGCAGTCAGTGATGTCTCTCTACTACTTTGGTCACTCCAGAAAATCTCCCAGTTCAAGAGATTTGGAAGTTTTGAAATGCCATGTGCTAGAGATTTTTAGATATCTTTCATATATGTTGAGCCAGGAGGCATGAAATCTATGGCAAAATGAGAATATCAGCAATAATAATCACCTCAATTCAGCTTCAACTGTTCTGAGAAAAAAAACCATCTGGTTTCTTATTCTATCCTAATAGTTTCAACATACATTACAAGAGCAGGTTTTTATGGCTGAAGAGATTGGCTAACAATATTATGTTTACAGAGAGCAATGGAAAATAGGTTTTTGAGGAAAGTTTACTCTTACAAAATGAGGTGTGCCAAGTTTATAATATACCTGAGCCAGGTGGATCATGAACACTTCACACTTTGCTAGAAAGGAATGGCAAGCAAATTTTGAACTATGGTTTTGTTAAGATGGAAAGTAAAGTTTGAACCAAAACTTCATAGAACTGTGTGACAGTTCCTAAATTATGAGTTTGCTTCTTTCGTTTTGTTTTCTTCTTTTTTTCCTGTCACGTTTTTTGGTTTATTATTTGACAGAAACAACCTCCTATGGCTGTGAGCATTAAACACTTGGCCAAGTTTCGGTGTCACAATAAGAAATCGCACTTACTGCTTTTGCAGTTAAGAGTTTTTTGGCAATTAAACATTACCACCAATTCTGCAGAAAGAGCTGATATGTGACAGGACTTGATGAATTTATGTGTGTGCAGGTTGCTGTTCTATCTTACTCCATACAGCTGGGGCTCTGCTTGGTAAAAAAAAATGGGAGAGGATCAAGATGCAAGCTGAGGGATTTAAGGATGGAGTAAACACTTCTGAAGTCTAGGGCTTGTATCAGAATAAAATTTATTCATTTGTTGCAGTTTCCATTGTTTCTCTTCTGTCATATTCTTCTGCTTTGCCTCAGAAATAGGAGGATGTGCAGGTTAGTGAGACAGTTTTCCTGTGTAAATGTGAAGGGATGAAGTATGTGACTTTTCTTTCATCCTGCACTGAAAATACGAAAGGGCGCCTGTTGTCTTGTCTCCTCGAAACCCCATTGCTGGGCTTGGAGATATTTGAGTCCCCAGTGCTTCTTCCAGCTACTTGCTACACATCTAGGAGTTAAATTCTCCAAATATACATAAATCAAAGCAAGGCCAAGACTATCTGTGTCTACACAATCCTCTGGTTCCCTGAGTTGTAGTAATAGGGCAAAAACCAAACAGGTGAGTGTTTTCAAAGGGAGCCCATAAGGATCTTGTCCTTGTCGTAAACTCCCTGCCAGTAGCTGAGTGAGGTCCCTGATCCATCTGAGCAGCACTTAAATTTAGGGTTTTTGCTCAGCCTGAATATACCTAAGACAGCATGTGTCCAATGAACTCTCTAAACAGACATAGAAGTGAAGAAAATCCACTTTGCATAGACCAGTTAAATACTTATTAGACCAGAAAGAGAGAGAAAACAAACCTACAACCTAGGAGTTGGGACAGCCTCTGACAGTGCAAGCAAGGTAAAAGGCAAGTTCACAGTAGACAGAGGAAAGAAACAGAGGCCAGTCTCTGCTGCCCCACATGTAGCCAGGCTTGCTCTGACAACTGATATAAATGTACCAGTGGTGTCACCTTTGTCTAGCTCCTCTTCTACACATTTAAGTGAGGGGCTGACACCAGAAAATATTCAGTCAGAATTGAAGACTCCTCTATGGCCCAGAATAAAACTTGTTTATCTTCCCCCAGGCAGGGAGCCTTGGCCAGCTCGGCACCAGGAATCTCACCTGGCTGCTATGCCCTGATCTGCTGCCAAACACATCCTCTTGAACATCTTCTCTCAGCAGTTGATTGCAAAAACAGGCCATGCTGCAAGTAGCATAAAAGTTCACAATGCAACCTGGTGCTTATTTAATCCTGCAAGATGCCCTGTTGATATAAGTTCAGTTTTGGCCTCTCCTGTCAGGAGGGAGATTTCCAATAGAGCAAAGGAATGAAGGAAAAGGAGTGAAACTAAAAGGAGAAGAAAAAACCAAAGAGAAAGGGAAGCTTGGACTGAGAAGGGAAAGGGAAAGCCTTTGGAAGAGGGTAATGTAGATAAGGTGTGTAAAGTCTGGTGTTCTGCTGTGTTGCTCTAGTTCTGCCAAGACACAGGTAGGAGATGAGAGGACATAAAATATGGCAAGTGTTTCTGGAAGGACAGACCTCTATCTGGCACCAGGCATGTCTGTAATGCTTCATCAGTGTTGATGACTGCAGAGTTTGCAGGGCACACAGAGCACAATTGCACAAGGTTCTGCTCCATTCAAATAATTATCAGTTCCCTTTCTGGCCCTTTCCTTCCTGGTAGACACAGAATTATATCAAAATCCCAATGTCCCTGAACCACAAGAAGGTTTTGATGATCAGCCTCTTACTTCAATGTGCTATGGTCCTTGAATTACACAGTCATGGATGGAGTCCAGATGTTGGCCAAAATCAGGATTTCACAAGCTGGAAACATTTGAAATTCAAAAGAAAGTTGCAAATTACAAAACCAGCTCAAGTCTCCTTGTGTATTGTGGGACAGACATCCATTAGCATATTTTCACATGGAATCTAGATGGGTGGGTAAAATGGTAGAGTTCAAATGCAAGGGTGAATGATGAGAGGTGAATAGGGAGCTGAGGGTGGAATGTTAGCAGCACCACCCTTGATTTCCTTTTAACCTACTATAGCCAGGCGCGTATCCACCAAGCAGTGCAGCACGTAACCACCACCTCCTCCATCTAAGAAAAACAGAAGAGAAATTTTTAATTAATTTTCAGAGTACTTTCTTTGCACTTTCTTTTTTCTCATAGTTTTAACTTTCTAAGACAGCTTAAGGCAATAAACACAATGACAAAGTTCTAGGTATGATGCAAATGCCACAGCTTACATCTGCATTGCAACGGCATTGTTCCTTTCCATAGCAGAGCAACAGAAATTATTTTAATGGTAGTGGTCAGTCTAGTCCTCCAACCAGGGGCTTGTTCAAGTAGGAAACTTAGAAACATGGCAGAGCCATTCAGAGATGCTCAGCACCACATGAATTCCTCAGAAAAGAACTTGGTCCATACTGAGTTGGGTCAAGAAATCCCAAAAGTCACAAGCAGAGATTTGCTGCACCACCCTGAAAAGTTCCAGCATTTCATAGCAGGGGAATACCTGCCAATTTGTGTCTTTGATAAACTTACATGTTGTGTAAACACTTCTGCAGGCTGTGTTTGGTTAGTAGGGAATGCTGCTGCTTGTGGCAGTGGTCTCTCACTTCCCTAAGGTTTGATCCCTAGAATGTCATAGGAAATAGAGCACTTGAGCACAAAAAAGCAACAAGCTTACACAACAGTGACTACATTGCAGAGCACAGAACTGCGAATAGGACACGGCAAAACACTCCCCTTCAGTCAAAGAGAAGACAGCGGTAAAGAAAGAACATTAACTTAACATTAATTTTTTGGGTATAAACCTCCTGTAGAGGTCTAACAATGAAAGTCTTACTTCTTCCAAGCCTGACCCTGAAACCCTGAAAGAAAGAATTGACAGTCTGAGGACATTTGTAGGATGGACAGGCACATTGCTCCAGAGGTTCTGACATTTCCTCTCTGAACCTTAGCAAAGGAATTCAGTTGTGGAAGTTGCACAGTGCAGAAAGCACAGCATGCCCTGCTGTGAAAGAAATGAGTCTGACAGTCAAGTTGGAAATTACAGTGCCACCCTGAATGAATCCCAGGTTGTTATGTAATATCTATTAGGGCAGGAGATTGAGGGCATAAAAAGCTTTACCTCTCCTCGACTTTTAGAGACAAATTACACTTGTCTTTAGGTATTCATGTCTGCACACAATACCAGAAACTATTAAACACAGGTTTTTATGTTGTGTGTATAAACAATAATACTCATCAGTTTTTTTTGAAAGGCCATTGTGAAAGCAGTTTGAGTGTTACAAATGAAAATGGCAAGTTAAAATCTACAAGCATAGTAGCCCATAACAGGACCTCTAGACAGAATTCCTCAAAAGTCACAGAATAGTTATCTGGTAAAAAAGTGCCAGCAGGCATCTGATTCCAAGTAACTCCTTGTTTCTAAAATACAATTCTTCTTTTCTAGCACAAATTACTCCACTAAGAAACAAATGACCACTTCCAAAAATGTTTTAAGTATTCCTACTTTGTCAGCATTATATCACCACTTCAAGTTCAGCAGAAAAACTTTTTGTAATAAAGGTATCTCTACCTATTACTGTTCTAAACCTTCTTAACTACCACAACTGGCACAAAAACCCACTGAACTGAATCTGGTAGTATAGCAAAAGCTGAAAGTGAAGCTTCCTAACTACCTAAGTAGTAGGTAGAAAGACAATACTCATCTGCATCTTACAGTCGTTGCGTACAGATTGTTTCCCATCCACATTTTCTCTGGCAGAATGATGTATGGGGCATGACACTCTCACTTGCTTTCTGATTAATATCCCCAAACCCTGAGAACACAATTAAAAGCTCAACAAAATGTTGCTATGTTGTCCTTACCCTTTGACTTCCAAAGTACTATTACTAATCTAATAAAACACTGTTTCATACCCAAACACAAAGCTACTGCTGACTGGGTCTCTTAGACAATTGACTGAAAAGTCTGGCAGTTTCCCAACTTTTTTAGCTGCTTCATTTCTACAAAAGAACACAATGTTATTATTTATGTGAATTTTCTCCTTCTTGTTTAAAAAGCCCACTTGAAGCATAATCGGTAATACTAATTATATGAGGAAAAAAAAAAAGTACATCACTTGAATAAAAAGTAGTGAGTATATGTAGTCCATTTTGCACGGAGTCTTTATGTCACAACTAAATCTTCTCAGTCCCATTATGCCTTTGTAGCTATTTATAGCCGTGTGTGTCCATAATTTGCATCCTATAGTTCGGGGTTTCTTTTTCAGATATAAACAGTTTCCTCCTTCCCTTTGTTTATGTGTCTGCCTGTCAGCATAGCGCCAGCGACTGTCTCTGCACTTTGCTGCTGCTGCTCCCTCATCCTGTTTATAGGTCAGTGACGGCTGCCATTGCCTCCCTGCTGCTGAGCAGAACTTCCCATAGCACTTCAGGATGTTTTAGTCACTTCAACCTGTGCCGCCTGTCTGGAGCCAAATGTCTCCTCTTTGAGCTAGTGATGCAGGCAGCATTTGCCTCAACCAAATTCAGCTTTTTTTTTTCTGGAAGGCCCAAACCTTTTCAGCTGTTCCTTGCATGGATATGCCTCTGGGTCCTATTCATTGTCCCATCCCTTGCAAAGACCATAGATAGACACACAGCTGAAGAGTGAAAATTTTGTTGTATGCTTTCAGTTCCAAGTACATGAAGCCTCACTGCGGACAGCATCCTTGGCAGCCACTGAACATGGAGGAATAAAAAAGGTACCTCCTACTTGGATATCAGTTTTTATTTTTCTAATCTAGCAATGTCAAAGGTCCTTAATACAACAATTGTTTAGGCATTTAGTTTGACAGGACACACAACAAGAAACACTAACCAGCAACATCATGTGATGAACGTGCACAAGACACTGGAGGAAAAAGTAAATCAGCTGTTGAGCACAGAGCCAGTTGCTGAAATGGAGCCAGAAGGAAAAGTGTCTATATCCCCAGAGCACTGGGAGAGGATTTTCCCTCCAAGAAAGCCAGAAGAAGATGAATAAATCCAGGACCTCTGATGAACATTAGGACTTTGTGCTTTAGGAAACTCATAGGAATAGGATTGCAGCATTTGCACAGATCACCTTTTCCAGCTACAAACATGTAATAGCAGAGAACTATTAGTAAATTTAAAATATTTTGGTAGGAGGTTGTTGAAAGACAATAGTGTCTGTCTCCACGGCCCACAACTTCCTCTGTATTACTGAATTATTATAATTCAGGGTCCATCTGCATCTGTCAGGCAGGAGTATGCAGACATCTCCTTTGACAGCAAGTTCACCCAACTTTACAACACGCCCTGCTAACAATTGTTGCAGGGATTGTGATGTGCTTCACAATTGTTCATGTGCTACCTGGCTGCATTTTGCTATTTATAGAGACACTCAAAGAACATACACTGTTTAAATTCCTCTTTAGGCTGCAAGATGGGATGATACAAATCAAAATAACAATGAATGAGGGTGACACGATATCTGCTAGAAACTATCACATGCTTTACAGTCTCTGCAGAATTCCCAAAAAACCTAAATGGCAATTGTATGCCAACTTTTCACAAGTTTCACATTGATAGTGAGGTTCTTAGGTATCACTTGTGCCTTTTAAAAATTTTCTTCCTAGTCTTAAAATAATGTCAAAAAATATGATGCATGAGAAAAATCAACATCTCAAGTTAAAAGTATATTTTATGGACTATTGAGCAAAATTAATATATCATCAAAGCATTGTTGGAATGTAGATTAAGTTAAGCACACGGTACAAATGCATATTCTTAGAAAAAAAAGGCTGATCTAATCGTTATGTTTCTTTAGATTCCACTGTAAACTTTAAAAAACCTTTTACTATAATAAAATCTTGATTATTCAGACATCCAGGCAGCTTCCTCTGCACTCAACAGCCACTGATCTGTGTTGTGTGACAAGATCACAACTTCACATGACCCAGTGTGACCAAGCTTTGCAAATGCTGTTCCGAATCCCATTATATACTTTTTCTGTAACAACACCATCTCCTGGAATCATATGAACAAGTATGAGTCTGTTTGGGTTTCCTGCTTCATAAAGAAGTATATCTTCAGCCCACATTTTGGGAAAATGAAGTTGAAAGATCTGAAAAGATTAGAAAACACGCAGGATCCTAATACTTAAAACAATTTTTTTTTCCACCCCCAGATATGCTTAGATTTCACTTCCTGTTGTACTCCATAGCTTTGTTGCAGTGCAAGAGGTTATACCTATGTTTATCATTTCCCCACTTTGTGACACTGAAAAAATTTCACTGTACAAAAAGACTGCCTCACTTCAGCAGTGCTGAAGGAGAGAGGTCCATTTTGGTTTGGTTTAATATCTTATCAGAAGACTAGTGTAAGAACTAATTGTGCTCATTTTCATTAGCAGAATCACAACGCTGTCTTTCTGTGGTAGATTCATTTGTTTTGTTCTTTCATATTGTTCCCCTCTTCATTTATGTAGATCTGTATTCATTTCACAAGCAGCTTCTCTCTGAATCTATTGTTCAACTTCTCATTGTCCTATTCTCCACTTTCTTTTCAAAGGTTCCAAATACATGTAAAAAGATTGGATGGTCCAAAGAGATGCATATACTTGATGTGTTCCAAGATGCTCATCTGTGCATTACATTCTTAGTTTCCTAAACAGTAAGGACAAGAAACCAGAAAGGATCAGTGGACCTGAGCATGCCCCTGTTATTATCAAGCACCAGTTGTGTAATGCTAAACTTGCCTAATGTCTCTGACGAAAAAGCATAATGACAAGCTACGGAAAGGCAGAATGACACTTAACTCACTTTCCATTACTTCCCTGCCAGCTTCTGCTGGTGTGCAGTGATACAGCTCACCAGTGTGCCAAACGACTCTTCTGTTTATAGCTGCTCTCTGTGCCAAGTCCTGCAGATGTTCAGATTTTTCCCCATGTGGATGGGATATGAGATACAATCTTACCTTTACATCTAGGCCTGAGAGAAATCAAGGGTGAAGTCTACAAAGCAATAAATTCTCCTTTGTGAAGAACTGGGAAAAAGGGATTAATGGGGGGAGGGACCGGGCAGGAGTCAGACTCAGGCCTAGAGCTCCCTCAGAAATGGTGACCCAGGCATGAAATTATTTTCCACCAATCTTTTTACGTCATTTATGCACATAGAAGGGTGCTTGTCTTTCTCTTTTGGAGACTCTCAGTAATTTGGGAGAAAAATACCTAGGAAACTAATAAATTTCAAAATATGTCAAGTTAGCTCAGGGTATGCAAGGATAAGGAGTATTTCAGTGAGAGAGGGCAAAACTGGAGTCCAATAAGTGCTACACACCCAGGAGGTAAAATTGATTCAAGTAAGAATAGTAAAAGTGAACTAGATCTGAATAAAGG
>WEKY01049414.1:21269-54933 GCA_013390045.1 Picathartes gymnocephalus
AGAGACGAGAGACGAGAGTGTTTGGTGGTTTTATTCAACCCCTAAGTATATCTTCCATTGGTGTGATCTGGCTCACGGGTATTTCCTGCTCTCCAGATATATTCAGGGTGTGCCCCAGGAGGCAGAGTGGGAGTTGCTTTACCACCTGGTTCTCCAACCCACATAAATTAAGACCAAACCAAGATTTGTCACAAGTCAAAACTGGTTCTAACCCACTTTTATTTTTTTTACTGTTCTCAACATGAATGTAAGGAAGAGTTACTTTTCAGTGCATACACAGATATACATATACATGCATATGTACCTGTACATCTGCACACATGCATATACACGTGCACGCGCGTATGCATGCACGCATATATCTACATATTACATTGCGTTCTTATACACCTATCAAAACAATTTCAGGCAGTTCAAATCAGTGCAAGAAAGACAATTTGAACAGCTGAAAACATATCAATAAACATAGATTGATTGGCAGGATTTCATACATGGGTAAGACATCGTGGGTTAGAGCTACTCACAGCTTTTTACAGTGGTATTTCTCAATGGATTTTTCTTTCCCTAAATGCAAATAACTTTATTTACCTTTGCAGAAATACAGATTAATGTGTTTGCTTGTTTGTTATCAGCTCTGCCTTGCGTCCTGGGACAGGACCACGGTCTGTTTTACTCGGCCAAAACCAACAGTTCAAACAGCATGTTGCTCTAGGAGCAGCTTCTCCCAGCTGCAGACCGCAGTGTAAGAGCGCCTTCTATGCTTAGGCAAAAGAAATGCAAGGCAGAAAAGCCATGAAATACTTGAGTCTCTTGGGTGCAAGCTGTTCTATTCTTAAATCCGAAGAAAGAAGGGTAGAAGAGCTTTCTCTCTGTTAAAGGAAATGGGTCAAATTCATCCTCAGGGTGGAAGGATATAGCTGTCATCTTTGGAGTATGATTACAAACACTTCTTACTGCAGTGTAGGTGTAGTTCTCTGAGGAGTCTCAGTTCTATCACCAATTAAATTTTAAAATAAATTTTTTAAATATTTATCATTTTCTCTGTGGCTTTTAAGGACCTACATGGGCATTAATGTGGTGTCTTCACAGAGCAAAGTGCCAAAGAGAGGTGTGAAGAAGCTCTCATTACAGAGCACTATTTTTTCTCCTGGATCACTTCAGTGATTCGTTTTCCCAGGGAGCTTCACAAACAGCTGTAGTTGCACAACTAGAGAAGCAGCAAACTGTGGTGGAAAGACATAAAACCCAAATGCACAAGTAGACAGAAGGGCAGGGTGGAAGCTACCTAACCCAACACAAGGCCATTGCAGATAAAAGCAAAAAAAATGTGGACACCCAATAGCCACCTTCTATTGAAGGGTGACAGTTATTTCCCAAGATGGAAAACCATATTTTTCGTGATGGAGAGACCACCTAGTGGTGGCAAAGCCTTAGGAATATGTTCAGTTTAAGCTGCACAAATACACCATGTCAGTTGGACAACTTGCATCCTTAAAGCTGAGTGTCTTGGCAGCTGGACTTACAGTAACCCATATACGAAGGGTACAGAGTTAATTCCATTGAAATTTACTGTACAGTAGTCTTGAATTTCCATGCAACAGTTCTACCTTGATTTCAAATCCCCTGCAATACTTCATTTTACTTTTCTGTACACCTTGACTTTGTTATAGACTCTCTTAATCCATACATGATCTCCATAAACTATAGTCAGAGCGAGTCACTTTTCTACTTTTCTGTCCTCCCATCATTCTAGTACATTCAGTACATCCAGTCCTTACCCATTAGTAAATTCGTTTGAGATACAGCTTTCATGAAGCTGAAGGCAGCACCACGTCACTGTAGCAATAGCGCTTTGCAACCCTAACTGCTGCTGTCTATATACTTTCAGCCAAGAGTACAGAGCCCACACTACTGTCCTTACATACCCTAGAGGAGATTTACTAGCCAAACTGTCCTGGAAAACTCTCTTAGTAGAAATGAGACACATACCAGCAAAGTATTTCCCTTCCCTAGAGCTTATACAAAAGCTTTCCATGTCACTTCCAAGCCTTAGCCAGGCAGCTCCTTTATTCTGTTGTCTCTCTTGTGACACAGGTGTGGTCTACTTTTGCCTCAGTATTATTCTTGTTTGGGAGCAGAATAGGTGAGATGTTAGACCAGTGAAAGACAGATTATAAATATCACTGGATATCATCTGAAATGCTCTCTCACTGATTGCAAAAAGAAAGGTGTAGTGTAACCCCTAATGGATGTTTTCTTGGCAGTTAATAAACTAATCTCAGAGACACACACACATATGAAAGGATAGGATATAAAACTCAGTGTTAAGGTGAGGCATAGATTTTTTAACTTAATACAGCCCTTTCAAAATACATCTGTCTCAAAGGAGAAGAAAGATGTGACTGGCTGAACAGTATGAAATCTAAATCATATAACGCTTCATGTATTTTGGGAAGTCCAGCCTTCATCTACAACACTGGCTTTTCTATAGACATTTTCATCATCTTGAAAATCAATAAAAGAAGATTTTTTTAAAAAATGTTTTGATGGTAGGCTGCAGGCAAGGGATGGTATGTGATCTGTTGTCAACCACAATGAAACAGGAGGCAGGAAATCTGTTTCTATGCAATCTTGGGCTTTCCCCCACACACTCCTACATTTATGTGTTTCAAGCTTACCACCCTTTACACAACAGTGCTGTTATTCATCCAGGGATGTGCTGTAGAAAAATTGGTTTGTGTTTTAAAAGTGTGATGAGATGTGGCTGTTATGTAAAATTCATAATACTCAGCATCCTACCTCAGTTACTTATTTTATCAACACAAAGCAATCCAGTTTGATTTTAAATACAACATATAATCATATAAATCTGAAACAAATTAAATAAAAAGATTTTTTTTCCCTTTTCTGTCACTGACTCCTTGACTTCATATGCGGGCAAGTAATGCTGCCTCTCTCTTCATCTGTCTTGCTGATTGATGATGGAAGTTCTTTGAAGCCCTTTCTGGACTATATTTAATGTATGGGTTCCATCAGCAGAAAGGTGTCCTAGGCTTCCCTGCAAATTCTCTACATCACTGTAAAATATTAATACTTAAAGGTGCTTGAAGACATTTGGTCTGACAAAGGTGGTAACCAGTGATTGAGCAAGCAGTTATTTGGCTTAAAATTACTCTCTCAGATCTCTCACAGAGTTAGTTAAGTATATAACTTGAGGAGTTTTGTTATTTTTGCAGTATATGACCAGAAATAATTCAAATTTAAAAGCTCTTGTGGAAGAGAGGTAGAACTGGGAAGCTGCCACATGATCAAAACTAACCAAAAAAGCCCCAAACAACACAGCGTTTTCTTAACATTTTTTTGACGTAAGCATAAAGATGGATGGTTTAAATAATTGCTACCATCAGAGAGATCTCCATCTTTAATCTTAAGACATGAGGGAATTACCCTAAATGCTATGTGCTACAAAGTTTCAGTTACCTAATTACACAGCTAGTGTACTCCGGAACGCATAGGTAAATTTTTCAGCTTGCAGCACTATTCAATAAGTCTTAGGAAATTATATAAAAGAGAGTAGAGCCAAAGATTAATATTTTGAAGACTAATGAAGTTTTTGATGCTGACAAGCTTTACTTTGGCCCATGAATACTTTGTACTGTTCTCAAACACATTAAAAATCTGTCTCAGATTGAGAGAAAATAGCCTAGTTTTCACAATGCTCTCTTGAAACTTTAGAGATCCATAGTGAATTCATTATTCTGCCACTGGGTACCATTTTACCCACTTACTGAGAAAATTTATGCAGGGTAAATCAAGAAAGGCTGCAGTTTTCAGAGACAGAGTTATCTATTTCTAACTATCTCAAGTTGTCTCTAGAGACATGAGTCTGCTCAGTTCTGCATTCTGTGGCTTTACTTTTGAAGAGTTAGTTCATTTTTTTGTGCATAACAAATTGCAAACCCACAGTTCCTGGCACTGAGAAGAAAACCTTTCCAACTCTCTACAGAAGCCCTGCATCAATGAGACCAAAAAGTCAAGATTCATTGAGGCAGAAATGACAAAGGAAAAATTTGGAATTGGTATTCTTCCAGGTTCATCTGGGAAGAAGGAAATCCTTGTACCTATGAAACTTTTTTACATTTTCTATCAGAAAGTTTTTGGATAAACAAGCAGAAATCTGATCACCCACTGGTTTAAACCTCCCCATTCCTTTGAAGGCTCAGCCATAGAATTGCAAGTAAATTTAAAAAATTAAATAGAGGAATTAGTCAATTAAGCATTACTACACTAAAGAGACCAGTGCCAGAGTTCCTGTGCAAACAATGGCCTATTGCATATGGGACATGCCCTTAAACACACCCAGATGCCTAAAACTGCCAGAAGAGAGTGTATGTTGTGTGTTTAAAATTTTGGCGGCCTATGGTGTCCTGATAGCAGCACTGCCACAACACAATTCTGTAGGTAGCACCCAATAGAAAGACTGTAGTATACTTGTTGTAAACAATCTCAAACATAAATATGGATTCTGCTTTCCTCTCACGGCTAGGAAAGACCATACAGATTATTTTTCATGGCTTCAAACTAATACTTCAAACACCAAAATTTTAATGAAACCCATTAAAAACCACAGATTTGGATTGCACTGGCACAACTGTGGCAAAACTTGCTTCAGACCCTCAACGTACTCCAGAGAAGCATATGCAAGCATGGTTGGTAACAGTGGTGTTCCTAAGCAAATTCACTCAGACAAAAGTTGTCTTTGTGTCTGTTTGGTGTGCTGTGGAGTGCTTGCAGGCACACCTTGCATTCCTACCCTACCTAAGCCCCTGACTTAAATGTACTTTCTGTGCATGGGAAACACATGTGGCTTCACTTAGTGGGAAGCTCTCTCTTCATCCCTTTTTGTCAGTCCTGGAGAATGGTAAGAAAAGTATATCACAAGGTTTGGGTATGAGTGATGTTATCTTGCAAACTTTCTGCAAAAGCTGCCAAGGATGATAAAGATAAACCAGGACCTGACATTTCTAGTATAGAAAACCAAATGGAAAAGAGAAAAAGTACACAGAGAAGCTGTAGTTCTGCCATGCAATATCACAGCGAAGTACCCACATATGGTATACAAAGCTACACCATACAAGATATAACAGACACTCATATGTGCATTTATTTTACTGTTTTGACAATTACCTTCAAAAAGACCCTTATGAATTCCACTGTGTTAGCATGGAAGCATCTCAGAAACCCTTTAACTTTACCTAGGTAAGTAATTGCATGATGGGGTTTCTTGTTTGTTTGCATTTCTTTGGATCAGTGGCATGGAATGTACCAGAACATCAGACCACAAAACATTCCTGACATTTTTGAAAAACATGTTTTTATACTGCTGCTGTCAATCTTTCAGATGACCACTTCATATCTGTTCACACAAACACCCCCCAAACAATGTAGGGAAACCCCACCTTAGTGGTTACAGCTTTATACATCCACAACCACACTGCAGGTAAGTTCCACATACATGTAGGAATGACCTACAGAACACCACTGCCATGCTGAAAACCAATTTGATCTCGTACATTTTGATAAGTACTTGATTCTTATTAATTTTTCCTCTTTCGCTGAAGCACACATCTTTATTTGCAGGTATGTGTATTGCATATATACAGATGTATAAAAACAAGTCATGCAAGTCTTGAATAGATTAAATATTATGGCAATGCAGTTAAATGGAATCAGATGCAGAAATTTTCAGGCTCAAGTCAATGTTTAACATAATTAATCTGATTCTTCAGCTGTCCTTATAAGTATATGCACCAAAAAAACCTTCTAAATCATGCAATTTTTGCTGCATTTTTCCAAAAAATTGTAGGAAAGTAGGGTACCTTTAACATGCAAACATGCCAGAACAGAGTTCCAGGACTGATGTGTTCAAGAAGAGGCACTGCTTAATAGACCTCAGTGCCCACTTGTTTCAGCTATCTGCAGAAATATAATTTCAGTTGCTTTCCTGTCTTCTCACACTGTCATTATGATTAATTGCTTCCAATTCCATAAATCATTGCAGTACTCAGTATATTCATAAAAAGCAACTCACCAAATAGTAAGTTCTAATAACATTTTTCTGTCACAGCTGACACAGTCTGCCTTAGAACTGATCGTGCTGGTTGCTTTCCTAGTTGAGGCCAGAAATTATACGATATAATACTAATTGGTTGCTGGTTTGCAAAGGTTTTTTTTTACTCTAATGAATACAAACATGCAGAATAAAAAATAGCAGCTTCCTAAAACTTGAAATATCCTCATGAATTGTGAATTCTTAAAAAAATATGTGTAGAGAGAGCTGGCTGTACCAGTCCATTAGTATAATCAATGCAAAATAATATGGTAAAAATTCACACTTGGAACCAGGAGCAGCATAGGTCCCCAGGACTCCATTTGCCATCATTATTCAATTAGTATCTCAGGTGATATGAAATAATGATTTAAGATTTCTGGAAATACATGATTAGATATGATCATTCCTCTTCCACTGCCGCCAGCTTGTGAGAAAAATCCACATAATGCATTCACATAATTTAAGGCCTAAGGAGACTACCAGGTTATTTGTTGTTCCCTCCAGTACGTCTCATGTGAATAAGTTTCATCCAATTGTCCCTGTGCTAAACTCACGAATCTGCCAAAAGAAAGGCATTGGATTTTGATTTGAAGAATTTAAAAGGCAGCAAATCCACTTCCTAGCTTGTCCTGAAGGCTTATGTAATTCACTAATGTGTTGTTCCTCCTTGAAATTTGTGCAGGATCAGCTGCTAGCATTCATTCTGCTGCCTTCCTCCCCTGTGGCTTTTTATAGCTAGCATGTGCTTCCTAGGAAGACAGATTTCAATCAAACCACCTCCCAGACACTTCTATATCCACCTGCAGGGTGTATTCTTCAGCCTTCACATCATTTGCATGCATCTATTCTGCTGTCTTCAGTTTCTCATCCTTCTGTTTCTCCAACAGCCTCTGTGTTGACTACCAAAGCCGAGCACCACAGTCACAGAGCGAGAAGCTGTCTCCCTTGCCTGCCTGGTCCTGTTGTTTTGAACAGCCCACCATAGCCTTAGTTGCCACTCTCTGCAGGGCATTGCTGCTGAAATCTCTGCACAGGCACTTCTCCAGGTCCAAAGCCCACGTTCTGCAGCCGTGTCCAGCTTTCTTTGATCCTGGATTATAAACTGTCATTGGAAAATAGCTGAACAGGCTTGCTTATCACATTGTTGTGATCCCTCAATTTAACAGTCTGCTGATTCCTGTGTTATCTCCACATATTCTCAGTAATGAACTTAGACTGTTGCTAAAAATAAGCGCTAGTTTCAGTCTTGTGACTGTCTTGACAATATCTCACTTAATCTATGAGGGCTCCTCATTTGCAAAGGGTTGTAGGATTTTTCATTTACCTTAACTTTGACCTATAACACTACTTTTATACAAAACAGTACTAATATATAAATCAGAACACAGCAGTGCTGGCAAAGCATCTTGACAGTTACTGATCACACTGATGGACATCAGTCCTCTCTTTGGCAACCATTCCATGCTATATTAGTACAAGTTAACTATGCCTACTGGCTTTAAAAGATTTGCTATAGATATTTGCTGTCATCCTTCTCAGAGAGTAAAGGTCTGTAGGAGTCTCCATCAGGTGGAAATGAATTCTTCTTCTTTACAGGCACACAGAGTTATATTTAGTGGCACTTCTTGTTCCCTTTCCAAATATCCACCTAGTAGTGTGTCACATAATTTTCAAAATTTACTTTATTGCTCAGGTATTTATGCTCTAAATCCTTCATTTTCATGGAACTTGTTTTTCTGTTTTTTCTTTTTTTTTCCCCTGATAATTTTTTTTGTTTTACATAACTTACCATTTATTTGATTACTATATAGTTCTATAGATTTCAGTTTTGTGTGCACATATAAATACACACTTATACATTTTTTTTCCACTTCATCTTTGAGTCATGAAGTTTTTTTTCTTTCTGACTATTCTGACTATTATTTCACAGAATTAGCGAGCTATACAGCTGTACCAAGAACACAGAAAGTAGTAGTGTCTTAAACAAGAAACATGTTTTCACTGACATAGTCTTAGCAAAGCCTTACCTCTGTTGCAAAATTAAGAATCTCAATGACTGCATGAATTTCCAGTTTCCTAGTGCAGAATATGACATACACGGTTCCCTGGGACTGCAATGTGCTGCCCCACCCTCACCTACAAAAGACAGCAAGAGAGAAGGCTAAAGGCATTCCCTTTTCTTCTTGCCCCTCTAAAGGGCACAGATGCCCTCTCCTTGCAGCCAGGCACCTCCAAAGACCTTCTTACAAAGCAGTGCTAGTCAAGGTTGAACAAAGTGTTTTAACACAGGAAAAGACCTTAAAAGAGGAAAAAAACAAAACCCACAACACCTTTAAGGTCTATAAATTCTGAAATTGAGGTGAAAGATATCAAGAACAGCTGAGAAGTCATTTCACAGGCAGCAGCATAAAGCCTTCACTTATGTGCCAGCAGAATAAAGCCTTTGCTTATGTGCAGAAGGAAAGCCAAAACCCAAGCTGAAGCAACCTTTTCCTTGGCCAGTATTAGGCATACAGACACAAGTCACTTTCTTTCTTGTGCAGATAATGTGTCCTATAAAGCAATTTTTTAAGTATTGAGGTCTGTTAGGGGAGAGTGAATCCATCCAGTGAAGAAGCATGGAGAATTTCACAAATTTATAACTTACAAAATAATAAAGGCATAGGGAGACAATTGCAAAGGATGTATTGTGAATATTGGAAACTATTATTAGGTCAATTATCAGCTTATCAGTGCCTGATACTCATTTATCGGTATAAAACGGAAGCTACTAATACAAGTCATGAATACCTCACCCACTCTTTGGCTTCCTCTGCCAAACCTCTCCATTCACCTTAAGTGTTTGTGAAGCTTTGACTTAGAAACAAATCCAGTTTTAACAAATTTTTTAAGCTTTTGGAAGAAAGCAGTAGATTAATCATGAAAGAAATGTCTTTATCCTGGTGGTGTTTGGCCCTGCTTTCATTATCAGGAAATGGAGTATTTAAAAAGGACGATGAATTTCTTCCCAGCCATCTCTCTTACTCTCCCACCAGGATGAAAAGCTCCATATCCCAAACATAAAGATTTGACGTTTAGGAGAGCAAGAGATAAGTTAATAACAAGGCCAGGTGCAACATTGGTCCCCTGTCTACTTTTCTTTTCATTGTTCATAAATAACAACTACAGTGGTCCAAGGAGGAGCCCTTCCAGCAGAACTACCACAAGACTCATCTGAAAACAGACTTTGTTGGTTCTTTTTTTTCTCCTCTCCTAAAGAAATTGTGTATTTTTGTACTTTCATTTTTACAGGCTTTGAGCAAAGACAAGTCGGGGAAGTCAGAATGCAAAATGTCTTCTATGTTAAGAGGGGAAAAAGCAATGAGAGTTCACCCCCCAAAGTGGCTGTACAGATGTGACTTTGCTGTTTATGTCTCAGCTCCAACCAGAATTATGTTGTTATAGTTCTGCCCAGAAGCTCTTCCCCAGAGCAGGTGCTTTGTAGATCCACAAGACAAATCCCTGACCTATCTCTCAATGCCTAAGAAACAGTCAACATCACGCCTGTATAGCAAACGAAGGTGTGTTAGAAGTACAGGTAGACATAATTCCAGTAGCTCCAACCCCTCATCCACAGTGAAGAGTAGCTGCTAAGATATGACAACAGGAAATTTGGAGTTGTACACTGTACCAGAGATCCAGGAGATTAAGTCACTTTTTATCTATCTAGTAATTTTCAACACCGCCCACAGTTGCTAAATTAAAGCTGAGTGGGTCAGCTAGCCTTACTACAATCTGTCCTTTTATTCAGCTTGCTAAAAATGCCTAGGCTGACCAGAGCCTTGTGTAAACTCACTATCTAAAAAGCTAAGTCTTGTTTTAAAAGAAGGACTGCCTGTTCCCCCTGCAAGCCTGTGTTTTATTTAACATGCATTATGAATTGTGCAATGCTCCTGTGTCACCGTTTTGCTTCAGTCATTCTCAAGGATTTACAGGGAGTGGGCACAGATGATGTGACATGGATTTGCAATTATCCCCTGGTATACCCTTTCAGTTACTGGCATTAGGAAATGAGAGTTCATTGCAAAGAGCTAAGCTGCTTTGGGAAAATACCCAGGAAACATGTGGAACAGATATTAACAAAAGCATTTCAGCTACCCCTCATTGGTGCCAGATGCTGAGTAGCCAACAGAAGCAAATTATTTTTAGGTTGTTGCTCGTCATCTGTCCTCAGGTCAAGAGTTTATGCCCTTCAGAGAGGGGAGGCTTGGCACACTGGAAGGCAGCAGGGTGATACTTCTCCTGTAGATTGAGCTTCCTTCACTTTCCTTTCAAGTACAAGTCTTTAATGAGAGTACTCTAGAAGGGAGAAGAATTAATGGATAGAAGCAAAGAAGTCAGAGACTTGTGAACAGACAATTCACTCATTTCTCATGCTGATTTCTATTCTGTGTATCCAGGATTTTTCTGCCATGTTCCTACACCATGTGCTATATTAGATTTCAGGGCCCAGTTAACCAAAAAACATTCCTCTGCATGGATAGATCAGTCATAGCTCTGATTAATTTGCCACTAAGTCCTACTCTAATCCTAATAAACATCAAGACATTTTTCCAAGATCAAGTGAGTCCCCCTCACATAATGTAAAACCCCTGAAGACAAAATTTTCTGGAGAGACAAGAGACTGTGTAAGAAGCTCCAGTGAAAGGAACTAGTTAAAATCCCTTGAGCTCTCATATTGAAATAATATTGATATAACATTTTAATTATATGCTATCAAATGTGCTTTATAGATATTGAACATATACATTTACACTTTCAACAGACCTGTTTTCACTGATATTTGGTATGCAAATGTTACTATTTGTAGAAGCGCTTACTGCTGTGCATAGCTTCACATTACACAAAGATGAGAGGAATGCAAGGGTCTTAGGGTGAGAAGGAGAACCAGAACATTTCGTCTTCAGTCACTGACTCAGCTTAAGGTCAGTAACAATCAAAGTTGTTTCCAGATGAGTGGAGTTCAATGATTCATGTGAAATATACCATCACTCTCGGCAACCAGATCCACAAAGCCAATCAGTCATGTTCCTACAAAGCAACATGTAGAAAAGAGAATCCAGAAGCCTGCCCCTGAGCACACATGTCCTGCAAAATCCCTTGCTGCTAGCCCCTGCCCTGAGCAGCACTGGCATGATGGGGAGAAGGAGCCATTTATCCACTCAATTTCTTCAGCCTATTCCATGAATCAAGAGATTTCCATTTCCCAGCATGTGAGACGATCCTTGTCAAGAGAAGCAACTCTTCAAATAAATGAAGGCTTTACTTTGAAGGAATAGGAACTTGTACACCTCAGGAAGTATTTGCATCAGCACAAAATGAGTGAAAAACGCCATCAGGGTCAGAAGCATCACAACTTTAAAGGAATGCAGGAGGTGGAAAGGGCCCCACCACTAACAGCCAGTCCCTGAATGTGATCACATTTGTCTTGGCCAGCTCTGTGGGAAGCTCACCAAAACAGATCGAACTCTTCTTCAAGCCAATAATGGCTTCCAAGATACCATTTCTCTGCCATTGAACCACAGTCCAGATTTACTAGTGACAGCCATCCAGTGTCATGGGTCAGCATTTGGTATGAACCATCTGTCACTAAGAAGGCGGTGGCCAATGAATGCCTTTCTTCAAGGGAGCAGATTGCAAAACCCAGGTGCTTCTACTCAAGGCTCACCTCTGCCCAGCTCTGAGCTCCCCCTCAGTCTATTAAAGCCCAAAACAATGAAGGAAAAGAACCAAAGACAATGGGATGTAGAGAATGAGTAGAGAGGAATCTTTGATCCTGGTCCTCTGAACCTCATAACGGCATCACTGTGCAATGCAAGGGAAAAATTGATGTCGACAGATTTTTAAAGGTACTTATCAAGAAGTTGAGCAGACCTGATTTGGGACTCCTTTGTCACACACTCAGTCTGGGTCACTCAAAGGTATTGCTGCACATGGCAGAATTCCTGAGAAATTTTATTTTAGGCAGATGTGACTGGAATAAGCCTAAGTGTTAACAAAGTAAACTGAGGCCAGTTATTAAGGCACAAATACTCTGTTATTTCTGACAACAATCAGAAGGCAAACTAGCTTAGTATCCCAAACAGTGGTCTTTTTCTCCTAGAGGGAAAAGACTGACTCACACCCCATGAGAATCTGAGAAAATTATAGCAATAGGAGGAAGACAATGAGCATCTTTTGAAAACAATTTGTACATATTTCCTGGTAGCTTCACACACTCAGTTGAAAAAACTATAGATGACAAACTTTCTAATGATCTTTCTGCCATAAAACTTATCTAGGTGAGGTCATAATTCATACAGTTGTGCTTCAAAACAATAACGCTGTCTGATCTTACTGTCCCAAGTTTCTCCAAATTACCATTTTTATAGGTAAAAAAATTTATAGAGGAAGCAAGAAAAGTAACTGACAAACTGTTCAAGGTGTTGTATAGACAAAAATGAGACCTTGGTTATGCTGTACCTCTCCCTGGAGAACAAATCAGCTCAGAGTGTCTTCTTGTGGCAGACACCTCCAGTGGAGATTTTATCACAAGCTATCAAAAAGCACTGGGGATGATTCTTTCTGGTTTTGTTTGATATTACAGCTTTGCTTTTTAAAAAAACTGATACACTGTGGCAGTGAGAGCTGCCAGAGGAGCAATTCAGAGAGGAGAGCACCAATTACTGGGTGCTTTTAGTTCACACTGGGTTTAACAGACATAAGCTCAGCACCCCAACATCAAGAGAGAAGATATACCAAACAGTGAACATCAGATACTTCACAACCAGCCCAGTTTTAAGGTTAAGCCTACCTATTTGGTTGTTTGATTGACTTATGTAGGTCAGACTTAGCAGTGCTGAGCAGTGAGAAGGGAATCCAGCAGGAGTTACACTGCTTCCCTCACAGATAGGCCGGCAAGGCAATAGGTTGACAGTTTTGTATAATCAAGTATAAATGACTCAACACAAAACTTGCAACTTGACACTTATAATTGCTTTGGCAATCCACTTCTATGGCAGCAGCTACTTTCCTGCACCTACTTCAGTGACTAGTAATATCAATTATTATGACCAAAAGATGCTTCTTCTCATGACTCAAATACCAGAATTACTGTGTGTGCTAAGTGTTAAGAAATGTTACCTACACTCCTGAACAGAGTCCCTATTGACATGAATAAATTCAATATTTCTATGTGTTCAAACTTTTGTAATGAGTATTTGAAGGTCAAAGTAAGGAGAATCATCTGAGATTTACACAAATAAGACTAGCTCAGCAGTTTCTACGGCACAGGAAAAATAACCATAGTAATTCAAGGAAGAAAAGGAGGCTCAAGGGGAGACCTTATCACACTCTGTAACTACCTGAAAGGAGGTAGGTGGTGAGGGTTGGTGTCTTTTCCCAAGTAACACAGGAAAAGACAAGAGTAAAAAGCCTCAAATTGTTCCAGGAGAGGTTTATATTGGATATCAGGAAAAAATTCTTCACTAAAAGAGTTGTCAAGCATTGGAACAGGCTGCCCAGAGAAGGATTCACTATCCCTGAAGGCATTTAAGACATGAACATGTGGTTCTTGGAGCATGGTTTACAGATGGTTTTGGCAGTGGTGGGTAACGGTGGGACTCGATGACCCTAAAGACTTTTTCAACCTAAATGGTTCCGTGGTTCTGTGGTGGCTCACAGAAAGTAGTCTAGAGACTGCAGTGTGAGCAGGAAGAATACAGCAGGGGCAGCATTGAAAGAATCAGTCCTGAACACTGAGCATTGCTACCTGAGTGAAGTGCTGAGGACATGAAGAAGGCAAACAGAACCACACTGGTGTCACCTTGCTTGAGACAGGACCTGTGTTCCATCCCATCTGCCAGTTTACCTGGTGTGGTTTCTGTATGGTGCAGTATGAATGCTTTGAGAGCCGCTGCCAAAAAGTGCTGCTTTAGAACACAAACACGGCAAAGTGGGGGAAGGGTCCTCAGAGTCCTCTCTCTTTTCAGGCAGATGATGCAACCAATAAAAAATACATCACTTGGCCAGTCATCCCTCACAGCACTCTTCTGATTTATTTCCCAAGAAAAAATGTTAGTTTGTTTCTGGTACTCAAAGGTTCAGAACCTTGTTGGGACAGGCTCTGATGACTAACAACAGTCTGCTGCCTTATTCAGAGCCCACATGAGGTTTCAGGATTTGGGAACAGTTCAAGAAATCTTCTCTCTAGAGAGGCATTTACAGGAAAGGTTCTGCAAGATTTATGCTCAAAAAAACAAGCAGAATTTGTTTTGATTGAGAATAATTTTCAAAATATTAAAAATTCTGCAATATTTATTCCAATTTCCTTGAAATGAAAGTTAAAAAAAAGCATTCTGTGTTGAATCAAACCACAAAAAGTGGATTAATTTTTTTTCCATTTTGCTTTGGTTTTAATCACAGATGTTTCCTTTTTTTTTTAATCAGCACAATTTTATCCCAGGGAATTTAGCCTAAATAACAAATCCATTTTAATTAAAAGCTTTAGCTATTTCCCTGCAGGTTTGTTTCAAAATCAGAAATAGGCATGGAAGTTATTGGCACCATTCAGCAAAAAAATTTTTACTAAAAGGGTAGAAAAATTTGGGTTGGAGGGAATCTCTAGAGGTCATCTGGTCCAATCTCTCAGTCAAAGAGTGAGTCTACTGAAGGTCTTCCCAAGCTATGTTTTAAAAATCTCCAAGGATGAGGAGTCTAACCTTTCTGGCATTAAGTTTCTTGTGTCAGATAAATTTGCTCCATGAAGTATATTTTGTGGTGGTCTCACACCATGGGATCTGACCTGCACAGTTATCAGAGGTAAAGTTATAATGGCTACAAGTAGAACAAAGTTCACCTGTTTTTTCCTCTGGATTAAAAGGACACATGGACAGTTTTTAAGGAAGCTTAAACCTTCAGTGAGTTTTCCTAAGCCGCAAACTTTCACAAATTCTTCCTCAGGAAAGCAGAAATTTATGTCCTCATAAACAGCAACAATTCATTAACTTACCGAATCCCCATTCAACTTACTCTTAGCATTATAATTAAAGAATACTAATAGCTTTTATCTAGCACATCCCTGAAGTAAGATCTGAATCAGACTCTGGAGGTATAGATCTCCATTTGCTGTGGAAGGAGCTGCCAGTCAATGAGTGGGCAACCTTGATTTTTTGCCCAGATATGGTTAGGAGGAATCAAGGTCAACATACATGTCTTTTAGGAAATATATGCCCTGTACTTGGATCCAGCAGTTAAAAAGAAACTGACAGTTTGCCATTGTTTTCCTTCATTTCAGCTGAAAGAACCAAGCAGCTGTAACTACAACAGCATAACAGGAAAATAAAAGACCATTTAAATCTTTGCTCTTGTTGCACATTTCCTGTTCATTTTTGGTGTGCTCATTTCCACACAATTAGCAAAAATTTCTCAAAGGTTCCAACAGTACTGTCATAGCAAGTTAAAAAGCAAGTTACATCTAGATTTGTCAAATGACAATATAGACTCAAGCAGTTTTCATAAATATCTAAAAATAAAGCCCATGACTCCCCACATACTGATAGTGCACGATGGTCCCATGATAAGAAGCAACATATCAAAATTCTGATTTTTTTGGTCTGTAATCTGTTTACCAACTCCTATCCATCTGGAATCTTCAGACTCAAACCTTCAATGTGTTTCACATACTGATAGTAATATCCTATAGATGTAGGAGCCATTGACAATTTTCTTCCCTTGATCTCTCTAGATTCTTTGTCTGGATTCCTTTATACTTCTTTCTGCTCACCTTTGTGGTCCTCCTCATGTCCCCTGCTTTCATTTGTTATGCCACCTTCTTCCCAGCCATATATCCCAACAAACTACTTTGCTGTGATTTTCCCAGTATTTTTGTCCTATATTTTTTAATTCTCTGTCCATAATTGCTGCTCACATTCTTTCCTGATGGGCATGCTGTTATTCACTCTTGAACAGGCACTTCTCTGAAGATGTCTATAAACCACAGCTCTTCCCCTAAGAAAACTGCTGATTGACCAAAGGAGTTACAGAGAACAGACGTTCCTGGGGGTGGGACTGGGGTCACCAGAGCACAGAGCAGAAGCAGCAAGTGTTCGATACTCTCCTGTCTTTGAATATAGTGCATGTGCCAGCAGGTTTCAAAGGTAATAATTTCATAATTATCTGTAAAATGCCTCATTAATAATAGTAATAATCTCCACAGTAATCAGTTCTTTCCAGTTAATCAAAATTATCAGTCTTAAAACTTTCAGGGAGGTTTTTCCAGACTGAAAACTGGCAGCAGTGCACAGGGCAAAAACATGTCAATGCCTTACCACTCCTTGCTTCCTGTTTCTGGAACAGTCATCCTACAGAGCATCTCAACAGCCTCATGCAAGAAGGGTCAGTGTCTTTTGTAGTTTTAATTGGCTGGAAAGTATTTTCCTATTCTCAAGTCTTTGAATTCCATCTTTGCCAAAAAAAGTAGTCCCAGCAGGGTCCCATCGGTTATTTCTGCATTGTTTTGTTTGAAAGGCTCATTCACTTGAGAATGAATTATAACGTGTGATAGTAATTAGCTGCGGAAGTCTCATCAAATTCTAAATAAATTCCTTGTGATCAAAATCAAACTAGGTAAATAAATACAGAAAAAATTGATAAACAAAGGCTTCTGCAGGAGTTCATTGTATGAAGAAAAGTTAATGAAAGTACTGTGTCCTCAAGAACTTCCCCGAAGAATGGAAAAGCAGCAGGAAGAGAAAGGCAGCAATAACAGCAGGATTAACATGCTCTTAAAAGGAAACAGAAATTAAAATAAGAGAGGATTGAGGAGCTGGCCAGAGGATGTGGATGGCAGAAGGTTGACTCATTCAAAGACTCCTGGGCTTGGTGGTTACATGTTCGCTCCTCAGCCTTCTTTAAAAGCACTGAGATGAAGTAGGCTGGGTTATTTAGTGCAAAAATACAGGTCTGCTGAGTTTAGTCAACAGAGTAGTACTGTTTTACACCAGATGAGAACATGTCCTACTCATTAGACTGATGCTTGATACCAGCAGGTTGTTTGCTGGCTTTACACCAGATATCAGAGAACATCACTCGCCCATTTAATCCAGATTTTGAAATAAAATAATCCAAATCCATTTAGTTTTGTTTTTTTATTATTTTCTTTACACTCCATGCAGGAAGCTGGGGGGTGGGTGGAGGGGGAAGGGCAGGGGCAGGCCTTTTGCAAAAGGATGAAAACCATTTGGATTTTTTATATTTTGTTAAAAAGAAGATGAAGTATGAAATTTAGAGGAGGAAATTTTCTCAGTGAAAATCAAAATCCACTGGACCATAATACAGTCTCAAGTTATTCCTATGGGGATTCATAAATCTTCAGTTAATTTGAGCAAAGATACCCTCCAGGGGGATAATACTCCTAATAGAATTGACAAAACAAGTGGAAAATATCTTCCCAGTCAGATTCACCCTATTCCTTACTCAGGAGGAATGAAGACACAACTGAGAGCTTAAGGAGAGCAGTTCTCCTGAGGTTTCTTAAGAACTGGAAGCTGGAATAATCATCTTAGTCATCAAAAGATGGGTATTTAATTGGACCAACAGTGTCCTGGATTTTAGAATCAGAGCATGCGATGCTAACTATAAGCCATATTTATAAAGATAGCTTTGTCATTTGGAAGATTATAAATAGAACCCTCCTAAAGTAGAAGAATTTTCTGTCCAAAAATCTGTTTTCTAATTTGAACGTGCCAAAAACAAATATGTATAAATGCAAACAACTGAGGAGCAGCAGGTAAATGAAAGGCCTTTCAATGAAATATTTCTCCTCTTATTGCGCAAAGGTTTCATGCTGTTTATCAAACAAGGAATGACCAGACTTTCAGTCTAAGGATATTTTCTCTGTGGAGAGTGCTATTCAGAAGACTTCAGCTCCATCTCTGAAGAAAGGTACCTAGATCTGTGTCGAATAAAATAATGCCAAACTTGTTGCTGTGATATGATAGGGACAGTCCTACAACAAAGACCACACACAAGACACAGCAACTTGGTATCCTGAATGGTACTTTCCCAAATCATCTACCTCTGGACATTAGGGAGGAAAAAGATTGAAACTTTTAGAAGGGAAAAAGAACATTGCTCTAAAATGTATAGGTGAAGTACTCAGTCCATGTCAGGGTCAGAAAAATTCAGCAGCTGGAATGGACTGGTGCTCTTTGCTGCATCTGTAATCCCCACCAGGTGAATCTCTATGAAAACATGATCAAAATCTTGATATTTGGCAACCAGCTGACTGGATTTGCTAACAAATCAATCAGTGCATTTATAAAGACCTTTGTGATGATCTTCAGGATTCAAGAATAAAATTAAAATTTCCTTGAATTATGTCTTCAAACCAAACAGATAAAACACATTTTTGACAACCTTCTTTCAAAGCATAGCCATGGGTTTTCAGCATGTTATAAACTTTTCCTCTTACTGGAACATGGTATTCAAAGCTACAAAGCTCTTTCAAACAATATCATGTTTAAACCTCAAATCTCAGAACAGCAAGGACATACTCAGAGTTAATATAGCCAAAGCATTCTTGACACCACTTCATTTTTCCCAGTCGGTGTGCACACTGTCTGCATGCCAATAGGTCTTACAGAACAAAGTGCCTGGAATAAGTCTCTAGGACAGCTCTCAGAGCTGCTGGAATGATCAGACAGGAAAGTTTTGCTGCTAGGTCACTAATTAAGCATTAGCCTCAAGATAATAATGACTAATCTCTTTTAGCTAGTGTTTCAATATCGTGTGCAAAGCAGGGCAGCGGTTGCAGCCCTGTTTCTGGCAGCCAGAAGCCACAACACAGAATGCACTTGCACGCCAGGAAATTTGTTAGTTAGTTTGTTTGTTGCACTGAAAGCTTCCAAAGACAGAATAATATAAAAGACATGAAAAACAAACTCTTGTCAGACATAAGTGTGACACTTGCTAATGATGCAAAATGTTAGAATAATGGCATGGGTGAGTTTCAGGACTATCCATAGGCCTAGTTAGTTGTCCCACTCACTGTTATGTCAGGGCAAGAACCTACATTCTAGGTTTTTTATACCAGGGCCCAAGAAAATCAGACTTTTCTTCTATTGACGTGTAAAGAGGGTCAGGACCTATGTTCCCTCTCTCCTGTTTCATTGTCCTGCAGCAACACAAGTTAAGTCCTGTTCTTCAGGTATGTCCTCTCTCATCTCTTGCCTAAAATCCACCTTCTGCACCTCCAACTTAGCCCCATTCCTTCTTCTTTATGAAAGCAACAGCTTTGCCTTGATTTGGAGAAGCCCTGAGCTGAGGGTAGGAGATCTGACCTGCTCCTGTCCCAGTCAAGTGGAGAGCTCACCCACCCCAGGCTGTGAATCTGTCACCCCACCCACCCCAAGTCAGCTGTCAGGTACCACTGCTGATGTCTGTCAGTCCCTTTGCAAAGTTTTCACTGTAAAAGTTCATAAAGTAACTATTCTAGGATAAGAGCTTTGCGCTGCCAAGTGTAACATTAAATCCCACAACTATGTAGAACTGTAAAGGAAATTTCTGATCGTGACAGTAAGTACCTTTAAATTCAGTTTGAAATCCCTTTGGCATTTCTTCCGGGATGTTTCTTTTTTTTTTTTTTTTAATAAAGATTAAATTGCTAGAAAATTTACTTCTGAAGACCTTGGAGTGACATTCAAACCCTTACACGTCTAGACATTGCAGTGGAACCAGTTACTTTCTCTTGCTTACTCCAGCATTTCTCAAGAGGACTGCAGTTGAAGATAAAGGCAGCTGGTGACAAGGAGCAGTCAGACAAACACATACACTTAGGATACTTTCTGTCTAGAGGATTTCAGCTTTTTTCCTACATTCTTTAGATGAAAATATAGAAATGACAAACATCCAAAGCAGCCAGGACTTTCCTCTGGACCTCTTAAGAGATAAAGGCACTCAAGACCTGGTTAGAAAAAGACCTTTAAAAACCCACAAGCTGTACCTTGCAAAAACTTACCTGCATCAAAACCCCTGCTTACGCAAAAGAAGAGAAAGGACATGAGTTGTTTTTCAATATCAACACTGTTAAATTACATCTTACAAGCACTTCATGAAAGAAATCCACTCGACTATACAACAGCTGTAGAAATTTACTTTGCAGGCATGCATTAAGGCACACTGAAAGCTGTGCTCAACATTCCTCCCCAGTCACATGGAAGCTGGCTGCTCCTGTGGTCACACACGTGAGGCAGGAGCACTTGGCTGCAGCCTGTGGAACACTCACCCGTGACACGTGAGGGTGGCTCTCCCCCAACACCAGATTTCCCCTGGCTTTTCCTTGCTCCTGCAAATGTCAATTCTACAGTTATCCACTTCTTAAAATATTTTCATTTATTTATCATTGCTATTTTGAATTATATAACAAATTCTAAACCTATCTCAGCATATACATAAAGGGGTTTTTTTGAACGAAAGTCTCGGAGGAGCCAGGGAGCCTGGAACAGCCATCTTAATGCTGAGGGAGCCTTGCAGCACAAATCCTCACAGGCTGCTTTATTAATTAATAATCTGAAGCATTTAATTGGTACCACTGGATATCTTCAGAACATAGAAATGACAGTCTGAGAAATGAGGCAACAGGGGAAGAGCTCTTTCAGGAATGCTTTTCCTGTGAATGTTCCTATAACTTACAGCCTGACATTTTAACAACACAACTCTCCCTTCCACATAAAATCCAGGGTGTTTCTGTGGGATACATACATCTCACGCTTACTTCAAAAGCTCTTGTCAGTATTCTTGGGGCTGTGGAGCAAGAAGAAAGGCCCACCCTTGGGCCTTGCCCAGAGGTCCCAGAGAGCAATGGAAAAGTTCCTGTTGACTTTGAACACAACTTTTCCTTAGCATACACTTAATATGGGTGACAGGCTTTCTGTGTAAGGGCTTGAGGGTCTGCTTCAGAAAAGGGTTTTGGTGTCAGTAAAATCTTACCCAGCTGAAGGCCATGACAGTGCCCTTAAAAGGTCTTTTATTACCTAAAGGTAAGCATTAGACTTTTTGAGGACTGTTCCTAAAGCATCAAGGGGGAAGGCTGAGTACCATTACTTCCTCTTGCTAAATATGTGTATGACCTAAAAGCAACCACTTACCTTCTTTTCTGAAAAATACAGTTGACCAATACAAATTAGGGCTGCTGTGAGTGGGATTGGACAGCATCTTGGTAAACTTACATCTTCAAGTAAATGTATAAGATGTTCTTTGATTCAAAATCCTTCATTAAAGTACTGCTTTGCTTCCTCTACAGAAGAAACCACATCCCTGCATTGAGGCAAACTCCCAAAGGATGGAGTGTAGGAGTGTGAGCATAGCTGCACCTTCCCAGCTGGACTGGCAGATGTGCCAAAGCTGGAGAGGCAGCTCAAAGCTCAGACTTAGAGCTGCCACCAGGCCAGCATGGAAGCTGCCATGGTGCCCACTGCAAGACCAGAAAGACCTGTGACACTGGACACAAAGATGTGAGAGGTGGAAGGGAAGATGCCTGCTGCCTGAAACCTCTTCTCAGCTCCTTGCCTCGGAACAAGTCCCACTGCACACAGCAGGGACAGGAGTCCTTTCCCCTGCCACATCTCCAGGAAGACCTGAGAGGACTCAAAGCTTTGCCCTGTGGAAATTTGTTGAATCCAAAACCTTTCAAACAACTCACTGTAGATTAAGAAACAAGACATGTTTTGGTTAAAATGTCTTTCCAGGCGGTTTCCAAGTAACTGCAATTACAGCAAGAGCTTTCAAAACTCAACAGCCCCCAGTTTGTTGAGTTGTTTTGCTAAACTTTTTCACAGCCTCTCCTTCAAACTTCAGCTGGGCCATAGGACCACTAACACTGATCCTCTCTTCCCTCTGCTAAACTCTCCAATTTGAAATCTTCTCTGTAGTTTCCTTCTTTCCCTGTGACCAGTATGAAACCTAATTTAAGCTCCATGCCCACATGATTCAGGTTTTTGCTGATCACAAGTGTCCTTGTGCTATCTGACCTTCTGACTTTGGCTTTCAACTGCCCACTCACCATCTCACCCAGGGCTTTACATTCACAGCTATAAGAGAGTGATTCAGCTTCTGGGTGATGTGAAAGGGTTTCTATTTCACTTTGCATCACCTGCAGCCTGAGAGGGGAACTTGAGCCCCACTCCCTGCTCTGTGAGCAGAGCATCAGGGATGGAGCAGGCTCTGGACAGGAAGAGGGTAGGGATCTCCAGGTAGGGCAAGTGTGGAGCTGCTGATCCTGCCCGTCAGTGTGCTCAAGGTACACGTGGTGGGCACGCACTTCCAGGTAAGTTATCCTGCATAACTCAGGTTGCCCTACCCAAACCTCCTTTCCTATTCATGGCCTCGTTTTCAGCCTTTTGGAACGCTGGTATTTCCCTGCCTGAAGTGTGACTCATGGCAATATTGAGGTGAGCACAAAATGCCTGGCTTCCCAAATCAGGGCACTTGTCCCCACATGTCTGGGCTCAGACACTCAGGGAAGGAGCTGTGCTCTTATAAGGAAAGATGATCAAATTCAAGGTTGCATTGGAGGGCAGGATTTCTTAAACTGCCTTTTCAGCTAAATTACAGCTAATTCCCACCTTAAGTACATAAGGTGACAACCTTATGTATCAGTCTCTATGCTTATTTAGAATTTGTATGTACAGTTTTCACTAGGAAATCTGATGCATCTATCTGACAGAAAGGACCTGGCAAATACAAGGTTAATGTGAAAACATAAAGACATTCCTTTGAATGCCCTCCAGAAGTGGTTAAGGAATTTACACAAGTTTTTTCAGAGGCATTACCTTATACCTGCTGAGTTATGACAAACATGTATAATACAAGGACTTTCTAACAAACCATAACTACTGCTGAGGAAAATAATATTTGTTCCCAAGATAAACCAGGTAGGGAATGTTCTGATTGTCTGATGACAGGACCTTGTAAGTGTGTATAATAACTGCCATAGGCATAACTTCCAGAAGGCAGTAATATGTTCTCAATGGGTGACATATTTCTAATCCTTTGTGATTTTGCCATGTTTTTTCTTATACACCCACTATTATATTGAACATAGTGATAAATACTATTTGTGGACAGAAACACTTAATCATAGCAATCAGTGGTCACAGCACATTAGCACCCTTACAGACCATAGGGCACTACAGCAGAAATTATTACATATTTTTTATTAGACACTCATAAGATTTCTCATTAGATTGCACCCACCTCATACCTCCTTCCTCCCTGCAAACCCCGAAAAAGAAGACAAAACTAAAAACCAAATCACAAAACTACTTTGGTTTTATCTTAAACTACTATTATGAAACCCGTGCAACCACTTTCTCTCAGGAGACAATTATAGGCCATAGGACCACCAATTAAATGTATTAAATGGCACTATAAATATCTTTTCCAGCAAGAGAACATCTGATAGGTAAGCAGTAGAGAAGTAAAAGGATCTTTTAAGGATATCGGAGATTGTTTTATATATGCTCTACTTTTTCACATAATGCTGTTTCTCACAGATCTTTCTCTAACTGCATTTTAGAGAAATTTAATAAGGTTTTATCTCTATTCATCTTTGTGTTGCATACTTCACATGCCACCAACTCCCAACACCTGCTTAAAAGTATGGTGACAGACTGCAGGTGCCTTCAGACTCTTGCTGAAATTTTAAATGCGAGGGAGGGGAGATTTTAGAAACTGCAAATGGACACATCAAAAAACACAGCCAACAGAAAAATCTGTGCAAGTTTTTGTTGTTGAATTTTTTTTTTTCAGAAACCTCTCTTCCTCACCTTACTCATGGCATTTGTTACACTGATAGTTCATTTCCAATAATAGCAGCTGCAGAGTTTGTCATACATGATTGGGTCACACATGCAGAGCTTTGCCAGCCTAATTCCCTGTGCTTATCCCTTCTTCTAGCCTAGATAACATTTTTTTCATTGACCCAATTTTTTCTTTCTTCCTTCTTTTTTTTTTTTTTTTAATTCAGGAATTTCTGCATGCTTTCATTCATCTGAGGACTTACATCAATCCTTTATCTGTGCTTAGGCTCAACTCTGGTCTGGAGATATAGGTCTGTGTACCCAACTCTGCTCCTTGCTACACAGACTAGGCCAGTCCATAAAGGCTTCATTCAACTGAAAGTCCTTTGAAATAATCAGCTCTCTAATACCAAGGCTGGCTTCTTTTTCCTAGAGATGCAAAGCTGAGAAGTGCCAGAAACTTTAATTTCCAGAGATTTAATTACCAGTTTTAATTTCAGATATATCTGAATTCTGATTACTTCAATGGGAAGGTTTCTGACATAACATGTACCTACACTTTGAAGGTGACAGCATTACCTATCTCAGCAGAAGTATCAGCTCTGTAAGTGCATCTTCTTGCCTTGGTGGCCAATGGCACTCACTTTGAGGACTTGCTTCTTAGACACAGGGTGTTGTAAGCCACCCCTTCTGAAGCTGGGCCCAAACTTCTTCAGCTGCTGGTCCTATGCAGTGGCATAGGATGGCACTTCTTTTCCAAGAATTTCTGGGTTGTCTGCTCTCTTCACTTCTGAATCTATACCTCAGTTATTCTCTTCTGACAGTATAAAGTTGATACTCATAGTTCAGGGAAGTAGCTGGAGGGTAATTTTAAGGGGTAAATATATGGTACTCTTAACTGATCAATAACCAGTGATTTACTGCACTTCTTATTAAAGAAGAAGCAAGTTCACAGTAACTGTACGTTCTGTCCAGTCAGGTCTATCAATAGAACTGTTTAGTTCCATACTGCTGAAATTCCTGAGCTACATGCCTCATGGAAAAAAGGAATTAATCTGACCTCCGGGTATTATTTGTAATGCTCCAGTACTTGTAATTGAGCCACAGTCTTGGACAATATTATCTGTCTAACATAGTCTTGTATTTCCTAAAAGTTCTGCTATGGCACCCACCATTTGTTACAGAGATTTTCAAGACGCCTGGGGAGCAGAGTTCATCTGTCAATAGCTATTGCAATTCTTTGAGCCTCTGTTGTGAAGAATTGTGCTATTGTCTTTTGAGCATCTCTTAACGCCAGGTTTTAAATTGTTCAGCTAACATTATTAATTACTTTCCTAAGATCTGAGTCACCAATGTTGTACATCTGGTGCTGTCATTCACCTTCCAAAATAGTGATACATTATGAAATTTCACTGTTCTGATTGGTAACAAGACACGAGATTCATTATATTATTCATCCTGTTAAGATGCAACCCTCTCTCTAAAAGAAAAAGAGAAAGCAAAATTACTTCAGCTGGCATAACATTCACTTGCCCTAAAATTCCTCTAATAACTCTGCTGATCCATATATTACAGATGGAAAATACCACTTTGGCAATTTGGTGCAGAGAAGTTTAAACTTTAATCTAAGGAAGCAAGAGTTTCACTGAAGTATATAGTGAATGGTAAAAATGTTCTATACCAAAGCTGATCGCAGGTTTTTCAGATCATTTGTGAACATCTACCTTTGCCAATTTAAACAATGCTATGCCTGCACAGCAATCACTAACCTCACTTCTTGAACAGCAGATTAGAGAGCTCCATGCTGCCTCACCTGCCCATTCCCCAACAGCCACCCAAGCCCCCTCAGAGGGCTGACAGGTAGCAGATCCCTGGCTGACAAACTACTCTAATGAGCTAAGCAGCATTGTTGGAGACCAACCAGAGCAGTGACATGAAAGCTTCATGTTTCCACAGAGCACTTTTACCTTTTATTTCAGTGCTGGCTTTTAATGGTTCATCTAAATTGTGCTGGGTAATTGTGATGTTCCTTGAAACCAGGTGCAGATGTTCCCTTGCTCAGGTCCTGTGACCGCCCCCCTCACCTATCACAACCTCTTCATTCTGAGCCAGCTTCACCAGCCACCCTCACACTCAGCAGTTGCTGCCAGCACTGTCATTCCCTGATGCCAGCTTTGAGCCTGCTTAGTGAGTCTAGGTGACATTGCAGCAGATGGCACCCCTTAATAAAGGAGAGAGATTATATATATTCTCCTATCCTAGAAGAAAGGATGGCCAAATGTATATGCAAATAGCATGGAAGTGCATGTCATCCTTTCATAAATAAGAAATGATTGCAGTGCCTTGAGAAACTGAATTCAATTAAGAAACATTTACATCACTGTTTTTTGCTCTGATCATCCTGTGTTACAGTTCTCCTTGGAAGTCTGCCTTCCTAGCAGAGAGCTACACTGGTATAAGCACTTTGCAAAAGCACTTTGCAGAGGCATCCACTTCTAACTTGATATCTGGGCTATTATAAAGCAGTTTTCATGAAAGCGTGTTAATTCAAAGGAGTAAACAGAACAGCTTCTTCTCTCTTCTTTTAAAAACAAAGAGTTTTTAATGGTGGAAAGCAGATACATATGCCTAAGGGAAACCATCAATTCCACTATGTGCAGTCAGTGAAACCAATGGCAGCTATGAGAAGCATGGGTAAGAGGGCCACTGTTGCCTAGGTTTGCATGAAACATAACAGCTGGTTTTGTATAAAGGCTTCTTTTGGTGTTTCACTGCTACCTGATTCATCAGTGGTCTGTTTTCTACTAGACAAACACTGGATAATCCACTGTTTCTCTAGCGTCATATGCAATCATCTCTGGAATTTATTATTATGTTGCTTACCGTAACTGCCCATACCTACAGTTACAGATGGACAAAAACTCTTTCATGTACTTACACAATCTGTCAGACACAGGGCAGTATGAGGCAGGGTTCAAAGTCCAATTGATTCCAATTCCACACACTGGTGATTTTCACAGCAGCTCTCCTCTGAGGATCTTACTGAGCCTCCCTATATGTTCATGAGAGTTTGAGAGTGACATGAATACACCAAATACAATAGCAGAGACTGTCTTACCACCCACACAGTACTCCTTACGTAAGAAGGGCACATGCTCTGAGGAACATCATAACCATCCTGACTACTGCTTTTCCCACCACACTGGCAGCCCTCAGAGCTACCAGGAAATTATGAAAGAGTTAGTTTTGATGAGAGAATACTACCAATAATGAGAGAAAAACACTTGATCCACATAATTTCAAGCAAGAAGAGACATATCCAGATGGTTAACCAAAATGTGAATCAGATGCTGAAAACTTTGAGAACTTCCCAAACTCTGGGGACAGAACAGAATTTTGGTTCCCAGCTTCTAGCTCTGCTCATAAGACTGCAGATAACCTTCCTAAAACCACATCAACAACACAGTCTTCTGCCACAGCATTAAACTCCACACAGATTAGTCTTGGCTGCTGCTGGCTTTGGCTAAGTTACAGCGGAAGCCCCTCTATTTTGCCTACATCCAGACCTGTCAGCCAGACCAATGAGTGAATGGTGGAGTGTTTGCACACATTCTTATATAAGCCAATGTACTGCATGTATAATTTATCATGAATATGGAAGCAAATAATTAGCTCAGACAGAAATTTTTAGGGCCAATCTATATAAGGTATGTGGGATGAATGAGCACTTCCCAGGATGGGACCAAGTGCTCTCTCAATGCTAAAAGAAGACATGGTTGTGACCCCTCTCCCTTACACCTCAGAGTCCCTCTGCATGGCAGAAGGGAGTCAGAGCATATCCACGGCTTCTTTAGTTGTCAAAATACACTTATATTGCAAATATAGTTGGGAAATGCCTGGATCTTTTCCTGAGTGCTGCCGTCTCTCTACAGCTTCTCATAAAGCCATGCGGCATCAGAAAAACTGTGCAGCTTTCAGTGTTCAGCCTTTGCATTAGGGGTGATCTACGTTCACCCTTTGAGGAGGCATGATCCAGCAGCACTATGGCAGAGACCCTTAGAAAATGAGCATATGCCTCATAAGAGGGGAAGAGATATGTCCAGATCCTGGTTTTCTTATGGATCTACCACATCATTGTATGGCAAATGTCAGCTATGAGAAAAGATGGGATTTTCATATACCTACTGATATAAGCAGCAAATCTGTGATAATGCAGACAACAGAAAGTCTTTATGTCATGGAACAGCTCTCTTAGTGAGCTTGTAAGACAAAGGTGCACAATAAAGTGTAACACTGCAGTATTTCTCTACCACTGCCACGTCCCAAGCACACACTGTTAGGAGAAATCCTCTCACTGGGCTGCTTCTGATTCTCATTTTGAAGTTATTATTGCAAGTGCAATCCCCAGCAATGAGGTATCAGAGATATTTTAGCTTCTCTGTGGGAAGCCTGTACATATCAGACTTTGATTGCAGGGATCTTCCAGAGCATTGCACCTTCCCTACCTGACAAGTGTATCACATCAGAGGTGTGCTGGAGGGGTGGAGAAAGCAAAATGACACTCACACAAACGTCACCCAGAGCATCACTCTGCTCTGGTCACGTGGATTGGAACACCCACAACCAAACTGAAAGGAGATCAATTTCTATAAAAGCGCACAGCCTCAGAGCAGGAACCTTACAAAAGGAATCCTACGAGATATATATATGCATATGTTTATATATATGCACATGTCTATGTGTGTGTGGATATGCATTTCTGTAGGTGATGCCATATGGGATGCTGTGCCTCTGGCTGGCAGCTGGCAGACAGTGGCTGTTAGAGCCTGGTTCCCCCTCCCAGGAGTGAGAAAGCTGCCAGCTTCCAGTGCAGGGCTGACTTTCATGCAAGATTGTCCTTGAAGGAGATAAGGAAGCATAAGGATTGTTAACCTGATCATAAGCGGGTTACTGAACTGTGTTACAATTGAGCAGGTATTATAGAAGTGTTTTTCCTTTAGTTAAAATTCCAGTCCCACAGGAACAATTGAAATTTCATGGATTCATTTTTTATGTGAAATATTTGGCTGTAAGAGGACTGGAAAGAAAATCAGTTCTGCTTCAAACCCACAAGCTTTCTACAGTTTCCTATGATAAAATATTGTTACTGAGGCACATGGTTTCATAGAGACTTGTTTTCCTGGAAGGGTCTGGGAGCTTAGAAATAATCAAGAATAAGACAAAAAAAAATGACCCTTAGGTTCACCAATCAAGCTAAGTAAGAAAAGAAGCTTTTTAAGTCCTTCAAGCCACAGTTATAGAAAAAAGGCAGTCCTCAGAGATGACCAACAGTTCTGTCTTTTAATCCCAAAAGTTGATTTTGCAAATTCTAAATTTTTATGCAATTAACTATGGTCACAGAAGCTTGTTTGGGGGTAACCTGATTAAACCATCAGTAAGACATATTTGCCTCCAACAAGCAGGATAGGGTAATTCAACTAAAACATTTTTTAATTAATTGGGTTATAAAGGTGACCGCCTATTTTGACTATTAACAGTATTTAGCTTTATGTCATTATTGTTTTCCTTGAGAAATAATCAAAGACACTTACAAATATGAGTGAGTGGAGTCTTGCCATGGTTTTGCAATCGTTAGTCCCAGTTCTCTGCTGAAGACACCATGTCATGCTCTGTACACCAGTACAGAGGACCTTGCAACAGCAGCAGAGATTCTTTGTCAGGCTAGAAAAATGATCAGGGTAACCATAGTCCTTGGCAGGCATGTTACATGCAGAGGTTCAATCTCAGTCTTCCCACCAAACACGAGCAGAAATAAAATGAAAAATGCCCCAAGGCTTCAGGCTACACCTTATACCAATATACCAGTCTCTCAGATGGCAATACTCTCCTTCCTTTGGGTCACCCAAACTGGTCTGGCTTCTCCTTCCCTCACCAACCGGAAACAAACAGCAAAGCTCAGCTGTGGCTGTCTGGTGGCAGCAGGAGCACACCAGGCACAGACTGAGTCCACTACTGAGCACAGCTCCTGAGAAGGATGTGCAGGATCCTCACGGCAATTTAAGCAACCTGGCCTGCGACCAGCACATTCTTGTTACCAGCAGGAGCACAGAGCTGGTTTCCACAGTTACCCAGTTCGGCCCCTGGCATAATGGTTATTATGAAATGCAACCTGAAACCAATAACATTTAATAGAGGAAAGTGTGAAAGTATGTAAAAGGGCTGGCAATGAAATTCTGAGATTAACTTTCAACTTTTCTAGTTACAGGTACAAGTATAGAGACTTGAGACAGACATTTAACATTATTTCATCTACCATCTCTAGATTTCTAAGCACAATTCTGCATTTCTCAAGGCCTTTTCCCAAAAGAAGAATGAAGATCAGCTTTATGGGACAAGAAAATGTCATTTGGAAAAGAAGGGCCATTTAATACTGTGAGAGAGCAGAGATGTGTAACTGTATATGCTCATTTAGAGCAGGGAACACGGTGAAGCAAAACAAGGAAAACTAAAGCACAGACATGGTTATCAGTATGAAATCTTCTCATTTACTTCCCACTGCTTAATTTATTCGTGTCATAGCATAAGGGTACATCAAGAGAAACAAGGAAAAATGTGTTTTATCAGAGTTCAATCAATGTTGTCAAAAAAGAAAAAGCAGTCTTTGTCCTCTAGGCAACCCTTAATTGTGAACACAGTCCAATACTCTTATAAGGATGCTCATTGCAACTTCTCAAAAATTATTAGTGTGGATGATGTTCACAATTACCAATTTTTAAAAGGCCAGAGGAATTGAGACATCGGTGTGAATCCCAGCTTCCTGCCACACACCACCGGAACAGCAGCAGACCAAACCAGCCTGTTCACCTCATTACGCTGCTGATGGGGAGTCGTGTCCTCCACATCCCCCTCCCGCTCTCACAGCGAGGGGGAGGGAAACAGGTATGCTATAAGGACGGTCTCTCTTTGTTGAATATTTTATGGGAGTGGAGGGATCCAGACACTGTTTCCTTCCTCTGCCTCCAGTGCAATGAAAAGGAACTTCAGGGCAGCAGAGAGTAATGCCCAAAGAATTTGATTCCTCAATTTTTTATGCCTTTTAAAAGTTTTTAAAACCCTACTGCATAAGGATAATGGCATTTTCTACCAAAAGTGCATTGCTGCTGACAATGGCAAAGCATTGAGTATTCAACCCCTGCTTTTATCCGATTCCCCTCTGTAATCTCCCAGATAAGAGCAAGGAAAGCATTTTACTTGTAGACCTTTCATATCCCTCCTGGGAAATTAAAAGTTGCAAAAATCCACCGTGGGATACTGGGAGGCTTAAGGGAGAAATAATGAACTCTTGTTAGAGAGAAAGGAAGAAAAGTCTGAGGAACCTGAGGACAGAACTGTAAGGAAAGTCAGCAATGACTGAATGGCTCTGGAGAGTACGATATTAGCCAACAACTGTGAATGGATCATTATGTGTATGGCCTTAAGGGACTCCACCCAGAGGAGATAGCAGGGAAAGTTTCTGCAAGACAGGAGGGAGACAAAGTTTCTCATCCCTTTCTTTCAGATTCACGAGGGAAAAGGAACATCACACCCTAAGGATGGCTCCATGCTGAAGGACATCAGTAACCCATCTGGCCTGCAAAACTGTTGGGAGGAGGGTCAGATTTTTCAACTGAAATTCATTTCAAGTAAAGAATTTACTTTGAAGAGCCACACAAACTTGGCATCCCTTCATTTTTATTGTTGCAAGTTATTTGCAGCGGAAATAAAGAACAATGACAAAGAGGATATACTCAGTTTTTGAAGGAATTTGTTATTATTTATAGCTAAGGAATGAACGCCAACATGTTTTACATTTCCCACTTGCAGATGTCATTTGAAGCCTGGAGTGAAGTGTCCAGGTTGCCCACTGCAGCCTACCTGTGGTCCTGAGCTGCTGAGCAGTGCAGTATTTCCTAAGAGCCCACTCACATGGACTGGGGGCCAAAGTGCTCCCAGCAGAGGTGAGCTCCATCAGCCCATTCTACAATGCCCACCACTGTATGAGACTAATGGAGTAGAAAAAAGCAGAGGGAATATGTATAAGGGAGGCTGAAAGTCTGGGGAAAAGGACATTGGAAGATGAGGGGCAAAATGAAGATCTGAAAAATATCAGCTGAGAAACATCACCTCGTGTGGCACCATATTCCTTACTTTTACCATTACTGATTGTTCCTAGTGCTCTAAAATACACACACACAGATCCACGTCAGGCATGGTATCAAACCATGAGTTATTAGTGTTGAAAAACATCCTGATGTACACAGTTCAGACGGGGTCTTGCATGTTAAGTCAGGCCAAAAGGAGAAATCACTCCATGTGTGTTAGTCTATAATGAAATGAATCTGAAAATTCAGAGTGTGTTATTGAATAGCATGCAGCCTTTAGCATATTTTTCTAAAATCTTAGATGACAAGCTGAACACAGACAGCCATTGACCTTATTATAGCAATATGGATATAATGAGTACTGAATACAGAGAGTAACAATTACCTGGTACAACATATGGATGAACAGGTCATTTTCCCCTGTACAACTTACCTTTGCTTCATAAGCAGGAATCATGACTGAATCAAAGGAAATCAGAGAAAGTCCAAATCAATAGTGTTCTGTTTTCAAATAGCTAATTTGGAGAAAATCACAAGCTGACTGGTGATGTTTAAATACTTCCAGTTAATTTACAGCCAAGTAGGAAAAATATAATAGAATTTTATTTGGAGAGAAACAGATGAGTAGATCAAGACAATTCATACCAAGAAGTGCCATAAGCGATGGATGAGGTATTAGTTGTTGAGAAATTTTCAGTTACCAGCGAAAGTTTCAGAAGCATGTCAGTGTTTTATTTTTTACTAAAAAAAAAGTGAGGTAATTCCTTTAACTATAGCTGACATCAATTTCAGGCAGAATTATGGCAAACTAGGCCAGCAGTTTATGACTAACAAGATTGGAGTGCAATGGAAAAACATGATCTCACATTCCAGTGAGATTTCACTTCTGTTTGATAAAGTTACCAGCACAGTTAAAGTTACCAGTACAAAATTCTGGCAAAATCAGGAGAAGTAGTGGTATAGACTTCTGATGAAGGAAATGCACCTGTACCCCTCCAGGCCCACAGGCAACAGCATGGCTGTCAGAGAGGGGATGACACAGATGTGGTTTTACATGTCCCGTGGAATTGGCTTGCAAATCCAGTTTGCAGACTAAGGAGCAGAATAGCAGTCTGCCACTCTTTATGGTGTGGATGTGATGTTTCGTACGGCTATAAAATTAAGAACATCGTGGCATATGGAAATGGGCTTTGCTGCCAAAGTTCAGATTGACACAAGAAGCTCTGGCAACAGCATAAGAAAGGAAAAAGGAGGAAAATATGCTGAAAATTGCAAATTAACAGTTATTTATGGGATGGTTTGGTTGATAAGAAATGAACTGTGTGAAAGATATACACATTGTCAGAATCTATCAGGTTCATAAATCCTCCCCTTTTGACAAAAAACCTTGGCTAATAAACAAAAGTCTTAGAGGCACAGTGGGGAAATGAGCTTTTCAATGCACAAGTGGTCCAAACCCCAGAGGGAAACACCCTCACATGGGACTGGGAGAGGGAAGCAAGAGAACACCTGGGACCTTATGGTGCTCCCTGCAGATGGGAATCTGAAAGAGACTTTCCACAGATAAGACTAGAAGTACTCCCACTTTAGAAGGG
>WEKY01049416.1:9978-130610 GCA_013390045.1 Picathartes gymnocephalus
GTCGACATATATATCTTTATGATGGGTTTAGATCTTGGATGTTAGATGTCCTGATCCTCTCATCTCAAAGGTAATGTAATAATTTGGAAAATGTAAGAAGCATGAATGTAAAGATTTCCAGAGGTATGGGAGAGCTGCAAGAGAGACTGTAAAGATGGAAAAGATACTTAGAAGTAGTAGTTTTTTTCTTGGGTAGAGATCTGATGGAGTATATTTAAGTAACTATATCCAAAGTCATGGAAGAAATTATGAAGTATGAGTATTCATGATTTATTATAAAACAAGAACTGGAAAGTACAAAATTAAATAATGCGAGGTTTTAAGAGCAACAAAAGGAAGTGCTGCTTTAAACCATGCTTAATTAAGCTGTAGATTTCCTTGCCAAAGGATGCTGTAAATGCCAAAGCATAAATTGGTTTAAAAACAATTAGAGAAATTCATGGAAGAAAAGACCTTCAATACTTATTAAACACATAAGCACTGATAAGGCTAAAAGCACTGACTAATGAAGTACCTAAACCACAGGATTATATTTTACTTCATCAGGGAAATCCTTGAACTGAGATGGATTTTGGCCTCTGAACAGGGAAGGAGTTCAACAACAGGGAGGTTTGAGCAACATGTTTTCTTAATAAGCCTGGCCTTGCTGACAGTGGGGCCTCATGAAGCAAAGTGTGGCCACACTATGAAGTGTTCCCTTCCTAGAACTGCCATCTGGAAATTCAGGATGCAATGAAGAGAATTGTTTAAGGATTTGGTGGTTGGGTGCAGCAACCTTGGCTGCTGTGAATATGGTATGGTAGTATCCTGAAAGGAGGCAAAAAGGAGGATCAAGGTGTTGTCCTTCAGAACAGATTCAGGCCTATTTAGGATGTGCTTGGAAAGATAACATAGGATATGGTCCTGTGGAGAAGAGGAGACTAGGAGAGCTGATTGATTTTCCAAAGCCACGTGCTCCAAACTCAGGAATGGTCTACTCCCGTGCAGGAAGCCAGGCAAAGGTCTGAGCAGGCCTACAGGAAGGAGCTAAGAGACCCTGACAAAGAAAGCATACAATTGGTGTTAGTGCCACAGAAGTATATACACTGTGTTAGTGTGGAGAGACAGGGCCAAGAAAGCTGAAATCCACCTGAAGTTCAGTCTGGCAAGAAGTTCAGTCAGGAGGATTTCCATACAGGTATTTCAACAACAAAAGGAAAGCCAAGGAAAATATGGACATAGGGCTGGATGACGCAGGGGACCTGGTAACTTGGAAAAAGGCCAAGGTACTCAATAGTATCTTCATATTGGCCTATTTTGTTAAGACTAGCCCTTAAGAGATCTGACTCCCCAAGACCTGTGGGAAAGTCATGTGTGGGAGATTTGCTTTTGATGCAGGGGGATCAGATTAGGGAATGCTGAAACAGACTGGAGCCAGCAAGGATGCAGCCACCAAATGCTGAGGGAGCTGTCCAATGTCACTGTGAGGCCACTCCAGATTATCTTTGAAAGGTTGTAGTGACCAGGGAAGGTTCCTGAGGAATCGACTGGAAGGAAGTAAATGCCACTTCTGTCCTCAGAACAGGAAAAAAGGGGGATCTGAGGCAGTACAGGTTGGTCAGCCTCACCTTGATCCTTGAGAAGATGATGGAGAAAACTATTCTGGATACCATTTCCAGACACATGAAAAGATAAGAAGGTGATTGGGAGCAGTCAGCATGCAATATTAACAGAGGGCAAATTGTGTCTGAACACTCCAATAACATTCTACAGTCAGATGACAGGATGGGTGGATGAGGGGAGAGCCATGAACATTGTTTATCTTGACTTCAGCCCTGTCTCCTATGATAGGAAAATTGATAAACCAGTGGAGTATGGACTGGGTGAATGGCAGTGAGGTGGGACTGAAAGCTGGTGGAACTGCTTGGCTGAAAGCATTGTGATCATTCTTACGAAGTCCAGCTCTAGACCAATTCCTGGGTGAGTCCTCTGGTGGTCAATACTGGGTCTAATGTTGCTTAATATCCTCATTAGTGAGCTGAATGAATGGACAGAAAGCACTCTCAGCAAGCTTGAAGATGACCCTAAGCTGGGAGGAATTCTTGATAGAGCTCCTAGATGGTTTTGCAGCCTTTCAGAGGTGTCTTCAGAGGCTGGAGAAACAGGCAGAGGGGTTTGGTAACGAAATTCAACAGGTCCTGCACCTGAAGTGGAATAATCAGATGAGCCATTGCAGGCTGGAGGTTGATCTGTTGAAATTCATCTTGGGACCCTGGTGCATCCCATGCTGACCAGGAGGCAACAATGTGCCCTCCTGGCAAAGTTGTCAGCCTTGCAGGAGGCATCAGGCCTAGAATGAGCTCATTCAGGTGCCTGTAGAGGGGAGGAGGGGGAAACCAACTAAAGCTGCGAAAAGGAAAAACGTGTCCACAGAATTCTGCTTCTCTGAAGATATTTTCTTCTTTCTGCACTTTCTAAAATGCCAAGTCAAAGTCTCTAGGTGTGAGTACTTGAATTCGTGTATACTGACTTTCATTATTCTTAAAGTCACGGTGGGTCACTGTTAATAATATTCCCCATCCTCTACGTCTGCCTTGTAACATTTGCATCTGTGTTATAAGCGGTAGAGAATTCTTTATGCCACATTTTAATACATCGCTCCTTTGAACATTTGCAGTGCAATATTCATTGCATTAAAATTGATTTGCTTCTATGAAATTATCTTTCTCCAGGATCACACATTTATTTGTATCCTGGAGGTTTATCTGCTATTCATTAATATTTATATTCTCTTTTTTATCACAATGCCCTCTTAATGGCTAATTAGGTCCCATATTCCATGCCCTAAAGCACACTCTGAGCAGTTTTTCTGCTTGGTTTTTTAACCTAGATTGCAAAACCACACTATCTAGGTTCCATTTTCCACTTTATGCAGGATCAATATTAAGCCATCGTTCCTTCCCCAGTCAGTCACCTCCACCTGGTGGGCTGCGGTGGTTAACTTTTGCTCTCATGACAAATTCTCTTTTATCCCTCCTGGGAAGAACTTTACTTGTCCTGGCAGTGAAATCTGGAGAGGGGCCCAATCTCATTTGCTTGATTGAAAGTGTAAATCTCTATGAGTGAAAAGACATGTTTTTACTGAGAAATGGGTGGAGGATTAATTTTCGGAGTCTTTCATTGGAACATGCTTTTCAGAGACACAAGCTTGACAAACAAACAAGAACTAAATCTCAGGGAGGAGCTGAAATGATGTTTGGAGAATCAAACATAATACAGTCATGCATCATCTGTGGTTGCTAAGGAAACCAGCTTTGGGATCCTGTCAGTGGGATTCTTCAAAATCATCAGAGACACCACTGCTGTCTGCCAGCTAGCCACCTACTGCTATAAAGATCAATTTCTTGCTCCTATTCACAGAAGTAGTCTATATATTAGTTTTCTGAAGGAAAGAGAAATATCATCAGAAATTCATCGCCTCTGCAAGGTGGCTGCAATGCCATCTGTCCCAGCCAGGAGCACCTGCACTCCCGTTGGAGCCACAGTGGGTGAAGAGACACAGCACTCGCTCTGCAAAGCTTTCAGTTCTGAAAGAATTCAGGTTGTGTGCCTGACCGTGTAAAACCTCATGGATACATGGTGTTAAAAAATGTCATTGGTATGGTCTCCAACTGTGTGGGTCATTGCTGATTTCCCCTGATCCCATCTGCCTCGTAACTATATATATGAGATTCTGTATTTAAATTTACATATGCTTAGTATTTAAGAAGAGAATTATTTAGGAATCTTGCTTTCTTTGTTGCTAACTCTGACTATGATGGTTTGTTATGTTTAGAGTCTTTCTGCCCATTTGCTATCACCTAATCATCCATTCTGATGTTGCCTTAATCTCTGTCACTCATTCATCTCCCCACAATCCTGTCCCACTAAACTGCTCATCAAACACTCTTAATTTCACTTTTCCTCTCCACACTTCCCACTTTCTCTCAGCTTTACTCTCAGTTCATAGCTTTTCCCAGTAATCTTCTGGTTTTTTCTTTCCGCTACAGTCATCTCTATCCTATTAACTTATTTAGTACATGTTTTAATGGAGGTGATAGGCAAAAGTAAAGAATGGAATGAAAAGAGGATGAAGGGAAGGTGAAAAGAAGAGCATATAACTTTTCAAACTGGTAACTGGACTGTAGAAAGCTTGAGCAGAGGTTTGGGCTGCTGGAATTTGAAAGCTTTTACAATTCTAGGTAGGCAAAAGATGACCTGACAACAGGGGCTCCTTTTGGAATCACAACAGTATGATGCAAAACAAAATATTTATTTTTAGTTCAAGCCCTTGGGTGAAATTCCTTGTACTGATCAGACAATGAATACTTGAACTGAATGCCCTCTGTCTTAAGAGAACTTAGAGGTTGTGTTTAGTTATAATGGTGCAATTAATTTTTTATAAATAACTTACATAATGTGAAGATATCCTAGGATGACTTTCTAGTCAGCTGATCAGGAAAGTAAGTGCACTCCTACGGGAAGATATCCCTCCTAGTGTAAACATTTTAATTATCTTTCCCAAGTGAAGCACTGACGATGAGCAATTGGGATGTCTAGTCATCCCCTGACCCCTTTTTCTTACCTTCTGTGATAATGCTTAAAATGGTCTCCTGAAAGCAGCTCTCAAGCAGAGCAGTGATTAGCCCTGACTTTGCACTTCTGTGTGAATGTTCAAACACCTGATCTATTGAAGAATTCTACCTCTGCTCTATCTCTACCCTTCAGGCAACTGCATAAAACTGTTCTTGAAAAAACATTTTTAGGATGATTTGACAAACTCTCCTCCAGAGCTGCAAGCTGAGTATGTAAGAAAGGTTTGTTCTGAAGTTTAATGATTTCTGAAATCCACTTGTTGGATGTGTAGGGGACAAATTTACAATTAAAATAAAAGAAATTTGGGAAAAGATCCCCACAAATCATGAACTGTACCTGGTGCACCCAGTACAGATGTCACTCTTCCATTACATAGACCTAGTTCTACTGTCTATTCTTGGGAATAAAGGGGTGGGAACTGGATTTTACCATCACTTAGTCAGCTTTTCTGCATATGGGCCATATAATAGTGCTGGGACCAAACACAGTCTGTAAGGAGTCTGGAGTTATACAGGCTTACAGAGAGTACGTCTTCTCTGATTCCTCTCTTGATGCACTTCTCTAAGCAGAGGTTGAGAGAGGATGGGTGGATTCTCTGAACTTGACTATTCAGGAATCCAGAGGGTCCCCCAAAGGTGCCCTAATTTTACCTGTTTCCAGGTGTCTTTGTCTGAACTGTTTATATGTTGAGGGTGGGGATTTTGCATAATTTTTTTTAAGTAAAAAGTAATTCCAGCAAGAGGAGTGAATTTTAATGGACTGTTCAGAGCAAGAAGTTACCTGGTGTGACTCCTGGATGTGACAGGCTGAGCCTGCCCATAGCTGGAGCATTTTCCTCCCCACTGCAAGTACATCTGCATAGATTGATGTTATTATATGACACAACATTCAGACATTTATAGAATAACTGATCTCTCCACTGGCCAAGAGTGGTTAGGCATAACCATCAATGACATAGATGTTTATCTTTTAAGCAAACCTGCAGAGCAGAACCTTTTCTGTTTCCTAGGCTGAAGAGCAATTTTCCGTAGTGACCCTCCGATATAAATTGCAGAGTCTGCAAAAATAAAATTTTCCTTAGGGAAATAAAAAATATGATGGTGGGATGCATTAGGTTTCTCTTGGAGAAAAAACCCTTACAAGAGTTTATTTGAGATACTGTATGTAGTTTTTCAAGAAAACAAGCAAAAGAGTGATGACTTTGGGCAGGAATGAGGGCAAAGAAAGATCAGCAAGAAAATGAAGAAGCTATTTTACAAGGCAAGGCTGAAGGCATGCCTTATTTATCAGAGCTAAAGCAAGACCAAGTTCTCTTTAAATGAGGACGGTAGAAATGACATAAGCTAAGGACAATAATTGTTTCAGATAAATTTAAACTAAAAATGCTGTCGCTGAGGATCTGGAATGGACCTCTCAGAAATATTGGAGGTGCTAAAGAAGGTGACTACTGTAGGGCAGACTGTTATGTTAACTCTTAAAAGGAACTACATGACCAAAGGTTTTCTACCTAGGGTCAAAAGCATACTCTGTTGAAAATAGATTGACACCTCCCAGGAGTCACTATAGTTGAAAAAATAAATTACAGAGTAAAATCAACTGTACTTTGAAAAATTAGTGGACTAAAATGATAACCTCAATGCATCACTCCTTTTCAATCAAATGTTTCTTGAATTTTATTGTTATCCAGAATTCTAGATTTTTGGTATACAAATACATAACTATGTATATATTAATGCATATGTGTATCCATTTATTCCAATAACTGATGGAAATTAATATGAAGCATCAGTGTTTCCTGTGAAGCAGATAATCCAATTTCTTCTAGATGGCAACTATTGCACAGTATTTATGTGACCTGGGCATCAAAATTACCTTGAATTTATCTTCCTTTCAGTTGCTAGTTATATGTAGCGATGTCTTATAGAAAATGCTGCTGATCTGTAACTTTCCAGATTTCATATAAGAAGCTTCGCAAGTGGGAACTAATGGCTCTTTAAATTTTCTGGTCTTTTATTGTCGTCAGGTCTGTAACTTATTATCAATATCTGTGTATGCAGATTGTATTTAATTTTGTTGCTATGGCATGACCCTAAGACTCTTACAATCACCAGTCAGAAGAGGAAAAGAAACTTCAATGACCTGTAGCCTGAAGGTTTGGGTTTTGTTTAAAACAAAAAACAAAACAAAACAAAACAAAACAGAACAGAACAAAACAAAACAAAACAAGCTTTGACAAAAAACAAACAAACTAACAAAAAAAACCTCACACAACTCAAAACAACTATTCAATCAATCCCCCTATGATAAATATAATTAATTGTCTTATTGCTTGCTTTTCAAAAGTATCCATGGTATTGTAGGACCTGCTATAGGCCGTGTTTAACAAATATCCATTACTGTTTAGAGATGGAAAGGTCTATCCAGAGAACTTTGTAACACGCTTATCTGACTTATTGGTTTGGTTTTTATCCCATCTTTGCTATGAACAAAGTGTGAGAAAAAAATAAACAAAAAATGGACTGTAATGAGATTAAATGTTGTCCTTGTTTAATCAGTTTAAAAGACTATATAGAAGATTTTGATATGTTTGAATGGCATTTAATATGTATGCAAACATATAAATACAAAAGTAGTAGATTTGTTTTTTGGCAAAGTAGCACTTAGTTATCAGCTGACATGTCTCTTGTCAATGCATAATCCTTGGTTTGTTATTAGTCTGTTTATCTTTTTAAAGATCCCTTAAATATCCCTTTTGATTATCCTTTCTTAATCAGTTGATGGCTAAATTAAGTACTTTCCCCATTGACCCTGGCCCCTTTAACTTTTCCCACAGGTGAAGATTCATGAATCGATAATTTTGAATTGTCTGTATCATAATTAAACTGTGTATGAAAATGTCATAATTCTGCATCACTCAACCTTCTTTCTGGGGAATGAAATATCTATCAGACACTCTAGGAGCTCTCTGTCCTTTTTTTTTTTTATTTTAAGCAGAGGAGGCCTTATTTCAAATCTGAAACTTGAGATTATTAGTTTAAACCTTCTCAGAAAAACTGATTCTTCTTAGGAAATTCCCATGCCAGTATCTTATACTGTTTTCATTCTTTCTTGAGATCCACCCTACTTGATGCAGGAGAAAAATGCCCTTTCTCTTCTGTTAAACAAAGTGGTTTTTATCCATCCTCATAGTTATCTTGCTCATTGAAGAATCCAGCTAGTAATCCTCTTTCCTATTTTTAAACGTAACTAACTTGTTTTAATTTAATTTAAAATTCTAAGTAATCATTAATATTATCCTCTTTTTGCTTTCCCAGAAAAAGTAAAATTCTTGCAAGCTTCACTGGCTGCGACTCTGGGCTGTAAGCTCTGGGTTAACTGAGCTTCCTCTGCTTTCAGGCAGACTTTGTACTTGCTGCTTGCAATCATTGTTAATAGCACAGAAAAAAATTCTGATTGACAAATGGTAGAGTCTTTGGTCATAAATTAAGTATTTCTGGGGTAGTGAAATGCCACTGAAATGTCAACTTGTAACAGAATTTACTGTGAAGGATATTGAAAGTATGATAGGCTGGAAGAGTATAGAAGACAGGTAGATAAAGAGGTGACTGTATCTTTTCTCTCTCACTTTCCTTCCCATGGGATACCTACAGCAGCCTCTTGCTTGAGGAGCAACAATTCAGCACCTAAAGAACAGCAAGAAAAAGGCAAGAAATGAATCCAGAAACAAAGACCAATAATCACATTATGGGACCAGCAAATATGTATGTCTTTATATTAGTTTGTGACTGTCTCAATTACTGACTGCTCTCTGTTAGCACAGAAGAGTCGAATTTCTGGATTGTTATGGATGTTGAATTTCTGGATACTTCTCTAAGATGCACACCTATACAAAAGCAAAAATCAGTGCTCCTTCTGGTGTGTGTTATAAACTACTTACGTCAGTAGTAGGAGGTCATACAAATGTGTAGAGGGATATAGATCTAATAACATGACAGAATCATTAATATACTTTAAAAATTTTTGAATAGATATTTGAGATCATTTTCTAGCAAAAATTTTAGGAGACAGAAATTAAACATTAGTAGATAACTGCTTTTTATGCATAATAATTATGCTATATTTCTTACAGGAACCACAGGCTTAATTTAGAAAGGCAAAACATTTTTTTAAGGAAGATCTCTCTCTTGAAATGCACACATATCTGTACCCACACACATATATTTATATTAAGTACTGCATGTTTTTACTTTTGCTTTCAATGATCAAACCTAGAGAACCTGTATATCTAGTAAAGCTTTATAAAAGTGTTCATAATTGTGGCAAAACACTGATTATGAGATTGCTTTTTTTTCCCTCAGGTGTTACTTTGTTGTTTGTTTGGTACTTATTCAAATGAAATCAAAATCAAAGCAAAAATTTAAATATATGAGATTACCTAAGGTACCTGAAAAAACTAAAAATTTATATGGAAACCTAAAACAATGAGTCTTGCTCATTCTTTTAGCTGGAGTCATTGAGCTAGGAGGTTAACTCCTCAACAGGTATTGTTAGTATAACATTTGAAACTATCTAACCCTGAGATGGAGCACATAGGAATATGTAATCACAGCCAGGGGATAGGGATGGAATTAAGTCAGGAGCTGAGCAGCCCTGCCAGCACCGTGTGCCACTGCATGGTTCACAAGCTGCACAAATTAAGTTTCAAGCCCATCACAAAGGCCTCGCATTTAGCCAGCACCGTGTAATATCATCAGGGAAATTGTTTCTTGCCTGTGTGCACTTAGGCTCCAGCAAAACTCCTGGTACAAAACATGTAATACATTTTGTGGTTACTGAAGAAAGGAAAAAAAAGTAGGAGGAGGCAGGTAAGTGAACTGTCAGTCAAACAGAGGCAGCAAGATCTAGCTGGTATTACTTTTGTTACTGGTACTGTTACATCTGCCATGTCGCTCCTATTCTTTGTGTTCACTCAAGGGTGAGGACACTTAAAATATGAAAATAGGAATCTGCACTGCCTATTAAAAGCTGCATATTTATGTGCCTGTTTGTGGTTGTCTCTTCTGTCCCTTGCTGCTCTTTCCTCCTTGCAAATATTTTTCTGCATATTTTAATAGCAAGTTTTGGTGAAAGCACTGACAGAGTTTATTATTGCCCTGCTTCTGAAAAGAAATCATTATAGCTTGGAGCTAAGTAATTTTCATTGCATGCTGTTGAAGATGTTTAATTAACATAAATCAAAATAAACAGAAAAGCAAATATACGATGTTTGATCTGCTTAAATATGTGCATGTGCTATAAGTTTTTCAGCATAATAGAAGAAAATCTTACTAAAATAACTATCATATTGAAAAAGTAGAGGCACCTACTTGTGATATGGTTGTTTCTCCCTGTCAAAGATCACACATATAGGAAAAACATGTCATAAATCATTTCCGTCATTTGCATAATAGAGGTATCAACCATTTGCTCTTACTTTTGATGAGAATGCTTTTATTTCAGTGAAAGTGGCATAATGCTTCATATTTAGTGCACTGCTGCAGCCAAATCTGTATTACACTGAAAAGTGTGGGGCAGCTGGGGAGTGGAAGCAATCTGTAAGTTGAAACATGGGGCTCCTGAGAGTACCTTGATCCAGGAGAGCTTCCCCACTTCCTCATCTGGACTGCTTCTGGTAGCTTAGTTAGCCTGAGACCAGCAGATAATCAAACTTGAGAGAAACATGCTTTGGAGTTTTTTTCCTTGTGAATCTACTGGACACCGTCATTTTGGGCTATTTAATGTTTCCATTATTGCAGTTTTGTAATATTGCTGTATCATATTAAAACATGAGTGTTTTTTTCTTCTAATCTCTTGTTCATTCCTGCTTGTTCATTCCTACATGTCATTTTATCTGTGGCAGGAGCTGATCTATAATCATCAATATTGTGTAGAAACATGAAGATGTCTTTATGCTAGCATAGTGGTTCCTTACAGATTTTCTTGGCTTTGCTTGTGGAATGAATGAATGAACACTTCTTATGCTGTATTTTGTTGTTCTTCATGCTGAAGATTTCTGCTGATTTACAGGTAAACTCTGTTAGACAATTTCCCTATGGGCTTACCTCTGTTATCAGTGATGTTGGAAATGATACCGTAGATGAGGTTTGAGTGATTGCTGTGTTTTTCCAAGTAATCTATGCTGCCAACATGGAATTTAAGGATGAATCAGGGCATGCATCCCCATAGTTTTGATGGTTTCCAAACTGGGAGTGGTTTGGTGTGGTTTGGGGTAACTCGGTGCCATAGGAAGGCCCTGATGCATGAAGAACACTAGAGTTGTTCTTGGCCTGAGAAAGTGGAGGATCCTCCAGTGCAAAGAAATTTAGTTAATCTGCATTAAAATAACCTTTGAAGTCCCATTTCAAAATTTACTCACTGTTTTCATCTGTGACTTTAATCCAAAGCAAAATACTAGATCTACTCCCACGCACGCCATCCACTGCTCTGAACAATCTTGCTCATAAAAATGCACAGCTTTTCTTCCACGTTGCTCTTGAAGATGCTCAATATTTCCCATGAAAGCTAAGTCCTGATGGAACTGCTTCCAGGCAGTGAAGAATTGTTCCATCTGCAAAGATCTCATTTCATGGAAGAGAAACCCTTCTAAAAGTTATGCCATCTATAAAGTATTTTTATTTTAACCTCTCCAAAAGAAAGAATTAGCCCTTTTTAGCTTTGCAGGCATAACACATGGGAAGCTATTTTACATTTCTGTCTGGTTGTTTTGTTGTTGGTGGGTTTTGTTTGTTTGATTTTTGTTTGGGTTTTTTTTGGTTTATTTATTTTTTGGCAGGGGTGGGTTGTCTGGTTGTGGTTTCTTTGGTTTTTTTTTAATCAACATCAAATGTTTAAAATAATCTTGAGTGTTTGGAAGAGACCTATTGAAATTAGAAATGCAAAATATACAAAAGCAAATATTTGTAATACTACTTGTGCATCTACTGAAATAGATGGAAATTCAGGAAATGCCTCAGGTTTGGGTGTCTTCATGAGCTATATTTTCTGTTTTGCGTAATATTGAAATACCATTCTGGAATATCGTTGAGTAGTTTTTTGTTCCTGGGGTCATGATAAACAAACTGAGTATACTGGCATGAGGAGCCAATTTAGTTTTGATTCAGCCATTTTAGTTTGCCTCAGCCCTGGCTGTGAGGGTTGTCAGAGACGTGTGGGGGGAGAGTGTGCACACGTGCCACTTGCAGGGGGCAGCCAGGAGAAGATGGAGGGAAGCCTCGGCTCTGGTGAGACTTGGCCTGGCAACACCTCACATGGGGCACTCGGTAGGAGACACTGCAGAGGCGCTTCTCCAATCAGGTCGTGAAAAGGTCTCCGCCAATGTGCGGCAGAGGAAGTTCGGACCGGACCAAAGGTCTCCTGTCCGCGGGCAGCCTTTGGGAGGGGCCAGGGAGGTGTGAAACTGACTGCGTCAGGGCTCAGTGCGGCTGCTCGCCGGGGCTCGCCGCTGTCCCTTGGCTGGCTCGCTCCCTCCTTTGCCCTGGCCCCAGCCTGCCTTCTGGCTCTCCTGCCCTCGCTGCCTCTTGCTCGCCCTCGCGCCTGCCCTGCCTCCCTGTGTCCCTGACCGCCCCCTTGACATTTCGCTCCCGCGTCCTTGCCCAGGCTGCCCGCATTCAACCCGGCCGCACCAGTCCACTCTGCTCTGACCCTTGCCGTGACTTTCCCCAGGCTCCTGCACCTCCTGTTCGAGCGCCCACTCACTGCGTGTCCTCACCGTGTGGCCGGCGCCATGGCTGCGGGAGCCGCCCCTGTGCAGCCGCGCCTCTCCGAGAGCCGCGTAGGCCTGGCCAGAGCCAGGCCAAACACGGGCCCGGCCAGAGCCGGCCCAAACACGGGCCCGGCCGGAGCCAGGCCGAGCACGGGCAGGCAGCGCGCACACCCCGCCCCTGGACACCGACAGTGCTTCCCTGACTCGCTGGTGGTAACGCCGTCTCTTCTCTGTCTTCTTTGTCTCCCCTCTCCCCTAGTCCTTCTCTGTTTTTCTTTCGTTCTTTCCTGTCTCTTCTAGCCCTCTTTCATCTGGGCACCTCCTTCTTCTTCTTGTTTTCATTACAAATAAATGGTTCTCAGATACAACCTTTGCCTCGTTTGGCTTAATTCTGTTCCCGACTAGCCATTTTTAAAAGAACTCTTCGCTGTTCCCCGCATTGGAACCTGACAATTGGTGAACAAATTTGTTAGTAGATTTCTATACACGTTCGTGGTTTAAACACGTGGGCTACTTCATGCTTGTTGTTGGATGCCTGGTTATAAATGGAAGTTGCAGTGTAATAGACAAATGTTAAAGTGGGAATGGAATTCTACTGAAAACTAAAAGGAGAGGACTAGTGTGGTTGGCAAAAACCATGCTCAGATTTTTCTCTTTTCAGTTAAGATTTATTATAAAGTCAAGAGAACAGTGTAAAGGAACCCAGAAAGCAGAAAACATTTCATTAAAATGCCTGCATTAATCATATTGTAATTCTCTGTTATGAGGAATTGTGGAGGAGGATTGGTGTATGGCAAAAAGAAGACAAATTGTAGCGTGATGTTTAGATAGTGGCTTATGCCAATTTAAATAGAATAGAGATTTTTTTTTTAAAACTGATTTCTAGTTTGGCTTTTTTAGTTTTCCTGGCTTTCTTTTGCATGTAAACATGGATTGTGACATCCTCTGATAAGCACTGTCTGACATTTAGAGAGCCTTTCTCAGATGCATTAGCTACTGCTGGGGTTGCATGGCAGTTGGCTGAGTCATGAGTCAGTTCTGCTGCACAGTGAAAATTACATGGCAGAGCTGGGATTTCTTTTAAGTTGCTGCTTTTAAGAACCACTAGTGGGTTGTATCTATTGAAAATGGTCTGAAAGTAGGAAGCTTTTGACATAGGAATGAATATGTATGTGTTTGTTCAACTCTAAGGTGGCAGGGAGGTGTCAAAGTTAGTTTTTCTGTTACCATTCAGTTTTGCTTTGCTGGCTGAGTGCATGTTAAAACTGCAACTCTTATAACTGGCAGTTATGAGAAGAAACAGTATCTGCAAAAGGTGCTAAAACAGTAGTTAGGTTTAGTGTATATTTTCCACCTAAACTACAGGTTGATCTTAGAAGTGCACTCACTTGATTTAAGGCTGTTCTATTCACTTTTATGCTGAATGTCTAACAATTTCTTTTTCTGTCTCTTTACATCTGAACAGATTTATTTTTTAGAGATGAAGAGACAATTGTATAAATACAATTTCAATACATTTTTGTGAAATGCAGGAAGGCATTCCCTCTCCTGCTGCGTACACTTATATGTATTTCCAACACAATCTGAAGACTAGAGCATTACCAGTTGTTGTTACTGACTGTTGGTTTAATTGACAGCTTGATGGCGAATACAAATTACTTCTGTTCAGTCTCATGAAAATGCTGGTGGCTCAGCTTACCATGCAGGAAATACTGTCTTTAATCAGAAAGTCAGATGCACTAAAAAAAAAAGTTTCAATGCAATGAACTTCTGTCCAAGACAGTGTGTTCCAATGAATAGCTATAGGGTTTCTATTTTTAAGGTGTTAAGATTAATTTTCCTTAAAAAGTAGTATTGTAGGTTGTATGGACTGTAATATTACATAACCAATTACCCTTTGTCAGCTAGATCTGTGTGAAAGACTTTTTGGATGGAGTACAATGTAAATATTAGCTTAGAAAAAATGAAATAAAGCGATATGAGGAGAATAATAAAAAACCTAGCATACAAGAATCAGAACAAGATAATTATATTGTCATTTTTAGTAATTTATTGTCAACAATAAGTTATTATTTAATGTTCTTCAGAAATTGGACTGTGCATCATGAAAGAAATATGTAGTCACCAAAACAGAAGACAAGTGGAAGAAAATTGAGGAAAGTATATATACATAGGGAGCCGATCCTCTGTTCAGAATTTAATCATGTTGAATTTGCTTTCTGGCGTATAGTCACGTAAGCTAACTGAATGTTCTACCTTGCTGAAAAGGAAAAAATATTTCCAGCCAAAAGAAAATATCTCTGAAATTTTTGCTTAAAAAAAATCCCTGTCTTCTTCTTGGCTAGAATAAAATTGCATAAATATTTGTTTAAGCATCGGCAAGAAATTGAGATGATGTTCCTGCAATAATTTGCAATTTCTTTTGGTTTCTTCAGGTGTTTTAGTACATTGTATTTTAATTTAATTTGTGTTTTAATATGTTGTAGTTTAGATTTCCTACTTCACTGATGAAAAAGATATCTCACACATTTTTTAAAACATGATGGTATAAAATTTCTGTCCATGTCAGAAACTTCTCTTTAGCAGGAAATAGACATATTTAAAGGTGTCACCATGAAATATAAGGGTAGTATATAATTTTTTATTTGCTTTCTTTCCATGTGGAGGTGTACAATTTAGATAAAAATTGCACATGACAAAAACACAGTAGAAAGTAATCTTCAAGGATTTTGGGGAATCCTGTAGTGTAGGCCTGATTTAAAGAGTTTTCTTTTCTGACTAAAAGAGTTATTCAAGAACCAAAGAACTGGTGAAGCTGCAAAAGAAACGTACCAGAATAAAATGGTCTTGATGATTTGTGTTTAGTCCAACACAAATATGTATTTATGATTATACTCCAGAGATTCACATACAAGGAGTGAAGTCCAACAATGTTTTAATTCACTGGTGGATGTAGCAGTTAAAAAATTAATTATTTTAAATATAGTATGTCATGAAAATCAAAGTCAAACATTGTCTTTCATGTTTCACCTCTGAAAAAGAAGAAAACTGTGATTTTTTTAAAAAGGTTCTTAATAAAATATTCAGAACTTTATTTTAAACATTTTAAAACTATTTTTTACTGAAAGAATGCACGTTGCTAATTAAAAATGTGTGGGCTTTTGGTTTTGTCATGGATTTTTTTTTCAAATAAATGAACTTCTCTTCCCCCCAAAGAAAACTTTTAGGAGCAGAAATTGATGCATTTTGAACAGATACTTTTTGAAGTCTCATTTTTCACAGTAAAAAATTGTAGGTGACATAGTGCAGCAAATATTCCCAGCTGCAATATTCTTTAACATAGAGCCATGCTTGCTGCTAAATGAAGTTTGGGATTGGCATGCAGAGAAGAAGGCAGGCCATGACCAGCAATGTTTCCTGTTTACACAGTACACTATCCTCTTCTTATTTTAAAGCCTGATGGATTTTCAGTAGTCTCATATACCAGATATTTTAAAATATGTATTTTGCTCATTTTAATGTATTCAAAACTGCACATTCAATTAAATTGAAGGAAATTATGTCAAAGCTGCTAATAAAAACTAAAAAATTACTTAAGAGTTGTTCACATTTAAGGGGGTGCATGTATAAACAGAAGAATCCTATTTGCTCTCTCTGAATGTTCATATATCTTTTGTTCATCTGCAGGCCACACTGAATACTAAGCTTGAAACCAGTAATTTGTTTGTTTCAAATACATTTTTCATGGTTCTGCAGAGGTACGAATTTTTAAAAAGAAGGAATAGACTTCTGTCAACTATATGTACCTCCAAGTTCACAAATTCCATTAAACCCACACAATGCATACTAATGAATATATCTTAAAGAATCTTCAGTTTTGTATATAGATTCCTTTTTATTTTATACTGCATGTGAAGAGATTAAAAATAAATGAGGTAATATTGTACTATTTTCATGCATCCAAACAAATCTAATTTTTAGTTATTTCAAAAGTGACAAAGGTCATTAAATTCTGAATATGTGACTATCAGTGATTTATGTAAGTAGGTATTCAGACATATTTAGGCATTTAACATTTGACAAAATGCCTTTACATGACTGGCATCTATAATGACTTACTCTCTGCTTCTTTGCTCTGCGAATGTGTAATGCAATATAATAATGGGATCATTTCAGGTAACGATGAAATAATAAGCTTGGGTAATGAAATTATAACAGTATAGACTGGAATGTGTGCTTTTAGAACTAGAGGAAATGTTTTTTTGTTCCCAAGCACTACATTGTTAATATACTTATTATTGTCTTAGTATTTTAACAGCTTGTTTAGCCGAGGCAGAGGTCTGTCCCCAGGAAGATCATTGTGCTTCCTCCTGTTGCAAAGATGGCAGAGACTCTACAGGTGTGTGTGCTCTCGTGCCCCACAGAGCAGGTGAGAGGTGAGCTCACACACCAGAAATCTGGACTATGCTCCTTGGAAGGGCCCCATTGGTGTCAGCACCAGTAGCCTGAGGTCATAGTGTCTGGTGGTAGGAGCTTTACAGGCCAGCATTTTTCCATCCAGGCACTTGGCCATTGTGGATTCTGTTTTTTTTTTTTTTCCTGACAGCAGCTGCTCTCAAAAAATAGGTTCTAGGTGTCTTCCGTGGGAATCCCGCTTCCATGTTACACTTTCTTGTATCATTGTGAGTGGGCTGTTACCAGATAAAAATTAAGTGAGACTTAACCTCCCTCTACTGCACGTTTGAAACTTGCTAGTTGAATCTTTGAATATCAGAAGTCAATTTTCCACACCTAAATGGATTGAAACACATTGACAACTGTACATCTTTTTCTTGTTTGTTTGTTTGTTTGTTTTTTTAATACTCCTGCATGGATAAATAACTTGCAGAGTAAAAAGCAATTCTCAGTAACATTAAACTCCAGGCTTGCCAATTCATTTTGGTGTCCCTGGGGAATTTTCTAATGTCTTTCATACTCAGTTTTTGTAATAAAGCTCTTTGGCAGCCAACATCTTGATGACAGACTGTGCACAACTTATTGACAAGACCCTGTATTTGCTGACTCTGCTAGTTACACGAATTTTATGTTGGGGTTTAACACAGAACTCATATCAAAATATAATGTATATCATACTGTGGTACATGGAAGTTCTAGTCGGGGACCAGGACCATGTGCTAATGAGAACTTCATGTATACAAACCCAAATACTCTGCAGTGCCTTTGAAGTTTATGACTAGTTACTTTCTAGTGGCACAAGAGAAGAAATAACAGTGGTGGTTTGGTTTTCCAGCTCCTGCCTCTGTTGATATAGCAAGTGCTAGGGCATTGCAACTTTTTCCTGTAGGGAGTTCTCAGCCCAGGCTGATGAGGTTTCAGTTTGGGATGCCACAGTTGAGTAGTGATGAGCCCCTGGTGGGAGGAACCCGTGTCATGTTAGTATAATATTGTCTGTCTTTCTGTCAGCTGTTTGTTGCAGTCCTTACCATAGTCATACTTTCAGCTCTGAGCAGTTCTGCATCTCACCATGTTTTTCTGTCTCCCTGAAACATGCTTTTGCATGAAGATCATGTCATTGCCCACTCTTCAAAGAACATGCCATTTTAAATTTCATCTACAAAAAGCATGCATTGTTTTAATTTATAGAAACATAGAATGTCCTGAGTTGGAAGGAACTCACAAGGATCATTGAGTCCAACTCCTGGCCCTGCACAAAATATCCCAAGAATCCCATCATGTGCCTGAGAGTATTTTCCAAATACTCTTCTTGAGCTCTGTCAGGTTTGATGCTGTGACCACTTCCCTGGGGAGCCTGTTTCAGTGCCCAACCACCCTCTGGGTGAAGAATCTTTTCCTGATATCCCACCTAAACCTCCCCTGACACAACTTCAGGCTGTTTCCTCTAGTCCTGCCAGTGGTCAAGAAAGACCAGAGATCAGTGTCTGCCCCTCCTTTTCCCATCCTGATGAAGCTGCAGGCAGAGATGAGGTCTGGCTTCAACCTCATCTTCTCCAGGCTGAACAGACCAAGTGACTTCAACCACTTTATCTAGTTTGGATTTTTTTCTCTAGGTTTTTTTCTTTCACTATTAAAATATATGAGAGTCCAAATATGTCTAATATCCAGTTCAAAAGCAAAGTAAGAGTGGCAGCTATTTGGTTTCTCTTTGTTGAAGCCAAAGTTCAATGCAAAACCTGTTGCTTAATTTTCTGCTAGGGTTCACAGCACACAGAATGTAAACCCAGAATTATTTTATCTCTACTTTCCCCCACAATACCTCTCTCCAAAAAGAATTAATTTTGTAAAAGAGATTTTAAAATATTTTTGTGACTGTTATATGTTACTATTACTTGTTGCATAAGTGGCTATACTGCTTTGGGCTATAACTATTTGCTGAGAACTGGCTGTCTTCTGATGGCAAATATCTTTCATCCATTTTGTTTTCTGGTACTGATCATAATCCTCTATTTCTGCAGTTGTTGGGACCAGCAGATAACTTGATGTTAAGACTCCTACTGTTTTCTCTTTCTCCCTGTCCCCATCTCCTTTTACCTTCTTTAAGGCAATGTATTTTATTGACTGCTTTGGCAAACCTCAGTGTCTGTGTTGTTTATGTAACCTAACAATTATTTATCTGTTGCATCTTGGTGGTGCTCATCCATTCTTTAAATCCATGCTTATCTTAAAATCTGGCCTGGCCAGTGTCTGATGTTGATGGTTTTGCTACTTGCAATTTCTCCTATGCTTCTAATATTTGTTCATAATTTCCAGAAGTTCTCGGGTTTTATTTTACGGTTCCTAATTCTAGTCTCAGTTTCAACCTGGATTATGCTCAAATCCACTAAACTTTGTGAGACAGCTTATGCCTATATTTTGTGCTAAATTGAACAGTTTTAGCTCCCTCTGTAGTTGGTTGAAAGATTTATGAGTCTCTAGACCAACTTTGTGTTTTCCTAAATGTGCTTTTCTGAATCTGTCTTCACTGGTTATTACACAGTTTTGAACACTTGGACAATTTAGCTTTGGTGCCCTAAATATAGGTATCAAGCTGAGCACAATGGATTCCACCTTTACCATATGTTCTCACATTTTTATGTCTCTATTTGTCACCTCTGGTAGCTACAGGAGTCCCGTCCTCCCAAAATTTGTTTATTGAAAGATTGACTTTCCAGTGACTTAATGATGACTTTGTTTAATATTTTTGTTCTGTTGTTGTTGTTGTTGTTTGGGTGCTTTTTGGTTTTTTTGTTTGTTTTTTTTTGTTTGTTGTTGTAGTTTTTAGGTTTGTTTGGTTGATTTTGGTTTTTTTCTGTTTGGTTTGGGATTTTTTTCCTTACTTTAGTTTCTGCTCAATCTTCTTGAAATTACTTTGTTCCATGGCTTGTTTGTTGAAGGCTTCTGCTAATTTCAGACTGTGTTTTGAATTTCTTCTTAAATATTATTTATCTGCTCTGCAGTAAAACCTCTGTTACCACAAAATGTAGTGTTGAAGTGTTTTTCAGTCATAAACACATGGGTCTTCTAGCTTATCAAAATTAAATTTGGCCTTGTTTGGGGTAGAGAAAAGAAAAAGGGTCAAAGTTTTCTTCAGATATTAATCAACTTTTTTCATGGGTAATTTCAGCCACTGCTGCTGTTATTTCAGATTTCAGCAGTTAACAATAACTTCTAGTAACTTCTAGCACTAGTGATGATCATGACATTTTTACCTCTTATTTTTTATTGTTATTTCTTTGTGTGATAACTGAATCAGGCACCACTATTTCAGAAGGAGTCTCCCACAGATCTCACTCCATTTGCAGCAATCTTTTTAGACTGTGCAGATAGTGCTGTTCATGCAGAAAGAGGGAAAAAGAAGGGATTTTTTTTCCTCTCTATTTTCTGGCCTGAATAAAACGCTGTCTCAAACACAATAGAAGGGGGGGAAAAAATCCCATAACACTTTTGGGCTTATATTTAATTTATATTGGATGAACTTTATACAAGTTTTTATGCTGCTGAATTGCACATTTTAAAATCTCATCGTTTGTGCATTTACAGCGGAATATATTTCTACTTGCTGGAAAAGAGCCCAAATGATTGAAGTGAGCAAATTAAGTTGTTATTTGCTATTACCTAACTTACTTTCATTTCTATCTCAGTTAAAAGCATAATATTACAGTTCCATGTTAAGATTCTAAATTTTAGATCAAGTAATGGGAATGCATGAATTATATCCACATACATGGTTGAAAAATACACCACAATTGTTGTTTTTAGCATTCTCTGTCTTTGTTAAAGTTTACATATGTTAGAAACTGCAACAAAGATAAATTCTGTAGACACACTCCTGACAGAATATTACTCAAATGTTCTCCATCTGGTCCAATTCAGGAATAAGTAATTTCACATATATCAGTAGATGTGGTTACTTGTATTTCAAGTATTGAATGCCCAGATGTTGATGGAACAGGGAATTTATGGTGGGGAGGGAGAAGAAAAAAAAGAGATTACATCAAAATAAATATTTTAAAATCATAAATGGGAAGTGATTAAATTTTCCAAATTCATTTTATTTATACATTTAATGATATTCTGGAAATTTGCCCACTGAGAATAGATAAAATCTCACAGTTTCTCTGCTAGGCACAAGAAGCAGCATTTATGTGTCTGTGCTATTAATTTCACTGAAGCCATTTGGACATGCAATATATCTGACCAAATGTTTTCCCAGGCACAGCCCCTTTCTGATGCAGTCCATTTGAAGCACTATGCTATCAAACCTTCGTATTTACTTTAGAAAGTCCTTAGGAAAAAAAGCAATTCATGACATACCTATTATTTGATGATACTTCCTGTACTGTCTGAAGTGATAATGTGATTCAATTTCAAAGCATTTTATACATGAGCTGATGATTGCAGAAAATGTAATTTCTTTTTGATTCATGAGCACAAAAGTATGCATTTTCCTTATAGTCTTTCACACTGTTCTTTAGAGATGTGATAATTTTACTAAATTTTAGTTAACAATGCTTGGTTGGATATGGCCCTTCCATTTTCAAAATAACTTGGGAACACGCACAGGTACGGATAGGTAATCGGCAAAGTGAATGCTACTGCATTTTGTCAGCGACAGACCTCCGGGGATAGATCACCTGTGTTCTTCCTGGACTACATTAACACAAGTCAAACTTGTCAAGGGTTATTACCACTGAATATATTCCTACTTACTGGGAGAGAGTCCAAGGTGCTGAAAACCATAATGAGCATATTTTATGTTAATAGCTGATGTTTTTAAATTAAAGAAATAAGAGGGGCCATTATGGAAGTTCCGCTTTGAAGTCACCAATTTATAGTTGGAACATGGGCATTTATGTCTGTATTTTGTCCGTATACAAACAGCTGTGAATATATTGGAATGGACACAAAGAAGTATTGGAATGGGATACCCAGGAGGTGGTGGAGTCACCATCCCTGGAGCAGTTCAAGGAATGACTGGACATAGCAGTCAATGCTATGCTCTGCTTGACAAGGTTGGACTTGATGATCTTGGAGGTCTTCTCCAACCTAAATTATGCCATTATTCTGTGTTATGAGGAAGTTGCACCTTTAAGCTTTTACCTTCTAAGCCCTTTCTGATGAAGACACTTAAGGAGAAAGAATTTCACTGAAGCACAAGTAACTTGACATCATATAGTAGGAACTTACAACATATTCTCATAAAAGTAAATCCATGGCACCAAGTTTAGCTTCATATCCTGCCCATAACTTTGCAAAACAATAATTATGAAATATTGTAGTGATTTCTGAGGAACTCTTTTACAAGACATAGCAATTCATAATAGATGCTTGAATTACTAAATTATTACATAACCAAGAGTCAAGTAAAATGGATGATGAATTACAGTTTCATTACTGGGAAAACTTCTAACTCCAAGAGTGTTGGATTGAAGACAATATGAAATTGTATTCAAAATAATAAAATATACTTTGTATTTACAATTTTTGTTTCCTTAATTGCTACATATATTTTTATTATAGCTATTATATAATAAATGTATAACAATTACTGTAAATCATAGAAAGTTGATAAAACATATATTTATTTGGTTTAAAAAGGGTTAAGCTGATGCAAGGCTTTAGGAGAAAGTAATTTTGTTTTTCTCTTAAAATACCTAAACTGCAGTATTAATGGCTAAACAGAGAATGGCTTCACACGCCAGATGATTCCAAAGAGCTGAAAGCATCAGTAGGTGTAGGTCTCACTGGTGGGTCTCACAGACAGCGCTTAATTGCTCAGGTACTCTCAGGCATTCTGAGATGACACAAATATCTCGGCAATCCTCCACCCTCTCTTTCCAGCTGAATCTGTGGTCACTTTGGCTTCCTTTCCTCTTCTTTGGCTCTGGGGATGGAGCAGCTCCTGGGCAGTTGGCAGGGGCTCTGCTGGGTATGAATAGAGGACAATCAGGTTCTTGGCAGCCTTTTTTTATCTTCTTGTGAATACTTTTTGCTCTGTCCAGCTGCCAAATTTCCAAAACACTCAGAAATATAATGAAATTTTAAATTTAAGTTCTGTGGAGAGAAATCCATCAGTGTATGAATAAACCAGAATATGAAATCAATGGGTAGAAACCCAAGACATTTTGGTTCAGAGGTATTCCTAGGTAGGAAAGTCAAACAGAGGCTACAAGGAGGGGCCTCTCCACTCCTGAATAAAAAGGAAAGCTTACACAAACCGAGAGTAGCAACACGAGGCTATGGAGGTGTAGTAGCTGGAGATCACTTAAAAAAGATTCTCCAAAAGCAGCCAGGGCTGTGCAACACAGACTGCACTAATGGGAAAATTTCCATTCACAGTTTTCTGAATGAAGAAATGAGATGGAGATCTGATTTGTTTTTCTCTTTTTTTGTCTCTGTAGTACATATTTGATGTGGTATGTGTACATAGGCTGCTTTGTAAATGGTCATAAAGATACTTCCTTGAGCAAAGGGACATGAGCTACCCTCCAAAACAAGACCAAACATGGTCTACTTTCACAGGATTAGTCAGAATTGACTTCAGAGAGCCTCAGCTTGATAGAGTTTTGCTCAATACTCTGGAACAAATTGTCTCTTCCTAATGCCCCACTCAGATGTCCTCATCACCAAAATAGTGTTCTTTTTTAACAGGACACAATTTAAACTTAAGCTTAAAACACTGCAGATGCTTATTATTCCTATTTATCTATCCATTAAAAGAGCTACTGCATTACTTTTCCTACAGACTTTTAAACATACAGCAAACAAAAAATGCTGACTTTGCTTTATCAACTGAGGTTTTTCTGCATACATGCAAACTCAGAAACCTTGGCTGTCCTCCTTAAATTGCCAAATCTGAACAGGCTTTATATTTTGCTAATATTCCTGTTTTGATAGTGCCTCTTGAGAATACTCTTAGTAGTATTTTCAGGTGAGATTTCTTATTTCTGTTGCAAAAAAAAACCTGAAAGGATTGGAATCAGCTACTTCTGATTAAATTAGACCATATAGTTAAAAAAAACAGTCCATCACCCGGTTGGTAGCTACCTCCTTTAGTCAGCTTTTACGTGGATGTATTGTTGTCACGTGGCTTTCCTGGAAGATGGAAGCAGTGCTGCTGGAGGTATGACCACTCTTCCAGCAGTGAGGAGCTGAGGCTGAAAATGGGAATAAATACTGTGTTCAGAAAAGAAAGTCACACTGGGTTTGCCTCAAATCAGAATTTCTGATTCCTGCCTTTGTGTGGCGCAAAGAAGTGGTTTTGTGGAGGATTGATCTGTTTAGGAGATAGCTGTTGGGAGTCATGAGAGTGTTTTTAAACAAAAGCAGAATATCAGCTTCTGAATGGAAAGGGAGTATTAATAATCCTGCAATCCTGTGAGAAGCTCTGAGCTACTACAAAGCATTACAGAAGCCTCCCCTTCAGTGACATTTTGAAACGTCACATATTAGAAGACCTTTTGTTTAACCAGTTGATGGGATAAAAATTGTGTTGAGCCAAAGTGATGAAGAAAACAGCTTCTTGAGGGGAAATAATTGAAACTGTTTTGAGGGGAAAAGTACACACTGTGTACAAATATTTGACTGGTGAGGTGGACATTATCTCTTGTACTTTTCAGAGTGAATTGCCTTTAGCAGTATTTGCTGCAGGGTAAGATGGCAGTTACTCAAACAAAAGGAACTGTATGAATCATTGAGGTAATAGGGGAGATAGTGATGCCACTGCTGATTTTTTTCCATAGCTCTTCCTCTGCAGGTTGCTGTAGCATAAAGGACATACTGGTAAGTTATTATGCTCTTACAGTCTGCAAAAACATTTTTCGTGAGTAATAAAACAGGTGTTACCAAAAGTAAAAGGTTTAGCAGGAGCATAATGTTTCTAATTGTTACAAACCAGCTTAAACACAGAAGAGAAAGAAAACAAAGTCTCTGTGAATAAAATGCATCTAACCCAGAAAGGGTCAAAATGTACCCCAAAACTTGATTAAAACCAAACGAGGTTAACTGTTGGTGGCAATAAAAAGTGGTATATTTTATTCAATAGTAAAACAGGTAAAGAGAAAGGGAAGGCAAGGGAAGGCAAGGGGGGAGAGAGGGGAGGGGAGGGAAGGGAAGGGGAGAGGAGAGATCATTTAATAAATTAATTTTTGAGTTTGGAAGTGGAGGAGTTGCTCTCTTGGAGAGACTTAAAATACCTTGAAAAGTTATAAATTTTTTTGTTAAGCTCTCAAATGAAAAAACGTGCTAAAACGGACATATGTAAGAACGAAGTGCTTGTCTTAGGGTGCATTAAAATACACATCCATATTAAAAAAAGAAATTAAAAAGAGCAAGGAAAAGGCCAAGCATTCTTTTTAACTGAACTTTGAACTCAATACATAACTTGATTCTTACTGTATGGAAAAAAAATTACTAATATCTTTAATGTCCTTTGCAGTTCCATTTCATACATTCTAGACAGAAGAATATAATGAATTCAAGTCCACCAGATCAAAAGCTGGGGTATCACCAACTGGCCACTCATGGGAACAACCCCTTCAGCAAAAACTGAAAAGTTTAGATCTCTTGTGTCTGTAAACATTTCTCTGTCATAACTGCAAGGGTAGGAGGCCTTTTGTGAAGACTTTGCTCAGATCCACCTTATCCTCAAACGTGAGGAAATGTATGACAGGAATGACCTATTTATCTAAATAGCTCAGACTATTTTAAAATACTTGATGTGCTGTAGTAAGTTTGGGCCCTGCTGAGCAGACAGTCCCTGTGCCAACCAGCACTGTGACCTCTATAGCACACCAGCAAGATAAATACAGAGCTGGTGTCCTGTATCTTCTTGGCAAAACACAAATCTCTTCTTCTGTCCTGAAGACTTCACAGTGATTAGAGGGAATGGCTGAGGAGAGATGCTCTCAGGTTTGAGTTGCCATCTCCTGTGGTTTTTGTTGTCCTTGAAGAGGTAAATACCTTTTTAAAATGGTTAACCAAGGTCCTAAGAAATAAACATAGGGTTTTGTCAGCATTTTATAGCTCTGTATGCACTTGCAATGGAGTGTATGCAAATAGTTACCTGAGATCAAGGGCTGCATAATAAATCTGTTGTCAGATTTCCCTTCCCTCCACAGAAATTGCAGCCTGTCAGGTCCTTTGAAATAATTTTACAGCATAACATTTCAGTCAACACTCGGCTGCAGACAAGTTGTTAAAATAAAGCAATAAAGCATAGCAATCATAAAACAAGAAACTTTATTTAGAAAAAACCCAACTAAACAAAACAGAGTTAGGATAGCTCAGGTGCAAAATGGTTGAGTTCTAATGCAAGAGGTTTTTAGGGTGGTGCTTCAAATTTATCCACAGTCCCTGTTTGGAATTTATTCCTTTACTAAGTGCTCTGTTTTCCATTGCTCTCCTACCACAAACTCTAGCAATGAAAAGAGGGGAAAAAAGGCAGGAAAAAATAGATTGCTTTTCAGTAGAAATGTACACATCATTTTTATGCAAATGTACCTTCTCTGTGCATATTTGATGAGCTATTTCACTCACAAAAGATTTTTCCACTAATTGTTTTATCTGCCACTTATAAAATCTGTTTGCTAAATTACAAAGTCAGCCTTCACTGTGGGTGTACTGCCAGCCACTTCTTTCACAAAAGATCTTTAGTCTAATTGTTTTATCTGCTGCTTGCTAAATCTGTTTGCTAAATTATACCTTTCACTGAACTTCCACCAAGACCTTTTCAGGAAGCCATTAGTAGTTACTGACATACAGAGTAGATTATACATCTTGGATTGTGTGAGGGAATCTGAAGGACAGATGGACAAACAGTGGATCAGAAAGACTACATCATAACCAGTTGTTGGATTTTATACAGAAAATGTTGCAATTGGTTGAATATTGCTTTAGAAAAATGTGCTTGGTGTTTCCTAAGAATAGTATAGGGCCTTACGTTGCATGAAATGACCAGCAGGAGGTGATTTTGCTGCTCTTCTCTGACCTTACGAGACCCCACTTCATTCTGCATCCAGGACTGGGACCCCCAACAAAGGAGGAATGAGGACCTGTTGGAGAGAGTCCAGAGCAGGGACATGAAGATGATCACAGGGCTGGAGCACCTTTCCTATGAGAGAGCCAGAGAATTGGGGTTGTTCAGGCTGGAGAAGAAAAGGCTTAAAAGGGACCTTCCATAAGCCTTCCAGTACATAAAAGAGCCCAAAAGGAAGATGGAGAGGGACTATTTACAAGGACATGTCATGACAGGAAATGACATGACAGGTCTTTGAATGGAAAGAGGGTAGGTTTAGATTAGGTATTAGGAAGAAATTCTTTACTGTGAGGATTGTGAGACACTGGAAGAGCTTTCCCAGAGAAGCTATGGATGCTCCATGCCTGGAGGTGTTCCAGGCCAGGCTGAATGCAGCTTTGAGCAACCTGGTCCAGTGGAAGGTATCTGCAGATGCCCAGGTTCTACTCTGAGGCTGTATCACATGTTTGAATCATCTAACCTATTCTCAAAGAATATTCAGCAAATAACTCCTGCACATCTAGGCTTTTGTCTTTCCTCATTTTCTAAACTGGATGCACTCATAGCAAATAATAAATCTTTATAGTTAAAAATAAAGAGTGCTTACTCTGCCGGCACATCTCCCTTCATTTACATCCTCACACCAAAATTGCACTGTGCATTAATTTTCCTTTCTGAATAATTTTTTTCAAATTAGAAAAGGCAATCTTTAGGCTGTCAATACTGCAATAATGCTAATAAAATGCTGCAGAGGTCAGGTTTCAGAAGACCATCCTGCAAATGAATACTAAGCTGACATTTCTGCTCCTTTCAGGGGCAGCTTTAATACATCAATGAAGAAACCATTTATATGCAAGCACATGTGTATAGATCAAAGAAGGTGCCTTACCAGACACTAGTTAGTTGACCAGACTGGCTCAAATAACTGTTAAATCTTTTTGTTTGTTTTAATGGGAAGTGGAACATAGCTTTCATGCAGTCCCATAAAATATAAAAATATGTTGAGGAGACAGAAAGAGATGAATCATGGAGCTACAACCAGTGTCAGTGTTTATAGTTAAATCATTTCTGTACATGTTCATGTTATTCATTGTGGGCATGTCTTACAATTTCATCTTGTTTTATAGGATTCTGTCTGCAAATCTAGATTACAGAATATCTGATTATAAAATATTTCACCACTGAAGAACTTGTAGTAAAATTAATAATTGCTTGGGGGAGAAAATTTGTTGTTCAGTTAGCCTAGAGGTACATGGAAAGAGGACAATGGATTACTTAAATAGCTAGGATTACAGAAATGTTGCATCAGTAGAAGGTTATGTCTTCAGGTACACCTGAAAATGGATTTCTTCCTGTTGTCTAAATCTATATTTAATTAAAAAGTAACACAACCAAAAAACACCTACTGCCATACACACAGTATATAAACTACCCTGAATACTTAGAGCACTGATTTAATCCCAGGCTTGTGAATGGGATTGGACTAAACTGACTGTATTCCTGTAGTGAAATTTCTTGTCTATTGCTATCTTGCAGTCTTTTATTCTAATGTTCTATTTATTATCTGGTTTGGGGGTTTTTTGTCGTTTTTGCTCTCAGTTGTGTGAGAACTCTTGTGAATGGCAGAGCATTCCTTGCGTGCAAATTTTGAGATTGCTTCTTTCGAATTCACTTAATGTTCGACTCTGATGGGATTTTACAGTATTATTTTGCAGCAGTCCATGAGAACAGGGAGTAGGTTTCCTTGTTCAAGATTTATAATTATGCAGTAAAGAGAGTGGTTCAGTTTCTGGAGTTGTGAAACTGTTGAAAATAATGGTAGGCTTACATTCAATAATTTTGGAGCTAAATTTTCAACTAAAATTAGGAAAAAAAAAACAAAAACAAACAAACAAGCAAAAAAAGATCAGCTGAGATTAAATTGTTTTAAAGTGCAAACTGTATGGTTTATGATGGGCTAATTACAGGTTTGGGATTAGGATTGTCATAGAATAGTTGAGGTGACTTATTTGTAGGAAAGAACAGTAAGATAAGCAGATCTGCAAGTTAAAAATTAAAATATTCTGACATTCTCTTTATTTATTGTCTGCAATTGATGGCTAATGAAGCAGCTGTGGTTTTTAGACTGGGGGAGATGCAGGAGGAAGAACTAAATATAGCTCTGTTTGTGTCTTGAGTAGCTCTGCGGTAGCGAAGAGGCACCATCTCTAATACAGGATTTAAGAGATCCTGGATCTTCTACTTTCTTGAGTTTATTTACTTACACTACGTGGCTCAGGGTTCCTCAGTTCCAGGCACTGTAAAAGTGAAGGACCTAAATAATTCTGAGATAGATGATAAATTTGATACTTTTATATTAATTTTTTTAAGTCACAATAATGTCCTGTAAATTCGGTGGTAACAGGATGATATTCTCTTGAAGAAAGAAGATATTAGATATTGTTTTTAACATTTTCTAAGTAATTCATGAAATTAAACTTCATGCTAATAGAATTTATTTTTTCACTATCAGTAGACCACAAGCATGAACATGTTAAACATGAAACTTAAGTATTGAGACTAAACAAATTTGAAAAGAAATGAAAGTAAGGAGGCCTGTTCTTTGCTGGATTCTCAAAAGATCTTTTTAGACAATTTAACCCATTTAAAGAAACAAGACCAAACATATGTTGCTTGCAAAGTAGACTTTTACACAAGGATGAGTTAAGAGTTGAAATTTTCATTTATTTATTTATTTGTTTGTTTTCCTTCATAGACATGAGCTTCATTTATGATTTATGTATACTTTGCTTTGATATTAAATATGACTTTAAAAACATAGTGAAATTTATATACAGCTTCTTCCATGTGGTTTAGTTTAATCATCCTTCCAATTACTACTTACATGAATAATTCAAACACTGGGAGTGGAGAAAAAAATTGAGATTGTAGTGCATATATTTTCTATAGACTGTAAAAAGGGACTGTTACTATCCTATGTAGTAATTTACACTAAATATACAGAAATTACATTCTGTGTTAAGGATGCTCTTTGCTCTGATGAGATAAGAGATGGCAGTGTTTAAAACCTCCCTCGACCTTGGAAGCTGCCCTTAGCTTTGAGTCTGTGCTCAGACCCTGGGCAAGTTGGCTACAAGGGTGCTTCATTTTCTAAGTAAAGGCATGCAGCTCTCAATATCTGAGCACAGCTTCTGCCAGTAAAATTGGAAAGTTGCTTAATATTTTGTCTCTGACCTTGCCATTTGTGGATGTTCTTGTGTCTTTTTCATGGCTGAGTAGCATCATGTCTACTTTACATTTAAACCATATTGAAAGCCACAAATCCTGACCCAAAATAAATCTGTTACCTTATGCTTGGAGAAACCCAATCTGATATCTCTGTGCTTGGTACACCTATCATAAGTCAGCACACCCTCCCTGCAGTGGGTATTATTCAGATTCAAAAATGTAGCTGAACGATATGAGGACCATTTTTCCTTCAGATCATTTCCCAGAACTTTCAACACACAGTTATGAGGTAACTCACCTTCATTTTCTTCTTATCCATGTTTCATATTTTCAGAGGAGAAGAAGAATCCAGGGAATGATTCTAAAGGCTCTTTATATATTTTATCTATTGTAAAGTATGTTCAAAATCTTTAGAGTGTGGGCTGAAATGCAGACTCTCCTCCCAAAGATGTTGAGTCATGTTGTCTTCTGCTTTTGCCTTAAGAAAACTGAACTAAAGATTTTTGTGGTTTTGTTGAAATTTGTGATTCCACTGTAAATTCTGCAAGATTTGCTATTTTTAAAAAAAATACCAGCTGCTACAGCTGTGATTGCATCAGCTATATATAAATATATATAAAATAAAATAAATTTTTAAAAAGATCGTTTCTATGTAAAAAAAAAGCATTAGAACATGTGAATGAAGGCCTTCAGTTTTATCTCTTAGACTGCAGTGGTTGCATAGTAATTATCAGGGACAGACACTTGGGAAACAGTCTTTAATCAAGGAGTTTTGATTAGTCTAATCAGTCCTCTACAATGACTATGCAAATGCTAATTCTGGTGGTGGTGTTTAATTTGAAACCATAGGTTTCCTTATTAAGTAACACAAAAAAGTTAGTGGTGTTAATAACACTGTTGTGGCTGCAGCATGAAAACTACAAAACTAAAATGAGGGGAACATAAAATAGCAAAATACTTCCAGAATAAAAACATTATTTCAGCATTTGGCCAGAGCTAAAATATGTTTTCCACTGCTAGCAGATGCCTGAACAAAGCTGTTCCTGGTTTGATTTTCTATTCTAGGAGAAATTAATCTTTGTATAGACTAATCACTTACGGTTGTTTTGGGGGAAGAAGCATTTTCTGTGTGCAGCCATTCCAATTTAAGATGCTTTTAATAGAAATCTGTGTCAGCAAAATTACTGTTCTTAATGATTTTTCTATTATATTTCTGCTTGAATTACTGTTGATTAGGCAAGTTTGAAGTTACAGCTTAATCCTTAAAAGTATTTGTACAGCCATAGATGTGCATTCAGGGTTCATAGTAAGGCCTTAAGACATATTCTAGCACTAGCAAAAATCCACTTTCCTTTTTCATAGCACTTCTTTTGAGAGCAGAGACTTTCAGCCTCAGGGTTTTTCTTTGACATGTGAGATTTTGGGGCTGTTTTCTTTTTTTTTTTCTCAGAGGTACTGTCACTGAAATCATATATTAAAAAGCAAGTAAAACTAAAGCATCCAACTACCTCTGAAATTGAGACATTTTTACAATTCTCTTAGCATAAACAAACAACCAAAAAATACAATAGTGTAGGAAAGATACAGGACATTCCTATGGAATATGCCTGAATCAATTAAGAATATAAATTATGTTTCCCAGTATCAGCAGTTTGAGAGGAATCGCGTTTTTATGCAAGGGTGTATTTGAAGATTTTCTTGACTTATTAAGTAGGAGAAGGAAGTCCTGCAGACAGTTGGCAGGATGAGGGTTGCTTTCGTAGTGTAGTTATGATAGATGCTATTACATTATTCAACTAAACCAAGTAACAGTGATGTTATAAAAATTATTTATAGAAGAGATGAAACAAATGAGTTTCATTTGGGCATATCTGTCGTTTAATAATGTCAGCATCATTTCATATTTGTCTTCTAATTTTAATGAAACGTTGAAGGTTGTTTTTGTTTGTTTGTTTGTTTTATTTTGTTTTGGGGTTTTTGGGGTGGTTTTTTCGTTGTTGTTGTTGTTGTTTTTTTTAATATGTGATGTACTTTGTAATATTTTTAAATGGTTGAAGTCTTGTGTTTGGACCTGTTGTTGCATCCATGTGTTGTGCATAATGCCTTGCTGTAGCTGAAATTCAGGTACTATGTACCCTGACTCATATTTAGAGGATACACTGGAAGTGGAATCTTGCTGCTTTTTTATCACTTCTTGCAAATTTATAACAATTGGCTCTCACTTTTAACTTTCTTCTTTTTTTTTTTTTCACATCTTGCTATTTTGATCTGGTATCTAAATATCTTCTAGATATTTAAGCACCTAAATACTAAAAAATGCTCAATTTTAATTTTTTCCAAGAATGAGCTTCTGAAAAATCCATTAATTCACTGAATCTTTGAGTACTTTGTGGTCTTCGTTTTTTACATTTGTTTTACAAGGTTTTGGACTTTTTCTTCCATATAGCATTTTCTTTGTGAATTTAGAGATATGTCTTCTGTTCCTTTAAAATTAATATTCTTCAGTGTTTGTATGGGTCGTGGTTTGACACTGGCCAAACACCAGGCACCCATGAAAGTCTCTCACTCCCCTCCCCTGCCACAGCTGGGCAGAGGAGAGAAAAAATTAATGAAGGCTTCATGAGTTAAGGACTGAGAGAGAACACTCTAAGGGCAAAACAGGCTCAACATAGGGGAACAAAGTTAATTTATTACTGAAAAAATCGGATAAGGATAATGAGAAGTAAAATAAGCCCTTAAAACGCCTTTTCTTCCCCCAGCTCCTCCCTCCTTCCCACTGACAACGCAGGGACAGAAGCGGGTGAGGGTTTGGTCAGTTTGTCACCGGAGATGATGATCTACTGCTCGGGGAGAGAAATCCTTCACCTGCTGTGCCGTGGGGTCCCTTCCCACGGGAGACAGTTCTCTGTGAACTTCTCCAGAGTGTTCCACTTTCACAAGCAGCAGCCCCACCACACCTGCTGCAGTGTGAATTCCCCCCACGGGCACACAGTGCTTCCAAAACTGCTGTGATGTGGGTCACTCATCCACGGGGTGCAGTCCTCCAAGGACAGGCTGCTCCAGCCTGGCAGCAGGGCCCCCTCTGCCACAGGATCACAGCCTCCTCCGGGCATCCTCCTGCTCTGGCGTGGGCACCTCCCCCACGGGCTGTGGGTGGATCTCTGCATCCCCTGTGGATCCCCAGGGGCTGCAGGGGCACAGCTGCTTCACCATGGCCAACACCACGGCCTGCAGGGGAATCTCGGCTCTGGCACCTGGAGCACCTCCTCGCCCTCCTTCTCCACTGACCTTGGTGTCTCCAGGTTGTTTCCCTCATCTGTTCTCACCTCCTTCTCTTCTCTAGCTGGAATTAACAGTGGGCCTCTTTTTTTGATTTTCTTCTTAAATATGTTATCACAGAGGCGTTACCACCATCTCTAATTGGCCCAGGCTTGGCCAGCAGCATGTCCATCTTCAGAGCCATCAGGGCTTGGCTCTGCTGGACACAGTGGAAGCTTCCAGCAGCTTCTTCACAGAAACCACCTCTGTGCCCACCAAAAACCAAGCCATGCAAAACCAACACAGTATTGGCATATGGGATTTGAGGGACTCTGTTGTTATTTTTTCAGTAAGGTGTAAGACAGCAAGACAAAAATTTTGATACTATTTCAAGTGAAAGCAATTTTTACTAAAAAATATTCATGCATACAACAGTTTTTACTTACGAGAGCAGCTCCAGAGATAAGCAGTTATACTTTCACTGTCCAAAAGACTGAAATTCACACTTCTTTAGGATTAATGTTTTACAAAACACTCTGTATGATTTCAGGTATCAATATTTTGCATCCTCCCAGTAATCCAAAGACCAACGACTGCATCTTACCCTGTCTCTGCTAGTAATTGTACCATTTATATTTTCCAGGAAAATTACAGAAAATTATTACTTCTCTATTTTTACAGACTATACTCCGGTATCTTTCTCATGCCTTCTTGTTCTTACAAATCACAAATAGGATATTAGGTGGCAAAATCTCACAGGGATTGCGTGACACAGACATATCAGAGACAATGAGTAAGAGATCTGTAAGTTGGATATAGCGGTTGTCCTGGTATAGAAATGCAGACAGCTCGCATGATCCATGGGTAGCTTATCTGGGTTGAAAATTACCAGGGCTGTGGATACAGAGGCAGGGAGGTGGTTCCATGGTGACTCTCGAGTGAGGCAAGATTTATTAACACAACTGCAGCACCATGCATGCATAATTACTTTTCTTCCAAGAGCCGCTCTTTAACCAGAACCATAAGCTGATAAGCTCTGAGCTCATTTCAAGCTTTTCCCCAGACTAACATCATCCAAACACTTTATAAACTTACTTTCTATAGTACAAATTGATAATATTAGAACAAAAAAAGCATTCTCTTGTAATGATAATATGAGAACAAAAGAAATCCTCTCAAGCACTTTAAGATTTTTTATCACCTCTGGTTCAGTAGTAGGCCTCCCAGGATGGCAGGATTCATTACCTAAATATGTAAGTCTAAGCTAGTAACCATGGATGTCTTTTTAGTAGCAGTGAGGAGGAGTAGAAACCTCTGGTAGAAGTACCAGACTGGAACATGGACAGCAGCCACTGATCTGTGCAGACCAGCTGTGATGACACAGGAAACTTGCAGTGACAGAGCTTAGGAGGATCAGGATCATGGCAGATGGCATTGCAGCCTGGAGATTTTCAAGACAGTAAAGCAAAAGCAAGGGCAAAGCTCGAGTTGGTGATTTGACTCTGCCTGAAACTGAGTTCAAAACAGACAAAATTAGTTGAGTGGGGAACTCTCACATGATACCAGATCTTAAAGAGCTTGAACTAGTTCAGATTGAATTAGGACTTGTACAGACAGCACTTTTCCACACATTTGGAGTCCCTCGCACAGGAAGGACATGGACCTGTTGGAGTCCAGACAATGCCACCAAGATGATCAGAGGGATGGTCCACCTCTTCTATGAGGAAAGGCTGAGAGAATTGGGTTTGTTTAGCCTGGAGAAGAGAAGATGCAGGAGTGACTCAATTGTGACCTTCCAGTACCTGAAGGGAGCCCAGAAGAAAGATGGAGAGGGACTATTGACAGGTAGTGACAGGACAAGGAGGAATCGGCTTCAGACTTAAAAATAGTATGTTTAGATTAAATATTTGGAAAAAAATCTTTCCTGTGAGGGTGGTGAGGCACTGGAACAGGTTTCCCATAGAAGTTGTGGATGCCCAATGCTTGCAGGTGTTCAAGGCCAGGTTGGACGGAGCTCTGAGCAGCCTGGTCTAGTGGAAAATGTCCCTGCCCCTGGCAGGGTGGTTAGGACTGGATGATGTCTTTCAATCCAAACCAAACTATGTTCTGTAATTCCTGTGTGTGCTAACCAAGGAGACATCAGGCACAAAGCCACTTCAGCTCAGAGAAGCCATCAGCAGGTGAGATAAAGCCCTATATTCTCTGGTCTGGAGTCCTCAGGACCAGAGCAAGATGTATTTATGCAGCAGAGTGAGAAGGCTCATCCAGTAGGATTCATCGTCTCCGTCACCATTCAGAGGAGCAAGTATCTAAATGGAAAAGTCTGCAGCAAAATGGGCCTAAATCTATTCCTCACATACTGTTGCAAGTAACTGTGGCCTCTACACTTTGTGTAGTCAGTGGTAGTTTTTTTCCACTTGTGTGTTATATGATGCATGCAAATAAGCTAAAAATATACATCTGTACAGAGGTATTCAGTGTGCTGAACTCAGCAGTTCCTTGAAGAACAGATGCTAAGACAATAAAGAAGCCTTATGCAAAAGAAGTGAATGACAGGACCAATACTGAAATGTATTGGGTTGCTCTTTTCTTGCAAGTGAAGTTTAAGAGAGGAGGAAAAGAAAAACAATTTTCCTCAATTCTTATCATATAAAAGTATATTCTTACTGAAGTAATGTGTACCAGCCTCAGATTTAAAGAGAAACATTGAAAGGATCTGACCAGAATTAATACTATCCACCAGAACTGAATTCCCTGCTGGAGAGGTTGCTGGTACAGAAAGGTGAAGTGTTCATAGACTCCATCTGAAAGTTACTGATGTGGAAATATCACAGTGGATGAGTTGAGGTAGAAATTGGTTTGTAGAAGGGTCTGATCCTGGTTTCATTTATACTGGTGTAAATGTGGGCTAGTTTGTTTAAGCTAGTTGAGTTACACCAGGGTGAGTATTTAATTTAAGGTGTTCAGCCAGGTCTTTGCTCCTTTTAATGTTGCGGCACTTTCAGGCTTACACTGAAGAGAACCAAGGAACCTTTGTGGAATCAGAATCAGATATACTGTATTAAATGACTGCTGGGAACTTATTTGTGGAAATTAATTTACAATATTATGCAGAAAAACCATAAGGGGTACATATTAATTATGACTCGTGCATGAAGATTTGGCTGAATAACTCCCATTAACAATAATAAGAGTTGCAGAATTAATTTTCTTCTAGGTCCTGCTAAAAATTCACCCAAGGACATTGTGTTCTGTACCTTCAGATTCAGATACCCTTTATATTAGCAAATAAAAACCTCTTTATGCAATCATTCCTGGAAGAGTCGATCCTCAACAGCAGTTTTATAAAAAATTAAAATTAGTGTTATTAAATTCCAGCTATATTGGCAGAATTCTGAGAATTGCTTAATTGTTTTAAAATTTCCATTTGATTTTTATTGCAATAACTGAAAATTGTTTATGGGAGTTGAGATAAGCAATTAAATATTTACACATATCACCATCAAATAGATATTTCTTTGTTGCTAAATAATATTAGCAAAAAATCAGAAAAAGGGAAAGTTTTTAAAAATCTTAAAATGACTTTTGTGCAGAGGACAGTCGTAAGCTGGGTACTTGAACCAGTCTGATTACAATATAAATAATGAGTCTGAAAGTGTCTTTCTTTTACTTACTTTATTTGCCAAACAATATCCCACTCCCACTTGCCTTATTCAACCATGTTGATCCTAGAAAAGAATGATATTTTAATTCTGAGATCAGACTACAGAGGACTGTAAAACAGCTGCATTTTTTTCATGTAGAGTAGAGTATCTGTCTAATTTTGGATCAGATGAATGGCTTTAAAGTAGCCGTTATTGTGGCAAACATTTGATTTCTGGTTGGTCTTTTCAGAAAATTTCTCAAACCATACCTAAAGAGAGTCGTGTTGTAATAAAAATGCAGAGCTGAAGGGGAAATTATGATTGAAAATTACAGAAATCAGGGTAGCCAAGCTAACGTGTAGAACAATATCCAGTTTTTACAGATCCATAGGTGATGGGCTGAAGCATGGTTATTTGCTGTTTTATGCTTATCACCTAATTCACTGATTGCAATTCAAAAGCTAATCCTCTAGGACCCTGTGGATCACTTCCTGAAGCACACTGTGTTCAAAACCTATGGGCATATTATTAAAAGAAAAAGAATGCCTTGTCTGTTAACAGATAATCACTTGCTCCAGTGTTGAACGTTTTCCATATGTGGAAAATGTAACAAATTTTCAAAGACCTCAGCACGCTGACATTTCAAAATATACAGTCTTTAGGCATGAAAAAGTGAAGTAGTATTAATGAAGTGAAAACTGATGCTGACATAATTTCAGTCTGAGGTAAGTTTAATGGACAGTAATTTTCTAATTAATTTATAAGGTATGGTAATGGGAACTGCTTTTGGGAAGAGTGAGATGAAATTGCAAAAGGTTCTTGGTGCATATTGGGATGAAATTGAAAAGCGAAACATTTTAGAACCAGGGATGTATCCAGGGGAGGTTGTATCTCTGAGTAAAAATTCACCACTAATTTCACACATGAGCACGCACAAGCACACGCCTACATAACTGCAGCTATGTTTGCCCTCATATGAGGTCCTGATTTATGCTCTAAAGTAGCCCTCACAAAAGCCCTATGCATCTTCCCCTCCCTAGTTATTGTTTCCTACTTTTTGAAAGTTTTTTTTTTTTTTTCTTCTATCAGTGCCCACATTCCCTAGTTTTCACGAGGGATAGAAGTAACTTCAGATTCTCCTTGCAGCTGTGGGAATTGAAGTAGGTGAGGGGCTTTTTGTGACTTACACTTAGCAGTGTAAAACTATTCAACCTGTGCCAAAATAGGATTTTCTGTTGGACGTCAAAACAGAAGAGAGATTTTTGAATGCACATCACTTTTTTTTGTCCCAGTCTTTCAACAGCTTTGCTTTTCACTTGGATATTTAAACAGCATGAGCTGTCTCACTGCCTAAACTACCCTCTAAAGTTGGATCTTCTTACATCATTTTAACCTGGTATTTCTTAGAATTTCCAAAGGTTGCTGCAACCTTTGTAGCAGGATGGAATATATGTAGGGAAGAGAATCTTGAGACACAGGTCAGAATGGATAAATACGTGTATATATGTACTTCTTGTATCACCAAAATTATCTACAGTGTCTTTTGCATATCAATTAAGAAAGCACAGACCTTTCTGGATGCTACTGAGAGGATTATTTTCTTTCTGTGTGTCAAGGTATCTTATTCATCCATCCCACAGCTGTAAGAGAATTCATATATCCCCTGCCAAATTCAGCTTCAGCATAAATTTATGCGAATTAAATTGACTTGAGGTGTAGAGAAATCCAACAAGTACCGGAGAAAGGTCTTGGGAAGTTTTCTTAATGTTTCAGTCTGTGTTTCAGACTCAAATAAATAAGAAATGTGTTTAAAATGTCCAATTTGCTTGCAAACTTGCTACTTCCAGAGGTGCTAGAAGACTCCTCACTGAAACAGGAACCACACTTACGGCATGGCTACTTCAGTTCAAATGTGCTCTTATCAATAGACAGTTAAACATCATAGTACACCACCAGTGAATGATATGTTGTTTGTGGATTTCCTTGCTACAATTTGACATTGGTATTGCTAAATGTTATTAAACTAAAATGAATCCTGAAAGTATCTAAAATAGAGAATATAGTAAAGTCGACTAATTTTGTGAGGACAACCCAAGTAATAAGCAAGTGGTGAAATAACTGCATTTGGTGAAGATTCTATTTGTTTGGTGCAGTTTGGGAATGAAAAGAGAAGCAGAAATTAGTCTTATTTAACTACAAGGCTTCTCTTCATTAGCTTGGCTCTGTTTCACCATTCAATAATATTTTAGAGCACCTCAAAGTGATTTTTCAGCAAACACTTAGAAGATAATCCCAGTGCTAACATCAGTCAACATCTCTGCCCCTGTCCAGTTTACACAGCTGCTTGGTGAGGCTGAGAGCTCAGATCAAAGGGGTGCTTGCTGCTTTCAACTCTCCCCACCACTTCCTCTTTCCAAAACTGGAGGCATCTGAGTGGAATATAATTTGCTTTAAAGTTGATGCTGAGAGCTAGTCAATAACCAAGAAGGAAAGTTATCTTTTACAATCCAAGCGTGAAAGAACAAGGATAAATTTAAAGTGAAATGAGATGAGTATAAGCTTCTGTAATTACAGTATGCTTCAAAGCATAGGAGGAATGTATTTGTTTAGAAGAAGTTGCTTTGATTCCTTGTGAAATGCTGTGTGTGGACTTTGGTAAAAAGTTCCTGCTGAATGTGTTTTCAACTCAAGTATTAGCAAAATTGAAAAATAGCATGCCAGAAGTCCACAGATCTAGTCTCAGTGGTTCAGCCACACTAATTTCCAAAATAAGCGTGGCAAATTGATTGGTTGTGCTGTCTCAGACCATTTGATATACTCTTTTCCTCAAAATAAAATACCTTCCCTGCTGTTTGAGTGATATCTAACCCGGAAATATCAAGTGAAGCTGTGTTCAATCCCCTTTTCATGGCTCCTCACTATTCAGGGGAAAGAACTTACCACCTGCCTAACTGGGGGTTAAATTCTTGTGTTGCGATTTTTCATGTTAGAAGATATTTTAATTTCTCACCTCTTTCTTATGAGGGACTTTTAAATTTTTTTATTCTTTTTTTTACTGTTAGGGACTTCTTATTTTACGTATTTTACTTCTTATTCGTGCCTCTCCTGTGCTATGAAGAGATACATTGATGACTGGGTGACCCCTCAACAATTTTAGTGTGTTTCATAAGAATTCTCCAGAAGATATATGGGCATCCTGATGTAGAGGGCTACCTTCCTACCTGTACCTAAGATAAACAGGTACAAATTACTTGATTAAACGCCAGATGTGTAAATACAGATAGTTGTTTTTAAAGATCTACAAAAATCTCAAAAAGGTCAAAAAGCTTTGAAGAAATAATAGCTATTAATAATAGCTATCATAGGTTTTTTTCACATCTACAGGGTATTAAACTGCAGGAAAATTTCATCTGGAGATATGTTTTTACTCATACTTTATTTTTAGAAAATAATATGTTTCCTGTGAGGATTCTGTGGAGGGTTTTTTTGTTTGTTTTGTTGCTGTTGTTGTTGCGTTGGGGTTTTTTCCCAGCTGTTTGGGCCCTGGGCCTGCCATACCTGTGTTTGATTTCTGTTCCAATACAAACTTCTTTAATATTTCTGCATTTATATTTTGTTAGCATTGGAATAGGCTAAAATTCTCTATTTTATAGAAAGCATTTGCAAACATCAGTTCTAGGATGCACTTTTTGTTTACTCTCCTAAAGAACAGTGCAGGAAACAGCTGAGTCTAATAGACCATCTGCTGAAGTGTGAAATTGAAGGTACAAGTATAGCAAAGATGGCTTGTTTAGAAAGATTTGAATTCTGTTAAGAGAAATATGCCTTAGTGTCTCTATCATAGCAATCTAATACTTCCTAAGATACACTTAAATGGATCAATACATGTAAATTAATTAGGTTCCATAACAAAATATATTATTTTGGAATGATGGACATTTCAGTAACAGCTTCTCTCTTGCAGATTTCATCCTAGTGAAGTATTAGGCAATAGACTTGAATAGACAGCAATGAATACAGCCATTGCAACAAATAAGGCAACAAGATTTTATGTTTCTTCTTGTGCGTGAGAAATCATCATTTCAGGTACGTTTGAGTGCCATGGAGTGAAATCATCATTGGCATAAGGAGAAGCAAAGTATAAAGTGGGGAATTTACTGTATTTGTAGCTGAATATATAAACCTATTTTCTAAATAGCTTTCCTGAAGAACACTCATGACAATAGTTGTTCTCCATTCCTTTTCTCTACAGTAATTTCTTAATCCATTTTAGAAATGGATCTCAGTGCCCAGAGATTCAGAGACCATATTTTAGCTGATGTTCATCTCCAGGCTGAGGAAATTATGGTGTGCTGTGGTCCAAATATGCCATGGTATTTTTTCTTGTACTGGAATACAAACTAAAAGTAGTGTTTTTTTCTAAAATGTGAGTAGTTCTGTATGAGAACTTTCTGGATAGCATATATGCCAGAAATTTTCCATTTCCTTTCCCAGAGGAAGAAATCCCATTGTTAATTCTTTTTTTCAGGAAATTATTTATTAAGGATCAAGAAGTATGTACAAACAAAAATGTTCAGTGATGATAGCTTCATTCTTCTTTTTGGATAGGAATGGGGGCAAAAGGCATTCCCGTGTACCTCTCTGAGAGCATGGTGCCTATACAGGTATAGGCAGCAAGCTCAAATAATGGGTTCAGATTAAACTCATTATAAATGTAAATGTTGATTAGCTAAAAATGGATGATCTCAACATTGTACATAGTTGCTCAGATACTTCTTTGCATTGGGAGACCTAAATTCAAAGTCCATAGCTAAAACTTGTCTCTCTCATCTCCCCAGTGAGCTCGTTCCACGTGTTAGCTCAGGAAACTGATAGCAGTTTAGTTGAATAGACACATTTCCTGTAAGGATTTCACTTGGTTAAATTGACATTTTCTCTATCTATTGAACACACCAGACTAATCCAAAGTATATTAAAGCAGCTCACTTTTGGAAATTAATGAAGGATTTATGTCAAGATAACTTCTTTTGCTTAGACAGCTTGAATTCTCTTGGTAGAATTCTCTCTATATTCCTAATAGGTTACCATAAACCTAATTTCCTTAATTACAGGGCTTCATTAAACTGATTTTCTTTAATTATTTTCAGTATTTTAGCAGTTGATTATTTCTATTTACTGCATTAATGGAAGCTGATATCTTTCCTTTTAACATAGAACTAAGCCCAAAGAGATAGTTATAAGTTTATCTGTTTTTTCAACGAATACTTAAAACATTAATTCTATTTTCATGACTGCTAAAAGCTTTAGAGATACCATCTTTTCTTCCTATGGAGAGCACAGGTGTATGCAACTATCACTCTACAATTTCAAGTAACTTTTATAATTCCCTGAGGCTTGTCTGTATTTTCCTCTTTATTTACTCTTGTAAGTTTTCACAGAATACTTGTAACAATGCCTTTCATTTGCATTTTTTAATGATACTTGAACTTTTCCTACTGCTCACTTGTGAAATGGTTTGCAGTTTTCACTGCAGAAGTGAACAAAGAACACTTTGGGGTGATTACTCTCAAGTTTTTTCCCTAGTCTGTCTTTGTGATGCAACCTGTTTGATGGTTTGGGGTTTCTTTTGTTTTCTAGTTTCGAGTTCACATTGATCTTGTAGAATTGCTCTGAGTGACAAGCTTTTGCCAAAGTGACCTGCAATCAGCGATCTGTCGAACTGTCCATGACAGAACAGTGAGTAACGTGGTGTATGCTGGGTGGGTATAGTAAAACTTCTGTTGCATTGCATCAAATCTCCTGTCCCTTAGAGGGGGTAGGGGAGGGTGTTTTGGAGGGGTTTATCTACCTTGACTGGACATGGAGACAGCTGTACCTTTCTGCTGGAGTCTCTGCCATCCCTTACCACGTGCCTCTGTTCACAGCTGATTCAAGTCATTCCTGTCCCAATGGTTTTCAATAAAAGCCACCAGAGAAGAGAGACAGGCCTAGTTCTGTGCAAAGTTGCTGCCAGGAACTCAGCAGGAATACCCCGAGCAGGTGTAGGAAGATGGAGGTGAGAAACAAGTGCCCTGTATTTTAAAAATTACTCTTTTTAAAATCCTCTTAGATATAAATTTGCTTTAATGAGTGAAACCCAATGTTGCCTTCAAGGCAAATGACAGGACCGTGTCCCCAGCTTTGCCTGGCCTGCAGACAGCAGTGAGTGCCTGTCGGAGCATTCAGGCAAGTGGATGTGGCTCTGCTCTTCTCCCTCTCCTGGTGTCCTGGCTGTCTGCACTCTGGCGGTGGTTGTGACAGTGCTGTTTTTCTTTTCTATCGTAGTATTGCAGAATAGTTCACATTGGAATAGACCTGTAAAATCATCAAGCCCACGTGTTCCCCCAGCACTGCCAAGTCTCCCACTAAACCATGTCCTCAAATGCCACATCTATAGAGCTTTCAAACCCCTCCAGGGATGGTGACTATACCACTTCACTGGGCAGCCTGTTCCAGTGTTTGACTACTCTTTTAGGGAAGAAATTTCTCCTAATATCCAACCTAAATGCCCCCTGGTGCAACTTGAGGCCATTTCCTCTCATGCTATCCCTTTCTACCTGGAAGAAGAGACGGACCCCCACATCTCAACAACCTCCTCTCAGTTAGTTTTAGAGACTGATCAGGAGTAACTTTGTCTTGATTCAAAGCATGACTTTGAAAGAACTTTCATTTATCACACAAATACCACTGAACAGCATGTGTTCTTGTGCTCATCTATCTTTTTCTGGACTAATTCAGAGATATGCATTTCTTTATGGTATGGGTGATACTCAACTATAAATTAATTATGAGAAAAGTAAGAAAAATATGTTAAATTAAAAAGAAAGACAACTATTTGAAATGTCTTTAGAGTCTGGATTAACCTGCTGTAGACAAAAGTGTGATGATTCATGGGCATTGATTTGGAGCTGTTTCTGGAGGAAAGGTTGGAGAAGGATTTGTATACATTATCATTATTCTATAGTCAGGATCTTAATGAGGTTAAATTGGGGGAAAAGTGGAAAAAGTGCTACTCACCTAGCAAATAGAGGTTTACTGGTGGCATTATCCTACAGTTATCATCATTCTGTATGAAGGAGGAGAGCTCTATGTTTTTTCATTGTCCTGGTACAGTAGTTAATTTCTTCATGGGTTCTAACTCTTGTGTCAGGCCATTTCCAAACTTCTGAAAAATTACCATGATTTTCCACATTCCTTGTCCCTTTACAGGCAGCTCTTAGGAAATAACTAAAGCAGAATATACTACAACTCCCAGTGTCCTCTCTGTTAAAGCCTTTGTGAGAGACTGCTCACAAATGCCATTTTCCAAATTCTTTTGTAACTTTATGGCACAACAATATAAAGAAGCCATCTAGAAATTTTGCTTTTCACTGTCTCAAAACAGACACTTTAAAGTAGCCTTTAAACATTTTTTACTTATTGGTAAATTAATATTATAGTTTAGAGAATTGAATTGAATTGAATTGAATGCTAGATATTCTTCAAGTTTAAATGATGACTGGAGCACTGAAATTCTCCTGGAGAAAAGGCTGGGGGTTTTTGTTTGTTTGATTGTTTTTGTTTCGGGGTTTTTTGCCCTTTTTTCCCCTTAATTTATTGTTTTTTGCCTATTGACATTTTAGTCATGTTATCTGTCTTGGCCAAATACACAATTTCAGGGAAGTGAAATTAGAGAAATATTACTTGTAAAAATGGAAAATGTCTTCCAAAACCACTTTCCAATTTGAACATACTAATTCTTCAGAAAAAGGTTTTATTCAGGTAGCAAAGAAAAGAGGAGTGTAGTTTTCCAGAGGAACAGGCGGCACAGACTTATATCAACAATGTTAGCTGAGGATTCTGGAGGACACGGGAGAGGGTCACATCTAGTAGCAGAATAATCTCCCTACCTATTTTACAAGTTAAGGCTTTATTTTCTGCTGTCATTTTGGTGTAGAATTTTCTTTGGAAGTATACCTGTAGAAGTTAGCAAGGGGAGAGTTCCTAACAAATATTAAAATTATAAAATTACTTTGAGATATCCTGCACAAAAAAACCAGCTGTGATAAATCTATGCTAATTTAATAGAATCATGCAATCAGAGATTTTGACACACTAAAATTCACAATGACTAAAAATGAACCGTTACACAAAATTGTTTTCAGTAGCTTGTTTTTCTACTAAAGTGATTTTCTTCTGAAGACTCTGCAGAATACACTATACTTTTTGTCTTCCAGACACCCCCACACATCCAGAAAAACCTTTTCTGTAACTTTGAAGTGTCTTTTTGCTGCAAATAAGCCCCTTCTAAAACATCGGAGTGGAAATAAAATTGCATAAACTTTTCTCCAACCTGCATAGATTCGTGTATTTCAAAATGGAACTGATGTTCAGAGTTTACAGTAAGGTCCTTCAGTGGCTCAAGAAGGTCATGTGTTACTAAGCACTGGAAAAATAATTATTTGATTAATCCTGTTGGAAGGAAATTCCAGTAGGTATTACTTAATCAACATTTACTTTGTCAGAAGTCACCCTTGCTTTTAATTGTGAAGTTGGATGCTATTGAAAGAAATCTATATACCTTTATGTCTGGAGTGTATGAAACATCTTACTTGGAAAACATTCTTTTGTGGATAATCAGTGGAGATCTGACTTAGTGTGACAGTTTGTCAGGCACTATAAATATGCTTGAAGTGTTCTGAAATTCCTTGTAAGGGTGACCTTTTTCTTCAAAGGAGCTCTCAGAAGCTGTGTCTATTGTGTACGTGGCATCAGGAGAGATAAGCAATTTGATGTTCTTCTGGTCCTCAGTGGGTTCTCACTGGATTATTTTGTAAATTAGTTAGATGACTGTAGGCATTAAAGTGTAGCTTCTTCAGTAATCTCTCTTCTGTTCATCTGAGGCAGTGAGAGGTTCATCATACGCAAATCTCTTCAGACAGGTTTACAAGAAGAAAAATCCATATTTAGAGGATATCCTGAAAGTATTGAATAGAACCTATCTTTGGATTTTGACTGTTCTGTGGGATGAATATATGCTCCGAATCTGTCTGCGCTTCTCTGTTAATGTACGGCTTTTTGCATGTGCCTGTCTGAAGAACCTTGTTGGTGTGTTGGGCATGCTTGACGCCTGGGCTGTGACTGCTCTCTTCTGTGCCGTACAACAGTGCAGCAGAATATGTTGGGATATCACCCAGGAAAATCGTGGCTCTGGAGGCTTTGAAGGATTCAGGGACTGTAGGCAGACCTTGTGCAGTCATGGGAGGGATGCAGCTGGGAGCGTGCCCTCAGTAGCTGGGTGAGACCAGCAGGAGATTGGAGGAGGGCAGCATCCCAGCAAGGCAGTGCTGGGAGGCGGAGGGAACTGGTAACAATCCAAGTGACAATTGTCTATCTGTGCCTGTTGTTGGGGTGTTGTGTAGGTAGAAGGTTTGGCTCAACAGAATAGCATCAAACAGGGCCCTTAAAGACTATGGAGCCAAAATCGGCTTTGGTCTGTTCAGGGTTGAAGGAAACGTGGGGTCTCTGAGGATGACGCTTCACAAATGATGGATCTTCAGATTTGTGTGTGATTTCTTTTCTTGTAGGAATTTCTGCTGTGATGTTTTTGAGGGAGATAAACTACATTGCGGGTTCAACAATAGGGAATACTTTTCATAATAACACTGAATCTGAAGGATACAAAGTAAGTGAGAATATACGTATTGGAAGAAATCCTGTCCCTGCGAAAAACAGTTTTATGGATTTTGTTTGATCTTTTTTCTGTGGTTTTTGTTGTTGTTGTTGTTGTTGTTGTTGTTGTGGGGTGGTGTTTTTTTTGTTGTTTGTTTTTTGGTGGTTTTTGGTTGGTTGGTTGGTTGGGGGGTTGGATCGGGGGTTTTTTTTGTTTGTTTTTGTTTTGTTTTGTTTTGTTTTGTTTTGTTTTGTTTTGTTTTTAATTCGGTTTGGGGGGTTTTTTATGCAACAAAAAACAAACCCCAAAACATAAAGGATGTGTTCTTAGGGGGAAAAAAAAAAATGTATATATACATCTATATACTGAAAAGTTTTAAATTCACAGCATAAGAGTAATAATTTGCTCCATTCTCACAGAAAAATATGTTCCCTAGACAGTTGACAGGGTGTAGGGGCAGATAAATAGCTGAAGAAGTAGGCTTTAAATGTAATCTGTGACACACAGTGACTTTAATTTAAAGCAGTAATGCCAAGTAAAGTCTATTCCATTAATTTTTTGCAGGGCACTGTAAGGAACTCTGATAGACGTAATTGTTCCTGGCAATGAGTAATTATGCCAAAGCATTTCATATTCCTTTATTTAAAATTCTGCAAAAGACTTGTATATCAACTTAATAAAACTGTATGTCAAAAAATGAGGGCAAAAGCTCTCAATGATGTTTTCAGGCCTTTGTTCAATGTAGTGCACATCCATGTTCATACATACATATATGTGTTCAGTCCCCATCCTTCTGTAAAAAAATTGCCCTATTTAGCATTTTTATTGAGTATTGAAACAAAGGAAAACTTCCAGTGTTTATGCACTACTGCCTTGGAATCTGTTTGCATATTTCCAGTTCTGACCAATGCTTACATTCGTTTGAAAAATATTTTCAAATATATTTTCATTTGCAAATAAAAGCAAGCTCAACTGTTATTGTCAAATAATGAAAATATTAGCCTATATTTCTTCTAGCTCAGTTGCAAGTGCACCACAACCATCTGCACTGATGAATTTAACTTATGTCTCCAGTCATTTACCCCCTTACATGCTGAATGTTTCCAAGAAATTAAAGAATCACAGAACTGTGTTTATTTTTAAAAGGAGTTTTAAAAATATTTATGTCCCAAAATAATAGATGTTTCTGATTAAAATTAACACAGGAAGGAGAAATAAAGACCTCTGTCCTGTGAATGTGTGTGAACATGTGCGATCTGATGTCCCCTTTTGAATGAATGTAAGTGATTTATATTCCTTCTAGAGTTTTTTGGGGTGGGGTTTTTTTTGTGTGGTTTTGTTTGTTTGTTTGTTTGTTTGTTTGTGGTTTTTTGTCTGTTTGTGTTTTTTTTGTTTTTAAATTTTTTTTTATTGTGGGTTTGGATTGAGCTTGTTTGGTTTTTTCTTTCTTTCAGAAAAATTAAAATTTATTTAGCTCTTTTGCATTCATAAAGCAGAATTATTTTGAAATAATTTGTCAAGGAGTCACCCTTCATTGTAAGTTTTTAGATATGTCCAAACACTGTGGTATTGTTTTATCAGACTGCAAATGACTAGGTTATAGGAACTTAAAAGCCCAAGAAGTTAACATATACTTTTTTAGAGGAAAAATCTTTTGCTTGAATTTAAGAAATGGAAATCAAGATCTTTGAAATTCTGTATTCAAAACAAAATGGAACAGTAGAGGCAGAACATGGGGTGCAAAGGTGAATGCAAATCATTGTGCAAGGGACTGTTACGAAAGGGTGGATATACAAGAAGACTGGAGTATAATTAAAGGCTGGCATGAACATTTTGGTAGGAGGATGTTGGAAATAATTTCAATCCCATTACAGAAGCAGTAGTGGATGCAAAAGCTTTGTTGTTGGCTGGGCAGCAGCAGTGAACTCCTGAAGATTTGCAGTCGAAGTGGGTGTAAAAAAAATTGGTCGAATAATACTAACTCAATTATGGCTATTGTGAATTTCACTTTGCTACAGCATTGAAAAAGAAAGACCTGGGGAGAAAGAAAGAGGAAGGAAGAAGTGGAGAGTAGCTTGAAACAAAGCAAACCTTAGGATATTGTAAATATTTAATGTATGAACTGAGTAAGCGTGGCTGTTTTCTATATATTATAATTAACAATACTGAAAAAAAGGCTGATTCATTTCTGCACAGGGAGCTATGCTCCTGGGTGTGAGCTAAGCTGAACCTCTACTGTCTTTGTGATACATTTGTGCTGAGTTTTGCAGGCTGCTCCAGGTCTTCTCTCTAAGCCTTTCTCTCAGCTAGGTAGACCTGAAGCCTTTAGGTATGGTCCGGGCCATTGATGGAATTCATTACAGACCGTCAGGTGAAACTAGCACAAGGATGCACCAGAAATCTTAATTTCAGACAAGTCTTCACTGTCTGTTGAAGGGCAAACCCCTCAGTTTAGCTATCTCCTAAAGCTTGAATTCTGGAGGGAAAATTATTTTGTTTCTGTTTTGACAGATATTTCTGTGTCAGCAGAAGACACTAACTCTGTACCCCTGCCAATGGGGAGAGAAAAGCTTTTTCTGTGGGAAGTCTAGATATTGTAAAACTTGTTTCAGTCTCCTAGTGTTCCACAGACCTACTTGAACAGGTTCTTTATCCTTTGCATTTCTATTTCTTCCATTTGAACAAGAGATACTATCATTTTCTTGCTACCAGTGGAGAACAAAGATATCTGTGGGTTATGGGATGGCAGATGTATGCAGACCATCTAATAGTATGAAGTCATAATATATTTTTTAATGTATTTTGCAGCCTATCTGCTCTGGAGATTTTCCTACAATAACAGATAGAGATATAACAGTGTCAAAAAGCTGCTTTTTCACTTCCTACACCCCCCTGTCCCTGGTGGGGAGGGGAACAGGGAAAAAGAAATTAAAACCTATGGGTTGAGATAAGAACAGTTTTAATAATTGAGAGAAATAACAGTATTGATGATAAATGATAAAAAGATTTTTAATGAAAAGGAGAAAGAGAGCAGTGAAGTCCATGAAAGAAAAGTGATGCACAGTAGAGTTGCTCACCACCAGCTGACCAATGCCCAGATGGTCCTGGCTTGGCCCCTCCTGGCCAGCTTTCCCAGTTTATACCCTGAACGTGATATTCTATGGTATGGAATATTCCTTTGGCCAGTTCAGGGCAGATGTCCTGGCTCTGTTCCCTCCCAGCTCCTTGTGGACCGCCTCGCGGTCAGAGCACTGGAAGCTGAAAAGTCCTTGACAAGCACCAGCAATAATTACATCAGTGTGTTACTGACATTGTTCTCATACCAAATACGAACCACAGCATTGTACCAGCTACTAGGAAAAAAAACCATCTCTATCCCAGATGAAACCAGGTAAACCAGATACCAGCACTTTGTCCTAAAGCCCATTAACAGGGCAAGAACAGTTTTCATGAGCAATTGTGCCTGCTTGTTGCTGATTACAGAAATACTGAAGTTTTTTTTTTTTTTTAGTTGTTCTAGTCTATAACTAGAAATCAAAGCAAAACTCATCTACTCAATGACACTGCTTCCAGTTGTACTGCCATCAGCATTGACATCTTCATAACTAATGCAGAATTCAGTTCACAGATATGTATTTTTCCTGCTTTAAGTTACAGAAACATTGCTATTGGTATCATTAGCTCTTGTTCTGCCTCTTGTTTACTCCCTTTAGCGCTTATAAGCTTAACATGTTGGCTGTTGTCTAAGGAAGCAGCAAATGGAATTATAACAGAAACAAAGATTATGAAGCACAGTCTGAAAGAACAAAAATGTTGAGCTGCTTTACTGGACTGAAAGTTTTGTCCTATTTCTGAAACAAAGTTTACTAATACAGGCAGTAGTTCACAGTAAAATCAATGCTTCTGAGTGCATCACTGCTCTCTAGCAATATTCTTTCTGAGTTTGAGTAGTGACTAGAGCTATATCCTTAAAAAGAGAGAAATTATTCTCTGTGGTAATAATCCAGCCTGTCCTAGCCTCCATATGCCCTGTAATATGAGAATTTCCAGTATTTGGTCACTGCCTAGCAGAAGTTAGTATAATTTCTATCCTTTTCATTTGGCTAGTTCATTCTGTGCAGGAAGAAAAGGCTTTTCTGATTGTGACGGAAACTTTCACAAACACATTTCAATGTTTCTCTGTTCTTCTGATCCTCACCAGAAATGGTGGTAAATGGAAAGCGTAAGGCATGTGAAGAGTTGGTATTATACATTCCAGAGGGGAACTATGATTTTTCTGCAGTGAGATATGTAGGCATGTGTATAACAGTAAAAACTTGACTTGTCCTTTTGATACCTTTAAAATGCAGTTGTGACTCTTGTCCCACCCATTTTAGGAGCTTTCAGCATACTTCCAAGACTGCTTCTTTTATGAGGTTTTTTTTTAGTGCCCTATGAATGTCACTTGGAGGAGGAGTAAAGATATTTCAAGAGACTCTTGTATTTTTCTGCTGTAACTTTGAGCATATAAGATGCTCATAAATATGCAATCGACTATCAAGTGCATAGACTCAGCAAATGTCAACCCCTTGTACTGATCCCTTTAAAAAGAACTAGAATTTTGCCTTGGTATTAATCACTGTAACAATTCTGTTGACAGGAAGTATTCACCCATATTGCACTATCTAAAGAACAGAGGAAAACTCAGCAGTGCTGTGCAAGGTGAAAGATTTAGGGAGAAATTCTGGGGTTATTAGAAATACTGACATTGCATACTTAAAATCGTCTTGGCCCTTTGGTGCTCATAGTGTATGCCTTCAGGTTCTTGCTTAGCTCCTAGCTATGTTGTTATCATTCCTTCTAGTTTTAAATATTCCATGTTCTTCTGTAGCATGATGCATCTTTATTTTGTTTTCTTTTTCAGAATGTGGAGAGCACACCTATTTAAACAACAAATATTTGAACAGGGCCAGTGGTGTTTTCTGTCTTAATTTTCAATATCTGGTATTTCAGTATCTGATATCAATATCCCAGCTTTGCTGAGAGCAACATTATTACATGTAAGAACATATTATGGTCTTTCATAATTACATCAAATGGTTTGAGTTAGAAGGGATCTTAAGGATCACCTAGTTCCAACCCTCTGCAATGGGCAGGTTTGCCACCCAATAGATCAGTTTGTTTAAAGCCCCATCCCACCTGGTCTTGGACTTTTCCACAGATGAGGCATCCACAACTTCTCTAGGAAACCTATTCCAGTGCCTCATGACCCTTGTAGTAAAGAATTTCTTTCTCATATATAATTTAAATCTCTCCTCTTTCAGTCTATGGAAATGTCTTTGGCTTTAACTTCAAATGCTTTTTCTCTCTAGAAAGTTGAGGAAAATATCAACAAAGAAAAACCTGTTTAGTTTTTATACAGAAAATTGGTTCTGATGGTAGCTTTTTACAAAAGTTCTATTTCAGTGTTTCATTAAATCAAATAAAGTCATGTAGCCTGATACTACCCTGAATGAAAGCTTTAAGAAACGCCATTTTGTACAATCCTTTTGATTGATTTAATCACTCTCATATTTGATTGACATGTTTCTCAATATAAGTGGAAAACTTAATGAGTTATCATGTCCTATGATACAAGAACTACTGCCCCAAACTAATGGGAGTAGAGGAAAAACATCTTTGTAAATCCTTTAGCACACTGCCAAGAGGAAAGATTGCATTGTGTCTGACTTTTTTGACTAAAGACTCATAGTCTGAACAAGGATCATAAGAAAAAATCGATTATTCCAGAAATTTGTTTAAAGGAAGGTTACCGTAACAAGAATTTGTCTTTTCATATGCATTTTAAATGCAATGTCATGTTCCCCAATTGTTGAAATTTGAAGATGAATCACAGACAAATTTATGCCATTTTGATAAATTTTATTTCACTTAGAACAATATGTAGTTCTAAGTGAAACATATTGAGCATTGCATTTCAGTAGGTGTTCATGGACAATTCTCACCAGTGCCAAGGGGTAGGTAAGAAACATCAAAGCCTTCTATAATACAATTTCAAAAACATCAGTGTGAAACAACTAGTTTTGTGTCTTGATGCAAATGTTCCTATCTCCACTCTATGTTTGTGCAGCCTTTCTAGTGCTGACACAAAGTGCTGACAAAGGTAGAATTGATCTACTCATATACAATCATTTCCAGTCCAGTGAAACTTGGTGACAGTTTTCCACTGAGATTTAAGCACTTTTCCTTTTCTCCCTTCAGCCTTGCAGTTCATGTTTGTGAGCACATGTGAAAGAAACAGTGATGCCAAAGATGGGACAGGGGACTGTGTGCCCTGCTCGGCTGGTGGATGCTGCAGGTGAATTCCTCCCAGGGCACAGAGGCTGCCTGAAGTCATCCGAGCTCCAGGTGCCCACAGGGAGCTGCTCGCTTTCCAGGTGCTTGCCAGAATTTCTGCTAGGTTCTTACATCAATTAGATGACCTCATAAAATTAATGAGACATGTTTTTACAACCTTCTCCCAGACAAGGCTATAGTAATTGCTGTATTTTATATGACAGAGTGTTTAAACCGTCAGCGTGATAAAAAATCATATAAATCCAGTGTAAATACTTCAAGTTGTTCAAAGTAATTACTAATCTCAAAAAAGCATCAAATATGCAGAGTTAGCTAATAAATGAAAAATGAATAATTCATTCAACATAAAAGAGAAGGAGAGGTATTAGCATTTTACCCACAATTACCCTTTGACAAGCTATTACTGAACTACTAGATTTTTAGTTTTACCACATTTATTCAAAACCTTGCAGCAATATAAAGACATGTAATGATTTTGAAGGACAATTGTAGATGTGCCTTTTTATATGGGTGTCCCAGATTATAAATATATAGGGAAAGACTTTTTATAATATTTGTTTTCAATCATTCGTGCTGATAGTAGTTGGAGGAAGTTAGCTGGGCTGTAAACTAACACATACATACCTTAAATAATCATATTTATCAATCTAAATTTTTTCATGTCTCAAATTTCCACAGCCTTTCTGCCCTGTAAAAGCTCTTCACTTGTGAAATAACCAGTTTAGTTTATGTTTCTAAAAACAGTTTAACAAGGTTGAAAAGATCTTGATATAGCTCCTCAAATTATGTTTCACTTTTTGGAGTTCAGTCATCTCACTTCACAAAAAATCATGAACCCCTAGTATTACCTGTGGTATAACAAGATAATTGTGAGCATATATGCTAAGCAACCATGAATATTTCTTTGTCCATAATCCAGAGCTGCTAACACACAGATCTCAAAATTCATGCATCAGTCCTCAAAGGAGAAAAAAAAAAAAAGTTCAAATTAGATAAGTTTGCTTCATAACAATAAATTTTAGGTTCTTTGTATCTTCCTTCTGGTTTTTAGCCTTTAGATTAAAAGCTTTTCTTTGTTACCCAGAGGAATAAAGAAAATAATTAAATCTAAAATTCTTATATTGCCATGTAACCTCAGAGAACTGATCTTTTAAGAAAAATACCAATTATAATGAGTCTTGTGGTAAATCCTCTGGAAGGTACAATGCATTACATGTTTTGTTCATCTAAGTTCTTAAAACATTTTCCCTTTAATATTTGTTCCTCACTTCTTGGTATTTTTTTAATATTATGTTTGACACCATATTTCCCTTAGGTAGGCATTCATTGGGAAGCACACTCATGTTCATTTTGAGTTCTCTTAAATATATACTTTTAAAATCACCACTGTTTAAGAAATTATCTCCTAGGCAGGTCAATTCATTCAACAATTCTCCTGGTATTAGTGGATTTTCAGGTTATTTTAAGTTGGAAGATAGGTTTGGAATCTTTATGACATAGGAAATTCCCCCTTATTCTTTGTACAGAAATAAAATGTCAGCTTTCACCTGTCTGAAGAATAATTGTCTTTTTTCTTTGCCTCTCCCTTCGGGCAGCTGATAGAATTCATGAGGTGATTAGAGACACAAAAAGAGTTCATCAGTACTAGAAATGCTGAACTTTTTTTTATGGCTAGGCTAATATATGGGAGGAGAATAGAAAAAATATAGGGAGGAACTGAGGGAAGATACATAATTCCTTTGATCCTTTTCATTCAAGGAGGAAAGGCAAGTACTGAGATCAGCTTGGAGATAGCAGGAGACCCCATGCTCTTACTGAAAAAGCTCTTCCAATGAAAAAAAAAGATCTCTCTCGGGTATCATCTTCTTCAACCTAGCTTCATTTTAAATAAAATTAGAAAGTAACATGATTCCATTATCCTTTATGGTCTCTATCCGCATTTTGGAAATGAAGATGTGACCTTTGCTGTACCTTTTAAACATTTAGGAAAATATTTCTCTTTCTGTTTTGGTTGGGTTTTTTGCTGCTTGAAGCTCTGAATTTATTTCAATATTTCTTTCAGGAGAAGGACATGAGCATAAAGCAGAGGCTGACTGCCTTGAGATCAAATAGAGCAGTGTTGGGATAATCCAAATCTGTCAGTTCTTCTGCTGATTATTTCTGGGTGAAATAAAAACAAAAAGAGATAAGGTCTTGCTAAGGAAAATATTTTGCACTATATTTTCAGAATCAGAACTTACATAGAAAATTAGAAAGCAAATACATTATTGCATAGCCTTCTTACTGATGTAACTTAATGTTGTTTTGGTGTCTGAAGAACTGAAAACCCTGAAGAATTTCAAGGTCTTCAGAACAGAAACCATTGATCAACATCTACCAAGTCTTTGGGTGTTACTGGGATTCTAAATACCAGTATAGTAAGGAAGTATTTGAAATAAATAAAGAGCTCAGGTAGCACTTCCATTTTATTTAGAAATGGCAAACTTGCACAGGTTAGTAAACTGAAATATTTTCCTGCTAGGATAATGGGAAGTTGTCTACAGACATTTCAGTGATATGAGCTCTACAAAAGTTTTCTAAGCAGCGTGTAGAATAAACTGCAGTCACTTGAGGCAATGATTTGGACAAGAGCAAGGAATGTGAGCTATACACTTTATTTGTGTTCATAATATTGAACAATATTATATATAAATTGATATTATAATATCAAAATATCATTTGCATATCTCTAAAAGCTTTGTAAAATTTTCAGATAGATATTTCAGTTTTTATATACTTAGATGACGCAGGAACACAACAGTAGGCAGATATCACATAGGAACACAGACGTCAGCATACTTTCAGATGCATTGACAAGTTCAAAAACCTCAGGCAAAATCAGATAGCATTTAACAGCACCATCTCTCTTCAGAGTGATATTTGTTACTCAAGTCCAGTTGGTGTTTCTCATCAGTTCTATCTACACCAGTGCTTTATCTTCTGAATGGGCTTTGTGACCTGAAGCTTGTTGAAATAAGTCGAATCTTCCATTAAAATCTGCTCTTTAGGTACTAACAGAGATGGATTAAAAAAGATTTAAAAATGCTTCCATACCTTTTACCACTGATAACTGAGCAATCCTGTGCAGAAGTGACTTACAGACCAAAAATTTGGATTAACTTCTCTCAGTGTAATCGGTAAGTCCACAAGATGCTACCAATGCTATTTAGACCAAATCTGTGCCATGTGACTACAGAATGGAATAAATAAGCACTTAGGAATGAGAGATGAATTAATGACAGCCTGTGTATCTCAAAATGTGATAAATTATAGCTTGCTGCTGCTAGCAGGAACTATTCAAACAAATATTTCTCCATTATGACAATTTCTTAAGACTTCTATAGAATTTACGCATAATAGGAGAACTGCCTGCAGGGAAGATCATTAGGAAAGTTAGAAAAAGGTTTTCATTTTGTGATTTGAGCAATGTCTGTAATTATCAACATAGCCTATCATTTACTAAGTGGTTAGTTGCACGTATGAGACCTTTATCTTGTACTGTAATTACAGTATATAGAAACAATATACTTGTTATGGGTGATTGCACATAAGTAGGTGGTTAAATGTCATTAAAGCTGTTTTGGAAAATATCTATTTATGAATAAATATTTTCAGTTTTCCTTTTAGCAAAGATTGTTGAATGACCCTTAAAAACTGATGCCAAATAAGAAACTTCTCTATAACAGCAATAATAGTCTAAAGTATGTCTTTGTAAGCCCATTATAAACGTTGTGGATGAGATTTGAAACTTGGCCAAAGATGAAACTTATTACCACTACATTTTATATCATGTCTCTTCAAAAGATGATTTGTGCTTGCTTAATTTTTTTTTTTTTTTATTGCTCTCATATTTTCTTTTATTTTGTTTGAATTTGGAGGGGTGCTTGTTTTTTTTACAGCATTTGCTTTTTGTCAGGAAAGCACTACAAATATTGTTCTGACATGAATGTGGACAATCACAGAACTTTAAGTGAATACTTATCAAGTCTATATTTTGATGTAGCAAGAACACCAAGATTATCTTTTGGAACTCAATAAGAATGGCCTGGAAATCTGAAAGGAAGCTTTGATTTGATTGGGAGGTTGAATTAATGGAAAATTATGCAAGTAGGCTATATCCAAAAAAAGAGAGCATTTAATTGTGGCCACTCTTAACCATTACCTGCCAATTCCATTTGTTGCAAACAAGTAAGAAAAAATATGACAATTAATAGATGATACCATTCATCAGAGTAACTTCTATAAATTAATGTACTTGATATAAATATCTTTTACTCACATACGTAATTTTTAGCTGCTTTATGTATTTTTCCATTGTGTTAGAGGTACCATATAATTTTCTATGATTTTACTATATTATTCTTTTTACTGATGGAGGATTTTAACAGAGGGAACTCAGGGTCTGTCCCTGTTTCTATTTCTCCTGGGTGTCCTTTATATGGGGTATGGGAAAGAGAAAAGCAGCTACCAGGCAGTGCCTCCTTTGCCACTATCAGCTTTATGCCTGGAGTTGTTTATCAGCTGAAAGTGCAGACTGGTTCTATGCTGGACACCTGCAACTAGGGTATAAATATTTCAAGTATTTCTCAGCTATGATAAGTGACCAGAGTAAACTGATGAACTGTCATGGTCCGCTCAGTTACAAGCAGGATGCGTGTAGGTTCTTTTAACTCGACCTCAGAGTGCGAAAGTAACAAGGGAAAATCAACTTCAACTTAAAAAATCAAACAGTTTATTTATGCTCAAAAACTCAATGCGACAGAGGGAGAGAAATAAGAAAGAGAATAAGATTTAGGAAAGAGGGTATAGGGGAAATAGCTACCAACAGATGAGACGAAATCGTCGTAGATCTGAAGGAGAAGTCTCCAGCCTAATAGATGCATCTTCATCCGTGGGGAGGGCCTCAAAAACATGGTGGATTTGAGGGTCTCTTTATAGTCCTTGCAAAAGCAGGGGGGGAGGAGAGCTGCTGGGTTTGCAGGTGGGGAATAGTCACTGTTTCACAGTAAACACAGCAAAAGCAAGTGGCAACTGTCCAAGAGGTGAGGTCTAGGGTTGGAACAGGTACAGGCCGTTCATTTCTGCTCAACTCTGCAGCCAGCACAGCGTGGTCAGTCCACTGTCCCATTGTTCTTTGCCAGCCTCCGTGGCGAGCTGTGTTTGCTTTTACAGCCAGAGAGAGCATTGTCTTTTGACCAGTTCTCAGTCCAGTAAGCACACACCTGCACCCTGCAGGTAACACCTGGCAGACATCCTACCTCAGCCAGGCTCAGGGCCCCCCTGCACACAAAGGGTTTTTCGGGGTCTCAGGGTTTTAGTCTCTGTCCGTCCCAACTGTCGTGAGACAAAAATGAGGACTTTTCGGATCGTCTGTTACATGAACCCAATCAGTCCTTTTATTCCATGAGCTGATCATGAGGAAGTTTCTCTTTCTCAAATGAGGATTTATTTGCTTGATCTAGCATAATACTCCAAGTTTGCTCTAGATCATGTCTGATACCTTTCCCCACATGATTTATGAAATGTTCCAACAGTGATCAGTATTATGTGGAGAAACTGATCGCTGGTGCGAGTGAAATGGCTGAATCCAGATTTCTGTTTCCTGAGTGATCTGCAAGGGGAAATAAAATTCAGTAAGACAGTAAATGTGGTTTATTAAGAATGCAGATTAAACAAACAAACAAACAAACAAACAACAAACCCAGGAAAAATCCAAAGGCTTATCCTGTGGATTTCTTCTTTTGTGTAGAAAGTATCTTTATTTAAACTTGGCTCTCTCCAGTACTTAATTTCATTCCAATTCAGCCAGCCATTCAGCAGGAGTGTCAGCTCCAGTATTTACTGACAGACTGTGAAGCACAGGGAAGACTCATCCGCCTACCCAGCTATCGACATCTATCTGCAAAAGTACAGATGTGTGCACTTCTGTGTCCATATATCTGTGGATGTGGGTATGTGAATGCATAAAAGTGGTGAAAATAGATATATCTGTATAACAGAAAGAAATAACAGTTGGCTATAAAATGAACAGCTGTTCTCGCCTTCCCTGCATGTCAGAATGCAATGTTGAGAGATAATTACACAAGGAGCACATCGAGAACTTTGTAAACATTTAGTGTACATAAATGTCACTTTTATTCAAGCTTTGTGCTTGGCAGGCATAATCTGTGACAGAAAATACCACTTGCTTTTTTTTTTTAAAATATATTCATACATTTCCTAAAAGAACAATCTGGAAGAGTTCCACAGATGCCGTGCAAAACTAGATGTCTACCCAACTTGCATTCCTCTTAGCCAATTTTGGTGGTTAATTTCTCCAGGAAAATTGATTTACATGTTTTTTAGAATCATTCATATGAATAATCAAACGGTGCGTACCATGCCTGTTAGTTAGATGTCTGATGATATTGAAAGGATACTTTGAGCCTTGTCTACAATAAAAAATAGGTATTGGTGGTGACAGTAATAAATGGTGGGTGAGAGGTTGGACATGTCCCAGATGGGAGCCCAGAAACATCCCCCTGTGTGCTGGGTTGCAGCCAGAGCCCCGTGGGCAGCAGGGCAGGGAGGGGATTCTGCCCCTCTGCCCCGCTCTGCTGAGAGCCCACCTGCAGGGCTGCACCCAGCTCTGGGCTCCCAGCACAGCAAGGACAGGGAGCTGCTGGAGCCAGGCCAGAGGAGGCACCAAGGGCATCAGAGGGATGGAGCAGCTCTGCTGTGAGGAAAGGCTGGGAGAACTGGGATTGTTCAGCCTGGAAAAGAGAAGGCTTTGGTGTGACCTATTTGCAGCCTTTCAGTATTTTAAGGGACCCAACAAGAAAGGTGGAGAGAAACTATTTACAAGGATCTGGAGTGACAGGACAAGGGGCAATACCTTCAAATTGACAGGGAGTAGGGTTGGACTAGATATGAAGAAATTCTTCCTGTGAGGGTGATGAGGCCCTGGTACAGGGTTCCCTGGAACAGCTGTGGATGCCATATCCCTGGAAGTGTTCAGTGCCAGGTTGGATGGAGCTCTGAGCAGCCTGGTCTAGTAGAAGGTATCCCTTGCCATGGCAGGGGCATTGGAATGAGATGATCTTGGAGGTCTCTATAATTCCATGACTCTCTGATATGCCCATGCAGTTAGAGTTTTGTTTGTTTTCCAAAAACAATACAGATTTTGCACAAGCTGATAACCTCTTCTTACCTGGCAGACAGATGGACTGCATGTGCAGGATGTCATGGATACAGATGTGGCCTCCTGCAGCCTATTACAGACACCTGGGGTATCTCTGCATTTTGTAGCTGCTAATGTAACTACTCTGAATAACTTTATAAGACAAAAACTAAGGAGTGAAACAGATGCTACATAAATTATTTAATGGGAGGTATTGATAATACTACTTCTTAGAGATTTGCAGGGTAATTCATTATTTACCCATTGGTGGCAGTGATCAAGCAATGAAAATCTCACCTAAGTCCAGGGTTTGTACAAAAGTTCCAGCCTACTTATCTTTTACAATTATTTATCTTATACAATTACTTATATATTTTAGTGGTCTCAAGCTGAGAGTTTTGAGTTTTTTAATTTAATTTTATGAAACATATACTTAAATCAGACTACAGTACCTTAAAAAAACCCTCCCAAAATTCCAAAGAGATTATTTGCAGTACACTATTTTTTAAAATAGTAAGTTAAAAGTTAGGGGAAAAAGGGTTATTACCCTATTAAATTATCCAGCATGATTCAGGTATTTAATGAACTTTTTTTTTTTTCTCAGAAATTAGATTTATGAGAGCTGGCTATACTTTTAGCTCATGCTGCTATGTAAAGTGGAAGCATCTGTTCTGTGCTGAAAACTGTCACTCCAAGTCATGGGAGTGTTAAGCATGGATGAATTTGGACTATTAGGCTGAAACTGTGCTTCTTCAACAGCACTATGCTTCTCCTTGTAAGTAGCTGAAAAATGGATTAAAAAATGCAGACTCAATTCCTTGCTGCTACTAAAATACAATTTGCCATGAGAGAGGGTTCCATTGTGAAGAGACATCCATTTTATGAGAAAATTATCAGAAGACACCAACACTCTAGATCATTTTAAGTCTTTCAATTAGTGAAGAAAAAGAGATTAAAATACAATGTATATTTTATGCTTTGCCATTGTGCAGATGAATAACCTTCTATAAACAAAATGTATTATTTTCCAAGAGTCTTCCTGTAGCAGATGTCCGTTGTGGACCTGGTTGTTTCTTCCCTTCCAAATAAGGAGGGTTCCCTCAAGACACACAGCTACTCACATGTTTGACTGGGTTATTCAGTGTGGGCTGCAGGGACAGGAGGGAGAGAACAGGATGGAAAGGAAAAACTCCAAACTATCCTGACAGGGTGGGTGATGCCCAGAGCTGTGCATGAGGCTCCACTCTAGTCTGTGATGAGGACACAGGTCTCCCGTACCCTGATCCAGCCTTTTCAGTGCCCCTCAGTAGGAGCCTAGGAAACGAGGCATGGAAGGAACTGACATGTAGTCATCCTTTTCCGGATTATTTTCTCAGTTTCAGACAATCAGCAGACCAAGAAAATTCTTCAACAGAGTGGAAAAGGATTGTTACAGGCTGGTAGGTTATTTCTCAGGGGGATGAATGGTCTTAGTCTTACTTAAAAGATAACAGAATCATTTAGGTTGGAAGAGTCTTCCAAGATCATCGAGTCTAACTTGTGACTGATCACCACCTTGTCAATTAAGCCAATGGCACTGAGTGCCTTGTGCAGTTCTTGAACACCTCCAGGGATGGAGACTCCACCACTGCCCTGAGCAGTCTGTTCCAGTGTTAAACTTTTTTGCACAAAAATAAGCTATTTACTGAGGCATGGACAAAGATCATTTCCATGACATCTCCAACAGCATATCCCTACAAGGCATCTTGGTGACATTTTGGCTTTGACGTACTGAGAATTTAAATACTTGAAAGTTGTAATAAAACAGGACTGAAACTGTTCCATGCTCTGAAGTCAGAGTATGCTTTGTTTGGAATACAGTATCTTGTCAAACAGATGGCAGAGTTGAAGCTTGGATCTCCCATACACTTAGCAAATTGATCCAGTTTATGTCCTGTTAAAGAAAAAGGGTTGGAATCACCAGTGGAATCTCATTCTGTAGTTTTACAAAACCAGCCCTTCATTTTCTTTGCTTTTATGATAAATGTTTGAAAATGAAAATTTTTATCTTTGGCGAAAAGGAGTATTATTTTGATGAACAATGGAAAAGGAGCTTCAAATTTATTCTTATTTTTCAATTGAAAAATCAACAAAGTAGACTCAGCTATCTTTTTTAAAAAATCCTTAAATAATTATTTGTTATTTAAAATTACATAAAACCAAGGATTCTTTCTGAGTTATTAAAAATCCTGAAATGCATAAAATGGGACAGGAGATTTTGGAAGTTTTAACCTTTTCTCTTTCAGCTTTAATATTTTCTGGTTTGGCTTGTTGGCCAGTACCTTTTTTCACACAATTTAGTGAGGCTGCAAGCTGCATGGAAGGGAAAAACAGAGCAACTAACACTCAGAATATTAAAAAGGTTGAGGTAATAAAACACCTGTCACAGACTGTAAGAAATATTAGAAATCTGATACTTAATTTCAGTAACTGTGGTTTCAAAGGACAGAAGACAATGGTATAGTAAACTTTGTCTCCTGGAAAGTATTTCAATGGGAATTGGTGTGGTAAAAACTTGAACCATGCTTACTGCAATTTTAAATTGGTAATTTCATGGGGTTCTGAGGGGGTTTATATAAAGAAGTGCTATATAAAGAAAACATGGACAAACAATGCAAAACTAAGACCATTAAAATATATGTGGATTAAGATAAGGCTGTTATAGCTTTCTCAACACATAAGGCTATATTTTAGTCTTTCCTTTCTTCCCAGAAAGAAATAACATGTAAGCTTTATTGCCTTCGTTGTTCCAAATTGTGTGAGCTCTGAATAAATTCTTGTCTGGGATCAAACCACTTGTAATGTCCTTTTTCTTGAATATTCTTTGGACTCTAATAATGCTTGAGCTTGTTATTCAGGACCATGCTCAGTGTGGCTTCCTTGCCCTACCTGGCTTTCCTCTTTCACAACCTTTGTAGAAACATAACAAAACTTTATCTTTCAACTAGGCTGATATTAGGTAGCAAGTCGTAAATGCTATGGTGTGTATAGGCACAGAAAGGTTTTTCAGGTATCCTGCTAGAGGAGAGGACAGCAGAAAGACAGAATGATGGAAACTTCAGGGAGAAGAGAAAGAGAAGAGGGCCATAATTAGGGGAAAGGATAGAGAAGACCAAGAGTGTTTATCAAGGTAGTGAGTCTAACAATGTTTGAAGTGCCAGAAAAAAAGGAAAGAAAGATTCTTGAGTTCAACAATATTTTGTGTGCATACACATTTTTGAATTTTTAAGTGATTACCCAATTTTCTCTGGATGTTTACACCCTATCTATCTATCTAGCTAGCTATCTTTTATCTCTCCTATGAGGAAAAGGTACAACATTCCCAGTTCCTAGAATGACTAAAACTTGGGTTCAATAGCAGTCTTAATTATATAAAACACGAAGCAGGCAGAACTAAGGAACTTGGATTCAGCTATGAGGAAAGGCTGAGAGAATTGGGATTGTCCAGTCTTGAAAAGGAAAAGTTTGAGGTGACCGAATTGTAGCCTCCAGTACCTGAAGGGAGCACATAGGAAACATGGAGAGAGACAATTTACCAGGGCCTGGAGTGACAGGACAAGGGGGAACGGCTTCAAACTGGCAGAGAGTACATTTAGATTAGGTGTCATGAAGAAATACCTTACTGTGAGGGTGTTAAGACACTGGCACAGGTTTTCCAGAAAAGCTGTGGATTTTTAATCCCTGGAAGTATTCAGTGCCAGGTTGGATGGAGCTCTGAGCAACCCGGTCTGGTGGAAGGAGACCCTGTCCATGGCAGGGGGCCTGGAACTGTATGGTCTTTATGATCCCTTCCAACTGAGGCTGTTCTATGATTCTATGATTGATTCTATGACTTTTTCTTATGTTTGTTTTTTCTTTTTCATGGAAGGATACCCTTTGGACTGAGGATACCCAGAAAAAGTACAAACAAGGGAAAACATACAGACGTAATTTACAGAGATGTGAGGAAGAGACCTCACTAGTAGCCAGTACCACCACAAGTCTCCCAGTAAGACCTGAGGACAGTGGTTACTCACGATGGCACCCGCAGATTCTCATTCTGACAGCCAGAGTGGCTTAGGGAGCATAGACAAAACATCTAACAGGCAAGTTGTTCTAAGTTTTTTTGCATAAAAATTTCAAAGTTATTACTAATTATATGTTCTTGCATTCCTTTGAACCGTTGCATTTCAATGATAATTACTAGTTTAGTTAAATTATATGTATTGTTATGATTTTAAATAGGTCACAAAAAAATCCTTGGCTCCATGTCTTTAATGAGTTTCCTTTTTCTCTCAAAAAGACACCAAAAGGAACTGTATGAAAATAAGGGCTTGAAACCACAACCCATGACCCAGGAAAGGATGTCTTTGTCTTTTGGCTTTTGTGTATTTCTGCATGAAGTTAGTAACAGTGTTTGTCTTGTATACTTTTAGATTAGGAAGTCAAAGTCGCATACTTTCCTTCTATATATTTTTCTCCCCATCACTACATTGAATAATTTACTTAAAATATAACAGCTTGAAAAGGATAGATTAGTAAATGGCCTAATAGATGGGATTTTGTCTTCATACCCAAGTATCTGTCTATAAGTTTTTTTGGTACCATTTCAGTCAATTTCTCCAGTTTTTAAGGAGTACTGGGACAGTGGATTGTGTGTACTTAAGGATGGGTTCCCTCATTCCATGAGAAGTAGCTGAGTGATGTTAACAGCCTCAGTCTAGGAGCATTTTTGCTTGAGAAGGAGTCCCACTAGGAGTGCAAAAATCTGTATTTGCCCTCTGTGTTACCTTGTTTTGCTGGGCTTTAGCACAATAATTTCCTTTGGGATTGCTTTCATCTACAATCCATGAGCTTTTTCACTTGTGCATCTTTTCTGTTCTGACAGGTTTGTTAGCCCCAAGCTGTTCTCTCTCACACTGTACCTCTGACCAACTTCTGAGCCGTTCCTTCTTTTCCCTGAGTCAATCTGGCATCTTACTGATGAGAGGCTTTCTGATCAGCACTTTTCATCCACTCAGACTCTTCTGTTGAGCAGCAATACTGAAAGTCATTGTGATTACAAGTTTAGATGTTGTAATTCCAAGCATTAATAGCTCGTACAGACATTTTCCCCCTCCTATTTATTTCATTTTTTTTCATGTTTTTGTTTGCTTGTTTGGTTTTGTCTTTGTGTTTGTTTGTTTGTTTTATCTTTTGGAGGGGGTGTTCTATTTTTAATTTTTAGTTTTTAATTTTTCGTTTTTTATTCCACTTAGATTCTGGTGCATTGCCAAGGGCTGGAAGAGGGAGAAGGAAAAAAAGTGCTTTCTTGGATTTTCGTTTTTCCTCCCTGGGTAAGTACTTGGCCAACACAGCTGTTACCTTTAAACTCCAGCTTTCTTAGTGATGTTCTAAGAACAGTTGGATTAAAAGGCAGGCTATATTTTCAAATAATTTTGTCCCTTTTTTATATTTTTGTCCTTCACTTGTTCAACCCACAAATATGATACTTCATAAATAATAATTGTTCAATAAATTTAAAGTCAATTTCTTATTAATAAATGCCAACTGTGGAGAGGTTTCATCTATCAGTGCACTTGTCACTATATTCTGTACATTATGTCATCAACTGTCCTTAAAAAGCTGTGTAGATTGGTGATGTGCCATGGGGAAATGGAAGGACTGGGGCTTATCTTAGTGATGTCCTTGAATTGTGTTGTGTCTGTGACCGTTTATATCACTACATTTTGCCTCTCTACCTGCAAAAATGGGGATACTGCCTCCTGCAGACCCTTCTGGTTCTCTGATAGAATGTGCAAAGTAAAATCGCAACTCCGTGAAGTCTTTATTCAAAGACTTGAGTCTTTTGACTCAACATGTTAAAGAAGTATTCATAATTTTTCTTGTTACACACACAGGGCTCAAAGTGCACAGCAGTATTCTCCCCATTCCCATATCAATTTAAATTATATATTGAAAAAAGGTCTTGTCTTACATTACCAAGAACTCCAACTGCTTCTTTTGTCATCCTAATACTACAGAATGCCTTACTTGCAATACAGACTTTTGTAGTTGTATAGGACGTTGTACTGGGAAGTTTCCATGAAACTGCTTTTACTTACACTGACTTGTTCCTGAATTCAACTAACATAAGTGTAAATATTGTGGTGTGAAAAGGAAACACTTTTTCTTCTTCAACCTATATTTTCCTCAGGCAAGGACAGTAGCCAAGGAACTACTAAGCAGTATTCCAACAGCATCACTTTTTGTTCTCTGCTTAGAATTACTGCCTGTCTTATCACCTTAAGGACCTTGTTCAGTTGTAGGTAATGTCAAAGGGAACCTTTTGAAGGCCATAAACAACCATTTACAGATTTTCACTACACATTAGAAATGTCAGTTTAGCCATCCTCTATTGATCCACGGCATTCATAACATAATATGCTTTATGGAGTTCTGTATTTTTAACCCTTTTAAAAATATATGGTTTGACTATGTCATAAAACCACTCGGGTTTTTTTTTGATTGTATGTTTTTATCCAATTTCTAACAATTTTATTCTTCTTTACCTTATTAATTCTCTTTAATTTGCTAAAATCTGTATTCCATAATTTTTTCTTGCTGAAGTCAGGAAAAACTTCTCATCACTAATTAATTTCTTTCACAATATGAGTACCTTCCAGTCTTAGTAAAGGAAAGCCAATTTTTTTTTTCCTGTCAGTTTATGTACTTGAGAATAAAGAAGATGCTTGTTACTGAAGTTTTTATCATGCTTTGAGAAGCAGAGAATGCAATTAATTTAGATAAATGTTTATGTTTATTAACCTGCTTCGGGATATTTTATCTCAGTGAAATAATAGTGTCGTTCTTAGAGAATAATTTTAATCAAATTGTTGGTATCTGATTCACAGTTATTTGTAAAGAATATTGATTGTCAGCTTTTGTCTGCATTCCTGCTACCTAAAATGCCTAAAATACCCTGTAATCTAGTGACAACAAATGGTGCAGTTACACTGATGCAGAATTTAAACTTGAGTGCCCACAACTCTTTCTACAAATAAATTGTTTTCTTTGTGATTTCCCAGGTATATATTATGAAAACTGTTTTGAACATTCTTTAAGTAGTCATTCTTATTTGGGTTTAAGGGAGAGGTACATTTCATACTTATTTGAAGTAGTCTTTCATTCAGTGCAAATGCTGTGGAGCAGCAAGCCCTGTATCACTGGCAATTTTTTATGCTTTTATTTTAGCTCAACATCTACTTTTCCATAAGGTGAATATCAAAGTTTCTCTTAACTTTAGTTCAAACCAGAATGTCATATTTGATGGTTGCTACAGAAGCAGCCTTCAAGTCAAGGGAAAAATATATCTAGAAAAGATAAGCAAGTAAAGACATTTTAAAGGTAACATTGTCCTTTGCTGAAATATTTACTTGACTAAATAAAATCTATAATATTTTGAGGAAAATATTGAAGGTTTTTCTTTTTTTTTTTTTTTTTTTTTTGACACAGAGCTGCTTTTCAGGGCTATGAGAGATGGTTTTCAGCATGGTGGTTTTTGATTCTTATCTTAAGAGTGTCATTTCTAGTGGACAGCACCTTAGGGAATCTCTATGAAATGATCCATTTATTATAGAATTTTATCTGGACTCCTTCATTGTATTTGCTCCCACCATTTGTAGTACCTAAGTGCTTAAAAAGAAAACTGATCATTACAAACAGCTCAACAGAATGCTTTGATGACTCTCTAGGTAGAAATTACACAATATTGAACATTCTGTCATTTTAGTATTCACACATTATTTTTATGTAATGTTCTATCACACAGATTTTCAGCTAGAAAACCTCCCACTGAATGATAGGGCAGTAATTTGCATTAAGGGGCTCCTTTTATCCGTTCTGATTAGCAGCATCACTTCTCTAATTGAAGTGCAAGTGTGGCTTGCCATGACAGTTAGAAGTGATGAGCTATCTCGGTTTTTTGCAAAGTCCCAGGACACCACACCATCCATGCATTTTAACTAGCAATTTAGCTAGCATTATTCATGTGGAAATTCATGTGTCTTTTGAACACAAGTTTCTTTGTTAGCCATCCTAGAGATGGGAAAGCAAATCTGATTGCCTCGAGGACAGACAGAATGAAAACTATTTCATCACCCAGTTTGGATTACTTGGTTTACTATAGTCCCAGTAAGTAAAGCATTCAGGCTCTGTGAAGGGAAATTTTAAATGCTGTTTCTTAGGCTTCCTGGTCAGGATCACTGTACTCCCTTGCCCCTGGGCATTGTGCAGTTCTTCTGTGTGCTGTGCTCTGGTCCATAGGAGCAGTGTGACAAGCCCAGGAGGTACCACTGAAGGGCAAACGTGTGGGTTTAGGAGGCTTCAAATTATGAGGGACAAGTGCATCTTAAAATACAGGTCCTGCCTAGGCTTACACTGCAGCATCTGCCACAGTCAAAATCCTCCTTTTTTTGACAGAGTAAAGTTGCAGGAAAACAGTAGTTAATCAGACTCAAATTTCTTTCAAATTATATTTCTCATTTGGCAGTGCTGCTAAAAACACCTGAGAACCTTCAGCATGGAATTTGTTTTTATATCAGATTTGTTGATCTTTGGTTTTACAGCTTGTCCTTCTCTACTACATTGCTATGCAAATTGAGAGTGTTTGACATGCTGTGTGCTTGCACCAGCAAGGGACCACATCTCAGTCCAGCTCTGAGAGTTTTCTCTGCAAGGACAGAAGTCAATTCTGTGTTAAAACACAAGAACATGGCATAATCTTTTTGACATCTTCTGCATTAGGGAGCTCAGTACTTTGGAATAGTTTTGTTGGAAAGCCTCCAGGTTGCATTGCTTTTTGTTGTTGAGTTTCAGTGAAGGCAGCAGGTCTGATTTGCGCAGGCAGGGAGAGCAGACAAAAGATGTGCTCAAACAGGCCACTTTCTTCATGGGTGTCTCTTGGCTGGTGTTTTAAGATATCCGGATCTAAATGGACTTTGTTCCAGTTCGTGCAACCTAAAATAAGACACCAAATGAAACATTGTTTCACCTGGGACTAACAATACTTGCACAGTCTTTTTCATATAGGAGAGATTCCTAGCCTAGCAACTTAAGTTGTTAGCTTTATGAAAGTTTGTGGAATCACAGATTAAGCTACCACAATAATTCAGTATAATAAGTATTCTAAGGAAATATTATGGAATGAGAAGGTGTTCTTCAATTTGAGTCTTCAGACTCTATGCTTGGGCATTATGAGGTGCCTTTCAGAATGCACCAGCCTGCTCAGACACTGTGTAAAAAAAATTTAAAAAATAAAAATAGAAACCTAAACAAAGAAATAATAGGACACATTCATCCTCTGGTATGTGTAGCTGTGGTTTGCTATTAGCCAAAGAATGATCAGGACAGTACTTGACATTGTATCTAAAATCTATACCAGCATGATGCTCCTTTAGTTAGAATGTTTCTGGGTCTTCTCTGTGTGTCTGGGTTGTGTGGCTCGCAGTGAATAAAGTCATCAGTGTGGAGCTCCTCGGTAGTAGGAGTCAGTTTAAGATTCAAGTGTTGTTCTGTCTTGCTGCGTTATATATGAGAGATAATAAATAGAGAATCATGAAGTGATTTGGGTTTGAAAAGACCTTAAATATCCTTTAGTTCTAATGTGCTGCCACGGGAGGGGACACCTTTCCACTAGACCAGGTTGCTCAGAGCCTCACCCAACCTGGTCTTGAACACTTCCAGGGTTTAAGCATCCGCAGTTTCTCTGGGAAACCTGCTCCAGATCATCACCACCCTCACAGGGAAGAACTTCTTCCAATTCTTAATTTAAACATACTGTCTTTCAGTTTGAGGCCATTCCCCCCTGTTCTGTCACTCCAGACCCTTGCAAACAGCCTCTCTTCATATTTCTCCTGGGCTCCCTTCAGGTACTGGAAGGCCCCAGTGAGGTCCCCTCAAAGCCTTCTCTTCTCCAGGCTCAACAATCCCAGTTCTCCCAGCCTTTCCTCGCAGCAGAGCTGCTCCATCCCTCTGCTGCCCTTGGTGCCTCCTCTGGCCTGGCTCCAGCAGCTCCCTGTCCTTGCTGTGCTGGGAGCCCAGAGCTAGGTGCAGCCCTGCAGGTGGGCTCTCAGCAGAGCGGGGCAGAGGGGCAGAATCCCCTCCCTGCCCTGCTGCCCACGGGGCTCTGGCGGCAGCCCAGCCCACAGGGGGTTCCTGGGCTCCCAGAGCACACGGCCGGGCCATGCCCAGCCTCTCATCCACCAGCACCCCCAAGCCCTTCTCCCAGGGCTGCTCTTAATCCATTCTCTGCCCAGTGTGTATTTATAGTTTGTTTAGAGGGGCTAGAGGCAATTTAGAAAAATGTCTGGATTATTAGAGAACTAAGTGTAAACTACTGTGTGTAGTGATAAGTGCACATAATTTTTCCTATTTTTATTTTCTTGCCAATATAAAGTATGTGGTTACTTAATCTTCATTTACTTCTCTTGTGTAACATGATAATAGCTACTTGTCAGTTATTCTTCCATGCATCACTAGTATGGAATAAAGATATACCATGCCTGTGTCATTTCCCCTCTAGTATCTTCTATTACAGCTGTTCAGTGGTTTGTATTTCGGAATTTATTACCACATCTTAAGTCCCAAAAATGGTTTAAAAACAGTACTTTATGGTACAGTAATTAATATCAGCACATGCTCATTGTCAGTTTTAAATTTACAGCTTTAAAACAATATTAAAATACTTGCATTCAGATTCTTTTGAGTTTTCTTGTTTGAACCTACACCTGCATGCAGTCCTGTATGATCAGGGCAATCAATGAGCATGGCAATATTATGTAAAATTAGAACTCTCATTCTGGACAGTGTCTTCATTACATGCATGACTTTAACATTCAGACTTTGGCATTCTGATCTGGTAAGATGAAAAGTGTTTTAAATCCTAATTTTACCATATTTATTCAGATAAAATATCTATAATTTTCAGTTGTGAGTGTCTGTATCAATTTAGACTATTCAGATTTCCTGTGAACTGCTATACAAGAGTCCCTGTCCAGGTTAGTAAACTGAGTCATTTCTGAACAGATGCCATTTGACTAACCAACTTCGAGGATAATATCTCAGATGTGTGTTAGAAGACAAAATCTGTTCATGGTGACTTAGAAATGTACAATCCCTTCCTACTATGTACAAAAAGAGTCATGTCTCTTTGATCAGATTTATTTAATTTAGATAAATTTAGAAAGCAATCTTAATGAATCTTAATGAATGAGAAGTTGTTTCACGACTGGGTGCATAAATGCAAATCCACACTGCAAAAAATGATGTGGTTGCATCACTTTCAGGCAATACCCCTGTGACCAAGTATATAAAATAAACTTGTGAGTACATGAAAGAAAAGTAGCAAGAAAAAAATCATCTTTTCCATTGTGTCTTCTAAATTTTTCTGTTGAGAGAAGCACGTGATGTAGCTAAAAATTAAAGGACATTTCAAGCACTTGGAAGGATTATTTATGTTCAGGATACCTTCTTTCGGAAGAGTTATGCATCTCTTGAAGAGATGAAAGGTATCTAAATCTCTTGCAACCAAAGCCCACTGAAACAGAAAGCACTGCTATATAGATGAAATATCCTCTCTGAATATAAACTTGTGGCTCTGAGGGTACTGTTTTGTTGTTACAAGTACAAAAAGTGTTTGTTCCACAACCATCCTGTGCTGTCTCAACTAATGTTTGATTTTAATGTATAGTGATAAAAACTTGCTGGTGATCCTTGTAGGGTAAACATGAAACCCTCTAAAATATAGTTGACAAATAATAATAGCTAAATAATGAGGTTTTCTGTCCCATTTCCTTTTCACACTGCTCTTGGGTGAACAGCATTTGTTAGATTAGTAATTTAAAGCCCTGAGTGCTATCAGCCTTGATGGTGGGGAGGATGAGTCTGGGCTGGGAGGAGAAGACATCCTGTGGTTCCTAGTAATGGTAATTTGCTCTCACTTTCATGTGGGGTCTTTTCCCCACCCCTTCTTACTGGAGAGGGTAATGTTTTGAACTCGGAAAAATGTGATGTCCACACTGAAGTCCCTATGGCAGGAGTGGTGTATCTTTATTAAAACTTGGAGATTCATGGAGAAATAACTGAGAACTAGAGAAAGAAATGAGGTTTAATAACCACATAAAAGAGTTCCAGACTCAAAACATTTGACATTGTTGAAGCAGCCATATTTTTTGCCCACCATCCTTACATAGGGGGAAGGCATAAACTTCAGGTTATTGTATTTAAATACTGATAACATTGCAATTAGAAAATAATGGAGAAGTTATTTCTAAGTAGTTTCCTGTTGCTCTTGCTTTAAGTCACCTTACTGGTGTCTCATCTTGTTTTGCCCCTTGCACGTAAATCTCATTCATCTAAACATTAACATTTAAGGTCAAATTTAACAAATTACCAAAGTTGCAACTCATTGCACTAAATTCAACTCTGTGGAGCGTTTTCTGTTAGTTTTATGTATCAACTGCTCTCTTTGTCCCTTTTATGTCAGAGGGTGTCAAGTGAAAGTCATTAAACAGTACTAAAACTTAATTGCTTTTTTCTCCTTTTTTAAAAGTGGACAAATATTACACAATTAATTTTTCATATTTACCATCATGTATACATTTTTTGTTGGCTTCACTGGTTTCTTTTAAAAAGTCATTTCAGTCCAAACCAGAAAAAAATAACAGAAGTGGTATAAGCTGGAAATAAACTCTTTACCAGCAATGATACCTGTCAACACATTAAATGACAAATCTTACCTAACGGTTCTTTTCAGAAGGCAGGTCTAGCTGTTGAGATAAACTGCCTATTTAGTCTCAGTGTCAAATACAGGTTGCATTGGGTACCCCTTCAATGGGCAGGCAATACAGAAGCTCCTCAGCCTGTCAGGACTCTTTCTTCATGCCTCCCTGAATCCACTTCTCTATTAATCAGAAGAGGGGCTTTTGATGACTTTGTTCTCTATAATGAGTAGGGGCAAAAACTTGTTTCAGGAAGAAGAGATTTGCTTTTAAACAACAGTCCATCCTTGAGAATGAGTGCAGCTATCAAGCATTTCCATGCAATGCTATGTTGCATATGTACCAAAAGTTCTTTGTCTTTTCTTGTGTCTTTATATCTTTAGTAAGACAGAGAAAACACTTATATTCTCATATAAGACTTATATAAGTCTCAAAATGGTTGAGGTTGGAAGGGACCACAGTGGATCATCTGGTCCAACCTCCCTGCTCAAGCAGAGTCATCCCAGAGCACCTGGCACAGGATTGAGTCCAGATGGTTCTGGAATATCTCCAGTGAGGGAGACTCCACAACCTCTCTGGGTGATCTGTTCCAGTGCTTGGTCACTGTACAGGAAAGAAGTTCTTCCTCATGTTCAGGTGGAACTTCCTGTGCATCCATTTCTGCCCGTGGTCTCTTGTCCCATTGCTGGGCACCACGGAGCAGAGCCTGGCCCATGCTCTGACCCCTCCCTGCAGACTCTGACAGACATTGATGAGTTCCCCTCTCAGTTGTTTCTTCTCAAGCCTGAACAGCCCCAGCTCCCTCAGCCTTTCCTCATAAGAGAGATGCTCCAATCCCTTCACACAGATATATAGAGCAATAATATAGAAATAAGAAGAATTTCTTTTAAACCACGAGATACTGATCGCATTCTTATACGTGTAGAAGCTTTTTTGGAAATAGTCATACTAATCTCATTAGGATCATGTGGGAGATAACATTATTCAACATGAGGAAGGATAACAGAAACTAGGCTGTAATGTGAGTAACAAGATTCAGAATTTCAGATCATAGTGTTTACATTTCAAATCATCCATTAAGCCTTTTGGTAGCTTGGTAATTAATTCAAAATCAATAGAGATTCTACTTCAAGGAGCTGAAAGGGAGAAAAGAGTGCTAAAGCATGAGGAAATTGAGTTATGCAAGGTGACCTATTGAAAATTACATTCTAAATGCAGAAAATGTCATCTATAATTTTTAAAATATGTTCAGAGTAGGCAATTTAGATAACTAAGTGCATATAATTTCATAGGGAGTTATTTCATTTCTATCTCTATAACAGAAAGAAATGTTTTCCTTGAAGCTGAAGTTTAACAGTACCTGAGCATATCTTTGTCTTCATAACTCTGTAAAAAAGCAAAGTGTATTTTTCATATTTTGAGCATAAGGAGTATAAAAATACTCTAGCAAGATGTAACAGGAATGCAAAACCAGACCAAATTAAAAACTACCAAGCAATAAGACTTATCATAAAAGATTATGACTTCCTTCTTAAAGGTTAAATTTGTTTATTATGCAACCTCTGACTTTACTTGCATGCATCAATTACATATTCTATATTTGTAATAAAGGCATGAGAAAACAGCAGCACACTGGATGTTCCACCCATTATTCTGATTCAAATCACGCTTTTAAGTATTTAATAAAAGTTATAAAAGAAATAAAATCCCACAATGTATCACTTCTTATTCATTATATATTTTACCTTGTAATGGTAAGTGGAAATACTCTAATTCTAGAAAAGGAAATTTGTTCTCATGTTGTACATTTAGAAGATATGAGTCATTGTTATTCCTTTTTCACTTTACAAGGTCAATTTGCTTCCTTGCTTGTGTGCAAGAGTAGGCAGACTTCATAAGAAGCAAAGCAACATCAGAAAAATGCAATTGTAAAACCCTAAGTAGTAGCATAACAAAATAATACTTTTGGATGTAAACTACAAATTAACCTAAAAGCAGAATGACTGAGATTCAAAATCAATTCAGTGCCTTTATTTTTTAACATTTTGTTTTAAATGAAACTGTTTGTAGTTTGAATATTCCATTCATCCAAAAGAGCTGTCTGCTTGCTCACTCTGTTTAGCAACATGGGTGCATATTTTTGTCTGTGTTGCTCAAGGCAACAACATCTGGCAGTAGAACTTGTTCTTTGTTAATACTGAACCAATGTTAAGCTTTCCCCCTGAAAAATTAATAATCTGTTTCATTTATATGAGAGTTAAATTCATCTCATCGCTCAAACTAGACTTGGATACACTGTGTAAAAGTGCACTACATAATATAACTGTGTGATAATTTCTGTGTAATAACAATTCCCCGTACTTCTCTTTTTAATAAAATCCATGCCAGAAGAATCTGACTTCTTTTACAGCTGGCTGAGGTCTGTGGATCTGTGGAAGGAACTGAACAAAATTAATATATTTTACAAGTCAAGTCTTCTGTAATGTTCTTAGGTATCTCTGTGCTCTGGGAGAATCTTTTTTCTTTGACAGATATATGGCTTATCTCGTCCCTTTTTGCTACTGAGAATCCCTGTCATAGAGCTGAGCTCTTGTGAAAAGAATTTATATGTATTGTGTTTTGTTATTTCTTTGACACATTATTCTGTGTGTTCTCTACCACATTCAGAAGGTAGGAAATGTCCAAAACCCAAAAAAATACTGGATTCCCCGAAAAGATATTTAAAATTACATTAATGGTGGTGATTTATAATTGCAGGTACTGTTGGCCAATAAAATTAAATAAAACTTGCTTCCAAAGTTGTATTTTGACTTGTATTTTGTTTTCATGAAGGAATAGTGAACCACAGTGGAATAAGGAGCTGGTAGTAAATCAGGAACTGCAGTTCATTTCTATGCTAGTAAGTGATTGTGAACTTTGGGGAAAAACAGAGGCAGTAAGATTTTAAAAAGCAACTGTCTCTTCCAGGAGGAGCTGTGAATCCCTGAAAAGTCTGTAAAACCTTGCCATTGACTCAGCGGGAGACTACAAGCTGGCAAACTACTAACACAAACACAGCCACACACCCCCTGTTCCCACTCCAGCTCCAAGGACCTTGGTGTGTGTTTCCAAACCAACCTTTTCACTGGCTTCACTGAGTGAGTGCTGTCCTTAGCCAAGGCCTCACAGCAGGACAGGAGGGAAGAAGGTGTGCTGATGTGACTCCTTCACTGATGTTAGCTCATTGTTCCCTAATTTTGAAGGAAATACTGAAGAGGTCAAGACTGCTGTATTAGGAGCTACTGGCTCTTCTGCAAGAATGCTGTAGCAGAGATCTAAGTGTGATTAACTGAAGAGATGTACAAGCCTGAGGGCAACACCCTCTTAGGTGCCACATGGGGTAGAACTTGAACTACTGCTTGTTCAGTGTTAAGTAGTTGACCTATGGTCAGTGCTACTTCCACACAAACAACTTTGAACTCTGTCAAGGGGCAGGGGACTTCATGCTCTTCCCTTTTCTTAACTGGGATGTTAAGAAATGCTTAAAAAATGATTTTATTAATTCTACTGAAATGTCATATAATGTTATTTAGTCATTACTAGGGAAGCTGGATTGCTTTCCTTGCATTTAAATTTGCGGTTATAAGTGCGGAAGCATGGCAACATGATAATGGAATTTTTTAAAATTTTGAAAAGAAATTAAACTGTCAGCTTAGATGTTACAGCAATGAACACTACAGTACTGTAGAAATTAAAAAGCACATCATTACCTATGGAAGTGTAGAACACCTTTGCAAATCTGTCCTTCTTCTTCCAAAATAGATGGCAAACAGAATGGTTGATCACCCATTTCTCATGCAGTCTACCAGAAATATTGCAGCTATGTATTTTGGAGGCCTCTCATGGTATGACATCCACTTAAATTCAAGTAGTTGTTATTATTACCAGTTTTAAAGTCATGGGAACAAGATTACTGTTAGTGACAGAAATAATGAATAATAGAAGCATGTATTATTTAACTACAGTCTTTTTTTTTTTTTTCCTAAAGAGTAATATTCTTTTTGTGTTATATAAACATAGAATATAAATCTTTGCAGAGAAACATTATCAGTCTAGCAGGACTAGTCCCCAGTTTTAATGGGAATTTCATTTTCTTTCCAGGAAGCATTGGGGCTGTATTAGGTAGTGTCTGCAGCTGTCTTTCTGTGTATGCAGCAGAGTATTTCTAGCTTGCAGCAACTTTCTCTGCATACAGCTTTGACAGCTTTAAAAGCCTTTACAGAGTTCCTCTTCCTGAGGATGTGGAAGTATCTAGACTATTACAAGATTTTAAAATGAAAACAGAACTTTGAAGATTTAGGTTAGCATTTTCACAGAGCTGTTGCATGTGAGACTCACTGAAGTTGTCCATTAAACCATAAAATCATATTAAACTAAATTTGAACAAATGCATTTTCTCTCTCCAGCTAGCGGTAAGATGTCAGACAGTAGCATAATTTAAAAAATTATGACTCAGAAAATGTCTGGTTTCTATAATGCAGAAAAGATATTTAAAAGTGGGTTATCTTTGGACACATGAAAACATTTATTCTCAAGTAAAGCTTATGGATGACTACAACAGCCTAGAGAAGAAATAAAATGTTTCAAAATTTTTTAATTTTCTGTCATTTCTACTATTGAAGGCTGAAAATAAAGGCCTTCCTGTCTTTTGAGAAGCCATGGAAAAAAGATTACAAGAAGAAATTGAAGAGAAGATTGCTAAATTGCATGAAAAACATGCTTCTGAAGATAAATAAGTCATGAAACATGGTTCATTTACAAGTGGAACAATACATTGCAGGATCTATTAAGAGCTGTTTAAAATATATATCACTATTTTTTAGTATCTCTCCTCTTTACAGACAAGTCTGAATCTGTGATGTTTTGAAATGCAACTCTAAGCATCAACTAAGGAGAAAACTCTGCTCTGAAAGAGCAATACCCATGCCCTTACATTTTTGAGAGAATTCTCATTAATGCTTTGCTATCATTTTTTCTAATGGAATACTATTTTGATTTTCATCTTTTATAGCAGTTTATGCAGAATGGTTTCCAAGTGAGGTAATTATGGAATTAAAGTTAGCATTGAACAATAGAACAAATTTGAGAAAAGTTTGAAAAGATACTGTTTTCCTCAGAGATTTCAATTGAGATTGAGCACTGAAGAAGTGAATAGTCATTGAAAACTTTAGGATATGAAGAGCTGCAAATAAGAAGAGATTTCAATACTATCACTGCTAATTCAGTCATAGAACGAAATAAGGGAATAAGAATTTGCTGGATTTCCTTGGAAAGTAAAAGATGTAAGAACAAGGAACAGTCTGGAATAAAACCATGTTAGAAACCCCCCAGCAAAACATATGTCCAAGACCTAACCCCACCAAACCTTGTGAACAAAACCGACAAAAATTACTATAGAAGCCTTATTTTCTCCCTTCTTTCCATTTTGAGAACTAGTTGATTTGTTGCTGTGGACTTTGTCTGTTTGTGAGCTCTGCCAGTCTCAGTGGTGATTGTGGGAGGAGATAGGGAGGAGCACACTTGCAGAGAAGAAGGCAGAAGAAAACTTGTCAGAATTATTTCACAGGTAATGTCTTGGAAGGATGGCCTCTTGCTACAGCATCTTCTGTACAAGTATGTGACTGGGAAGAAAATATGAAAGAAATTAAAATCAGGAATGCATTGAAATAATCAAGGTTTCTAATGCAGAATCCTGCTTTCCTCCTCTGAACGTGTCCAGAATCTGGCAGTGCTAAGTTTCTTCTCTGACTTCATGAAGGTCCAGCAGTCTTGAGAGAGGCTGGTCCAAGACAGGGGAGTACTGTAACAAATGAGATGTGGTATCAGCCAACAGCAAAACTGGTTTCTGAGGCCTTAAACCACCCCTGTTCACCATCTTCTGGCCCCTGAAATTGGATGGTGTCCTTCACTGCAACTAGGACACTGTTGTCTGCAGTGGCAAAACAGATATATTATTTAGAACACTCAATTTCAGCTGCAGCTATAGACTGATAAAAGTGCTGAAATCCACTGCTTGAATATGAAACTTCACTTTTTTTGTGCTTTCTCAGAGCATGTCAGTTTGCATTTCATCAGTTCTGCCTGTATCATACTGGAGATGGAAAGAAGAGGATAAATTAATTATGAGAACTCTTTGTGTGATTTATGCATTATGCAAACATTCTTACTGCAGTTACTGATGAATAAGCTGTACTGTGGGAGCATTGTTTTTAATTTTGCATTGTTATTTTATATAAGTTTACAATTGATATTAGTATCAAAATCCCTGGTTTGCATGTAGCCAGGAAAAAATTAGTATTTTTTTTTGTATGAACGTCCTACTGATTAAAAAAACCATAAAATTATAAGCTATTTGTACTCTTGGGTTAATAGCATTACGAGAAAAGGCCCTTCAGTATGTATAGTTTTTCCTGTAATTAGTTTATAGAAAATAAAAATACTACCTTTGAAGGGAAAATAAAAGACAGAAGACCAGAATAATTAAGCAAGAAGAGACCTTTGTAAGATTCTAGTCTAACATCCTGCTCTAAGTAAGGTAAGGTATGGGATCAGACCAGGACTTATTCTCTTGTATACAGTGGAAAAGACATTTGCCAGATCTTGTGTGACCGTTGGCAGCCTTGGTAAATTATCTAAATTGGGAAGCAATAAAAAGTGAAAACAACAGGCCTGTAGAGGGGATGGCCAAGTAGCTCCATGTAGAAAGCTGAGCTCATGGTAGAACCACTGTGTATAAATTCTGGGCTTGCGCAGACACAACTGAGTGTCCTCTTCCCCTGCATGAAGGCATGGAAGCCTTCAAGGAGGGGGGAAGTGCTGACAGGGAACAGAACAGAAATTGGGAACTCCCTGCTCTACCTATCTCAGGACCAAGGAAATGAGTTGAAGGGAACAGTGTACTAAATACATTTGCAGATAACTTTGCAAGAAGGAGGAAGACAGGGTCAGTCAAGAGATCAGAAGAATGAAAATGTTGCCTTGACCTCTCTAAATACCCAGGAGAACTTTTGCTTAAGGAAGTGGAGAAGTTAGTGTATTTAATTAAGTTTATTGTATTCCACTGCTCCTCTATAAGCTGTTTTATGAACCCTCCAAATGGGGTGAGGCAGAGAAGCAGAGAAGCATAATCTTTCATGTCAAGTCTGTAATAATACAGAGAATGTAATTTCTTGATCACTGCTGAAAATTTTTACTTGTAAAGGTAGTGCTTGTTAATTTTCCAGTATGAGTTCACTGTGACATTCAATGGCAAACAAAGTGCAAACGGGCAAGAAAGCAGGTAGGCTATAACACTGATTCATTTTGTTATGTGATTCAAAATCACACACACACACAAAAACCCCAAAAAACTTGTGAAACTATAGTACAGAACAATAATTTTCATAATAACAAGAATATAGTAAGGTTTATAAAGTACTCAAATCTAAATAGGTATATAAATAAGGTACTAGATAGGGGAATAAAATCAAGATCACACTTTTAATCTCTCTTAAGTATCTAAATTTCTCCAAATATCTTCAAGGGAAGAGCTAATCTTCATGAAACTTATTTTGAACATGTTTTCCTTGAAAGTTTTCTTCCCCAGAAAGTTGAGTATGCTTCACAAATACTTAAGATTTTCAAGCTTAATACAGAACATAAGGATAATAAATCCAAGGATAAATGCAAGGAATTAGATTTTAAAACAAGAACTCTGTAGCTCTGCATCCTTTAACAGACCAGATCAGTTGAATTCATCCTTTAGGAAATACAATAATTAATTCACAGAATCACAGAATCTCCGAATGCTTGAGGAAGGGACCTTGAGGAAGAGATCATCTACTCCAGCCCAGCTCCTCACCTACAGCAGACTGCATAGGATCACATCCAGGCAGGTTTGGAATATCTCCGGCAAAGGAGACCACACAGCTTCTCTTGGCATCTTGTTCCACTGTTCTGTCTCGCACACAGTAAAGTTCTTCCTCATGTGTAGCTGGAACTTTCTGTGCAGCAGTTTCTACCCATTGTCCCTTGTCCCATTGTTTGGCGCCACTGATGAGCCTGGCCCCAGTCTCCTGAGCACCCTTATATATTTGTAGGCATTGAAGGGGTTCCCTCCCAGTCTTCTCTTCTCCAGACTAAACAGGCCCAGCTCCTGCATCTCTTTCTCATAAGAGAGATGCTCCAGACCCCTCACCATCTTCATGGCCTCTGCTGAGCCCTCTTCAGTAGCTCCTTGTCTTTCTTGTCCTGAGGAGGCCAAAACTGGACAGAGCACTCCAGATGTGCCTTGCCAGGGCTGGGTAGAGGGGCAGAATCACATTCCTTGGCCTGTTAACCACCTTTTCAAAGTCTCAGCATTGTGTGTGTTCCCAGTGAGTCCCAGATACTGCACATCTCCTATCTGTTTTCTCCCAAGGCACAGATTCATGACTGTTTGTGACCACAGGAACATGTCCAATGGGAGAGAATAGAGGGGCTGTTAAAATTAATCCCCTGCACTTGTAGGTAGGGATTGTATAACTAAAATACTAAAATACAAACAGAAAATAAAGTGCATAGAGATTCAATAAACCACTATAAATAAGTCACTTCCTAAATAAAACAGAATCATTCATGGTAACATATAACAACTTAAAACCATAGTAAAGAGGAACTGAAACTCATTTTAAAAACCCTGTAATATTTAAGCAGGAAAGGTCCAGGACCTAAGCAGTGCCTTTGTGCTATGCAGGTGTAAGAATGGGGTAAATGACCAAATTATCCAAAGAAGAGGGACATATAACTACTGGACATATAACCAAATCACCTTTCTAGTTCCTGCCTATATTTGCTAACCCACTAGCAAGTTTATCCAGGAAAGCCAGAAAAAGGCACCGGGTGACAGATGTTTTACTCTATCTGTTGGAGCCACCTGTGACTTTGGATAGGATATGTCCTACGTGAGACTTGTGCACTTTTATGAATTATAGGGTTAATATTTTACCCTTTCCATTGAACAACTATTTCTTCATAGACTTAAGAGTTCAGCAACAAAATATTGTGGTTTCTTCACTTCTGCCTCTAGGTTGCTTCATGTGGTGTATTTGAACTTTGAAATTATGTCTTGTACAATTGGTATCATATGAAAAGTATACCTGTACCAACTCTGTTTTTTCTGCAATAAAGGAAATATAAACAGAAGTAGAATTGAGATAGCCAGGGAAAATAAATAGCTAATTAAAGGCACCAGGGGTTTAAAATACAATGAGTCTGAATTGCAATGTAGATTTTGACTTTTTCTAAGATCTGACTTGGATATCTAGCTATTAAAATGTTATCAAGAGATTAGTCTGTCAGAGCCAGAAAAAAATAAAGATATGAGCACACAAAATTACAGCCTTGCAATTTATAGGTAATTTAAAGCTGATATATCTCAGTTTTTCAGAAAAGTTTAAAAAATGTTTCATTGTGCCAAAAATTATTATACAGATATGGTTTTCTTTAATGGAGACCTTGAGGTCTTGAAATTTTGTTCTCTTGTTCTCAGCAAGAGCAATATAATTTCTTATTTAAAAATATGAGACCATAAAAGTATTCTGTCTGATATTCAAAGAACACTCCATTTACTCAGACGTGCCTACCTATCTGTGCACAGGCACACAAAGTGGGCTGACCTTTCATTTCCATATATTGTGTTCAACACAGGTGATTTCCAATACATGGAGTTTAGCTGCAAAATTATTAATAGCCTGACATTTTTGGATGAGTAAATCTCAAAATCCCCTGTGATACATACCCTGTGGCTAACACCAATTATGCAGCTAAATAATCCAACTAAGGCTTTATAGGGCACTAGAAAGGAAACATGAAAAATCACAGTTTTGTTACACATTACTCACATTTTGTTGGCCAATCTCATGACTAACTAAGCCAACATATCTATCAGTTAACAGTAAAATCTGACCTTTCTCACTTCATTATAGATTATGATTCTTTCTATATAAATATACTGCAAATTCTTTTTATATTAGAGTAGGATCCTTAGAAAATTTCACACTTGATTTTAGGGAAATAGGGTTTCTCTTCTTACCAAGAAGAAACTCAATACCACAACCAAGCAAATATTAAGCAATGCAAATAGTAAGAAAATATGTAAGCAAATATTAAGAACCTTTGCTAATGAGTTTAACATTTAAATTGGAGATCTATGTTACTACAACCTGTTTCTATTGTCATAGGTCTTTGCACTCAGTAAGTTGGAAATGGCCTGAATATAAAAGCATTCTTCTCTTTACAAACTGTACTATTTGTGAACCATAGAAAGTAACTTCTGCAGTATTTCATACTTGTTTTCGTTTTTAAACATTTTCTTATTTATTTGCTTGTTTGTTTAAAAGCGAAGCACATTGTCTCAGTCATTAAGTCTCTAGGCAGTGCTGAGTAAATATTATGAAACATCAGTGAGAGGTTTTTGAAAAAAAGTTTTATTGAATTTAAAGAAATCAAGTGTACTTTAATTTTTTTTTCCAAATTTCCTTAAAATTTTCCAGCTGCTGAAAGCTTCCAATTTTTTTTGTCATCTCTGCCGTTGTTAATACTTATTATTTCAAGTATTGCTAGTGAATACTTTAAAGAATTTCAGTAGAACAAATGGGAAATTTCCAAATTTTACTTTATTTGCTGCTTGGCGAAACATATGTCAATCTGTACAGGTTTTATTATATGCCCACATCTGTCTCTTAATCCTGACAAATATTTTCTTCTGTCATAAACAAAAGCACCACTAGTAAATGTAACATTTTGATAAAAAGTGGATTTGACATCCAGGGAGAGGCAAAGGGTGGGAACATAGAATAAGTGTTCTAAGGGTAAATACAGATATTTTTCTTATAATAGTTTTCTCTTTAGGAATAAAAGTTGTAAGGACAATTTTGTTGGAATTTTCTGTCACTTATTTCCGTTGAAATTACAACCTGTATTACCCAGAGAGGATCTGGAGTCTCCCTTACTGGAAATATTCCAGAAACATCTGACCACAGTCCTGGGCCATGTGCTCTGGGGTGACCTTGCCTGAGCAGGCAGGTTGGACCAGATGACCCACTGTGGTCCCTTCCAACCTGACCCATCCTTCTCATCACAAGATTCTGTGTGAAATGAGCATTTTGCCTGAGGATCCCCAGGATTAGGATATTACTAATCCGACTACCTTTTTCCTACTCTTTGGCTGTTGTAAAAGAAGAGTCTGTTGACCTGTTATGTTATGCACTATGGAATTTATTTGTTTATTATATTCTTCTTTAAAAACAATTATGATTTGATCATTGAGAATCCTATGAATGGAAGAGTTGTTCTCACTGAGATGGAACTGAACTCATCAGGGGAAAAATAACTTCCAGATTGCACAGTAGGAAGGCAGATGACAGGCAGAGGGGATGGGATAGTGTAGAGAGAAGAAACATTTTTGAGAAGCACAGCAAACAAACTACCACAAAAACAAGCTAGGGATCAGAGGGGCTGTTTACAGTCTGCTGCAGCTCCTAAAACCGCTGAGCTAACAGAGTTCCAGCCTGAAAAGAAGTAGCTCTCTTGCCAACAAGTAACATCTATTAATATTTATGCACTTTTCAACAGTTTCTTGTGGCCACTAACAGTATGTCTGTGATCTTTATCATCACTACTGGTCAGAAAATCAGTAATTGGATCAACACAGAGAGCATCAGATATAGAGCCAGAAGTTTTCTACTGTGGCCTCAGGAATTTCTGAGGAATCCCTGACAGACTTTGGAGATGGGGCAAGGACTACTGTCATGTCTTGCTAAAGACCTGAATTTTGATGGTGATGTGTTTTGCAGTACTTATTGCTGTTCTCTTTGAAGATGTCTTTAGGTTATTAATGCACAATCTGTGTGAAGACTAATAAGAAGCAGTTCATAATAGAGGTGCTTCTTATAGTGAGAAGGAAAAGTTCTAAGCTTTTTCATAAATCTAAGCATTCATTGGGGCAGTACATTAACTGATAACATTCTTGTACAGTTTATAGTGGATGAAAACCATAAGGGGAAAACCAGTTAAATGGCTGTTCCTCTGTCTCTATCTGCAGCTATTAGAGAAGGGAAGAAGAGAAAGATAAAAGAGTATTTTTGTATAATTCGTTGATTTATACATAAAATATTTCCCTTCCAGTGGGGGAAAAAAAAAAGAAAAAAACATCCCCGAGAGCTTTTACCCATGGACTTAGATAGCTGGCCTACTGAAAAGTCTTCATTATTCTGAATTTAGGAAATTTTAATTATTTATTCATACAGAAGTAAACTGTGGAGGTCATGCCTACTGGGTGCAGGCAAAGCCTTTTTTACTATTCTGTCATTCATTATGTATAGTCTGTATTTTTAGATGGTAAAAGTTTAGAGAAGTTTAAACTTTTGGGGTTTTAGATGTTTTTAATCATATTTTCAAGAGATTTTCTTCACTCATGTCATATGTACAGGAACCTGATATGTTTCAATGGGTTAAATGTTGGCCCTTTTCCCTATCCTGATTTTTGCTATATTGAAGTCCATTGGGTGCCATTGCTTTTTTTTTTCCCTTCTTCATTAGAGAGGATGTCCATTAGTACTCAACTATTTTCAATTTTATAATTCCTTGAACCTATTTAAACTGCTTACTAGTTTGCTTTTCTATAAATAAACAATCGTGAGGGAGTTTTAAGGTTTTCACTGGAAAGTGTTATCAACAGTCTTTTAAAGTTTTATGTCAACACCATCTAATTTGTTGCCTAAAGGATTTTCTGAAATTGTTGTATTCTCTGAAAGAGCAACTTTTATTTTGTTGTAAATCATTATGTTTCATCTTTTTTCTAACTTTTATTTTGAGAAAAATAATGCGTGTTTGCAACCTGTGTGCTGCTGTCCAGCCTCTGTGATACAAGGGGCTTGGAGCCTTTAGAGTTAATTGCTGATCACAGGTATTGCTAAATCTTGCAGCTGCTTGCTAGATATTGCTTGCTTAACATTTATGCTGGTTTAACATTTACTGTGCTTGAAAAGCAGAAAAGAAAGGTGTAAGGGAGGATGCAGGACCATTGATAAAGAGAAGAAACTGTGACCAAAGATCCTGCTTTCGGGCCCCAGAAGGAGCCCAAGCCAGCAAGGATCAGGCTTGTGGTTTTGGCCAGGGCAAGCTAACCTGGAACACCTGCCCAGAAGGAGAGTTCAAAGAGAGCCACCGAGATGAAGACTCATTACTGCATCCCAGAGACCCCGGCCCACGAGCACCAGGAGGCACTGCGCAAGTGCGGGCGCATGGAAATGACTTTTGAGCGCATTGTAATACGAAGCGGGGAGAGGTTATGAATATGTGTAGGCATATTGTGTAACTTAATGCACATGTAACTGTTCTGAGGATGTATACAGAGACAAAAGCTGCTGATGGCATGCATGTCTTTGGAGGAGCGATCCCCCATGCTACAATAAACATACCTACTTTACAACTCACGAGTTGTGGAGTTTTCCCGCGTGTCATCTGTTCCCAAACAATCTTTGCTCTGGGCCTGCCACCCCCGTGGTTTATTCATTAGAGAATAACTTCTCTCAGTAGCAGCAGCACACGTGGCAGGGGCAGGAGAGCACAGGGAGGCCTGCCCCGCAGTGCCCAGGGCCCCATGTTCCTGTCAGGTCATGCCTAGCCTTGGTCCCAGTAGGATGTGCACCACACTAGTGCCCTGCCGCCAGTCCCATTCCTGTCTCCTAGTGGAACCTCTGGCTCCAGCCCATCCCCTGACAGCCCCCAGGGATGCTGGCATGCCCACCTGTCACCCCTGGCTCTGCCCACCCTGCCCTGGCTGGAGAGCGAGGGCAGGACCCTGCCTGTGCCTGGCTCGCCCTGATTTTGAGTGTTGTGTCCAGTTCTGGGCCCCTCACTTCAGGAAAGATATTGAGGTGCTGGAGAGGGTCCATAGAAGGGCAACAGAGCTGGGGAAAGGTCTGGAACACAAATCTGATGAGGAGCAGAGCTGAGGGAGATGTGTGGGCTCAGTCTGGAGAAAAGGAGGCTCAGGAAGAACCTTCTCACTCTCTACAACTCCCTGAGAGGAGGGTGTAGCCAGGTGGGGGTCAGGCTCTTCTCCCAAGTAACCAGTGACCAGACAAGAGAACACAGCCCCAAGCTGCACCACAGGAAGGTCAGGTTGGACATCAAGAAGAATTTTTTCATTGAAAGGATTGTCAAACATTGAGTGGGCTGCCCAGGGAGGAGGTGGAGTCACCATACCAGAAGATATTCAGGAAACCACTGGACACTGCACTCAGTGACTCAGCCACTGGTTGACAAGATGATGTTTGGTCAAAGGTTGGACTCAATGAGGTGTTTTCCAACAAAAATTATTTTCCCTGCTCAGGCCCATCCTGCCATTCTCCCTGACAAGGTGGCACTTCTGTCCCGTGTTTCTAAATATAAATTCTCTTCACTAGATCAAAACCACAAGAAGTTTGTTTTGAATATTCGAAAGCCAAACACACAAACTCTGGTGCTTTGAAAGACAAATCATGCAGGGCTTGAACCAATATGGTTTTGTTTGGGTTATCATCTGCCTGAGGCTTTAATGATGTTTTTGATCTTTGGCTTAGTTGCTTTCTTTAGTAAATCAATCATCCATTATATTTTTGTACAGGAGAGTATAAAAGCTTTGTTATTCTAGATATTTGAAGGATATTATAAGTTCAAAAAATGAATAGATAAACACTAAAAATTCACCTACATTTACCTGGCATTTATACTTTGCTATTTTAGAGCCTTATGTTCGGGTTACATAGATAGGTATAATTGGTGTGTAGTGCAGTAATGAGATAATGAAAAGTGCTCTTTCTTTCTGTATTCCATTGAATAAAAAAGGGCCAGAAAACTGCAAAACATAAGCCTATGAGTAGTGAAATTAGGCTGCTAGGCACAAAAGGCAGAACTTTATCACAAGTTTTTGATTGCTTGTATGCAGAATCCCCAGACTAATGAAGAGAAAACTATGGGGGAAAATAATTTTATTCTCAGAACAATTGCTTTGTTAATATTTTATTATTTTGTCCTATTTCCCCCTTTTTTATACATCATAACACAGGAAAAAGAAAGAAAGTAGAGAAAAAGAAGGAAAAAACCCAAATAGGAAAAAACCCCACAGGGTTTATAGCTGTCATCAATATTAATATCTTTCTGAAGAAGGCACATTTGAGCTACAGTTAACATAAGTGGTTCACTGGCTTTTGTAAAGGATATTGTTTATTATATTGTTCTCTAAGAGGAGATATAAGCAAAGACTGCTACAAAAGAACTGCTGAGTTATCAAGCCTTGTCCAGATTATAGAATGGCAGTACTGGAATTACCGAACAGAAGTGTCTGAAATGCAAAAAATATCTCTTGCTCATGCTTTTTTCTCCCCACTCCATTCAAAGTTAGAGGTGGGAAGGGAGTTTTTCTGACATTTCTTGCACCTTAAAAATATAAATTCTGTCCCTGTAACACCTCATACTCATTGCCTGCAGTATGAGCAAATAATTTGATCCTTGACTGATGGGAATCCTTATGTTACCTTGACTTTTGATGAATGCAGTTCAAACTTGCTCTTCACCATACACTTTTAAACTTTTTTTTGCTTTTTTATTTTTTACTTTTTATTTTCACCAGTTCTCGCATTTTCATATATTTTTTTCTAAACCTACGTTATATTCTGTATTATTTTTATTCAAGGAAATAATTGGCAGATTTCAGTGAAAAAAAAAACTATAAACACCCATTCTTAAAAGAGATAAGAAGAATGTTAAATAATAATGTTAAAAACAAACAAACAAACAAACAAAACCCCAACAAAACAAATGAAAAATAAAATGAAACAAAACAAAAAAAAAAACCCAAACACCCCAAAATGAGAAAAACCTCAAAACGAAACAAAGCAAAAACCCAAAAGCAGAAGATTGTTTCACTCACTTTATTTTTTGTGTCGCAGAAGCTGATGAAAACTGTTGGAAGGGAAAATAATATGGGAAAACATATTAAGAATACTCATAAATTTCTGTTTCCAACAGTAAAATTGTAACATTTTTCCTACAATTTTGCATTTCAGCTGTTCCAGAGGTTGCTATAGTAATGAACTGGGGTTTTATTTAACTTGGACTGATATAGAGCTATGATCTACCTTGATGGTTAGAATTCATATTACTACAGGCTTATGGCTACAGTAATTCATGCATTATTGTTGTTAAGTATCATAACACAAGGTTGGCTAAGGACTAAAAATATTTTTATAGTTAGTAGTAATAAAGCTTTGTGTTTAGAATCATATTGTTAGCAAGGTTTTGGTTACATATTTGTAATGGAAGAAGTGGTGTTTAGAGTCTTGCGATGTCACACATTTCTGGATTACAGCACAGTGTTAATAAGAAAGGTGTATTTGAAACGGATGCTGCACTTGAGCAGCAGTTTATCTGTGGAAGGAAGAAAATGTTACGTGGATTTAGCCTATTAAAATGTAAATGTAAGACAATTCAAAAGGAAAAGGTAGAAGATGATTTAAATGTCACTGGATGTATCCTTATCCTCTCTGATCAGCCCCACCCAGAACAGATCCTAGAGATGTTTTCTCATTATGGAGAGCCATTTCTAATTTTTTTCATATAGAGTATCATAAATACTGTATATATAACACTTTTATACTTAATTACAAATCAGTCTGATTGTGGAAACAAGCTCTAATCTCTTCCTTTAATTGAAGTTAAATGGAACTATGCACAGCAGCAACCAGACAGCTTCATTTGCCTAATGCACAGAATAAACAACCACAGAGCCACATCAGAATTCAGGTCTTGTGATCTTATTCCTCAGAAGCTGTTTTACTAAGAAGAAACAATATAATAATAATAATAATAATAATAATAATAATAATAATAATAATAATAATAATAATAGTGATGATGATGATGATGATGAAATTTATTGATGTGTGGATGGGGTATAAATAAAAATTTTGTGGTATTTTAATGAAATATTTGCAGATATACTAATGAAATATTTGCATAAATAATGCTCATGTATGTTTAGGCATTCAGAAAAATTCATTCACAAATTACTGTCTTGACTATGTATGTGATGACAAAGATCCCGTTTATGAGAAAAAAAACCACAGCGAAGTATTATTCAACTGCCATTTTCACTTTGGGAAGAAATCTTGTTGATAGACTGATGAGTTGAAAATAATGCCAGTTGTGAAAAAAGTCAGGAACTCTGAGCTGAAGAATCATCATCATCAGAGGGCTTTGGTATACCAGTGGGGTTTTTTTCAAATACACGTATCAGTAAGTTCTGAGAAAGAGAAAATGTCATACTTTATCGCTCAATATAATAAGTCATCATCATTAGTGCTACATCCAAGAGCAGATTGATGAAAAGGAAAGAAAGGTAGATTTGATATTTTTAAAATGTAACTCAAATATCAGAATGTTTTACTTGTGGCACTCAATTATCCTTTTATCAAAATTCATGTTGAAACTGAAGTATTAGTATTCTAAATCTGTGCCTTTCTTTTTCATCACTGTGATCAGCCTGGCTAGTTCTAAAGATTTGAGATTAGTGATTAAAAAATCAGCCAAATAATTCAAACTATTTTGAAAATATTGTCCAGTGAAATACAACTAATATTACATGCAGTATAATTGTGTATTACTTTTTATTTTACTTTTTTTAACAGTAAGACATAATTCTTGAGCAGTGTTTGATCTGAAGAATAGATGTTCCTAGGCCACTTGTTTGCAAGTCAATAAAATTCATTTCCATTCATACATAGATGATAGCTGAGCAGTTGTTAAATGTTGTCATCCAGTAATTAGTAGAGTGAACATTGCCAATGATCTTTGTTGTGCTTTCACTTTTATATAAAACCTGCTTTTTCCAGGCAACAGAATTATTTGGGTACCTGAGACCAGTGAACTTTACTGCTTATAAGTATTAACTCTAAACATAAAATCTGACCATATTTCCTGAAATACATTTCAGGTTTCAGTTCTTTCAAGCTTTGGCATGCTAGCTGTTGAGACAGTGTGTTCTGACTTATTATTTGGAATTCTGTAGGAATCAGAGACCTGTTTGTTTTGATTAGAAACCAAGAAATCACTCAAGACTTTTACTGATCTTCATAAAATCGTAGAATCATGGAATGGTCTGGATTGGAAGGGACTTTAAAGATCATCTCTTTCCAACCCCCTGCCATGAACAAGGACACCTTCCACCAGACCAGGCTGCTCAGAGCCCCATCCAGCCTGGCCTTGGACACTTCCAGGGACTGAGCATCCACAGCTTCTCCAGACAACTTGCCCCAGTGTCTGACCACCCCCACAGTAAAGAATTCCTTCCTAATATCGTATCCAAACCTACTCTCAGTCTGAAGCCATTCCCTCTTGTCCTATCACTCCAGATCCTTGTAAAAAGTACCCCTCAGTCCTTTGTAGGATTTTTAGGTACAGGAAGGTGCTGGAAGGTCTCTCTGGAGCTTTCTCTTCAGAAGACGCTGAACAACCCCAGCTCTCCCAGCCTTTCTCCATATCAGAGGTGCTCCATCCCTCTGATCATCTTCTGAGACCTCCTCTCGCCTGGCTCCAGCAGGTTCACATCCTTCTTGTGTTGGAGGCAGCCCAGAGCTGGGTGCAGCCCTGCAGGTGGGGTCTCACCTGAGCAGGGCAGAGGGACAGAATCCCCTCCCTGCCCTGCTGCCCACAAGGCTTTGGATGCAGTCCAGGATACAATTTTTTGCCTCTAGTCCAGTAGTTTATTTTGTGTGAAATCTATATCATTATTCTGTATGGCCCATAGTTACACTTTCTTTATGTGGAAATGTTAACACAGTATCAATTCCACTGCATTTCTCCTTCCTGACAAAATTCGTGGTTAAACAAAATGTACATGATCTCTAAGGCAGATTCACATTTTCTTTTTTTCCCCCTGAAGAATCAGACATGTTAATTAATAGAATTATTGTGACATGTGTTATCTTGTACAAGCTCTACTATTGATCTTAGGACTGTTACCAAATAAACTCTACATTATCAGACCAAAGGAATCCATAAGTGGAAAGTGGAGGAGACAGAAGGCTGGATGACTAAATATAATTGTAAGAAAACTGATTTCAAACATTATGTTTTACAACCCATTATGAAAAAATTCCCCCAAACACATGCTGTTCTCAGTGACTTACTGCACCTGCTTAATGATTGCAAGTACATATTGAAAAAGATTGATTCATACACGATAATAACAACTCACCTATGAAAATGAGTAGGTAGAACAAATTAATCAGACACATTTATCAGGAATATCTTTCACCAGTAACAATTTAAATATTTAGTAGAGCCTATATTAATTAAATTCAGTAAAGATGAAGATATAATTCCTAATACCTCTAATTTTTCCATGACTGTAAACGAACACATGTTCCAAAGATGTGACGCAGGGGATGTGTTTTGAGATTGATGAGCAGCAAGCCATATTGATCTTGTAGCTGCACAGCGTGATAATTTGTACACTTTTCCACATAATAACCATATTTAACTCAATGTAGAAACGTAAAAGAGACCTCTTTCTTATGCTGCAGTCTGGCTAAACAAATCTTACCTTTTTCCTCTTTTTACATCCCTTTGAGGAAAATGGTCTTGATTCCCCCACCAACTGCGTATTTCCTTATTCCTCAGGAAATTCTCTCCCCTTTATGCTGCTGTACAAGAGAAATATTCGTCCATTTCTGTATCTGCTCATGTAATATTAATGTGAGAATAAAGCTACTAGGGCTGATATTTTAGTTCTGAATTTTCCTGGAGTTGGATGGGGTCACCCTCATAAAATGCCATTACAACTTAGCAGTGGTGCCTTTCTAAGGAAGGTGTTGAACCACAGGAAAACTTTCAGTAGGTATGAGGTGGTTCTCTTAATCCGTTTGTATCTTCAGACATAACTTGCGAGATCAAGTGTTTGATATGTATGAAATAATTCAATCACTCCATAGTTGTTATCCCAGTTGTGGATTTTTTTGATTATTATTTTTATACTACAGTATTGGATTTTAAGGGTGAATGACACTTTTTAACAAGTAAATGCTTGCAAATTGCATATTTTACTGGTTGCAACTGTTTTTTTTAAAAGTCTGCTGCACTCCCATGTTGCCTATAGACTTTGCTGTTATAATATTTTATTGATCCGGAATGTTATTTACCAGTTTTTAATTCCTTTTAATTACCCCCCAATTAAATAAAAGAGCTTTTCATAAGTATTTGTGGGATTTTACTTAGGAACATACTGACAGTCATGTTCTAAACAGTCTTTTATAGTGACATGAGAGCTGCACTATAAAGATTCTAACAAGGCAGCTGATTCAAATTTTGAAATCTTGCATCTCACTTCTGGTTTTTTCTTAGTTGATATATGTGAGTGCTTTATTATCTGAAACTACAGAAGTCAAGACCACTTAGCAAAGATGCTTCCCAAACCATGAGGGGTACACAGGAAGTAGGCATGTGTTGCTCCTACATTCAGTTATGCCACTGCACACAAGGGAAAATAAATTTAGTCCCATGGTGTGTTTTCTATGCTATGAAAAATGCAAAAATTCTAAAGTTAGGAAAAATATATTCAACTTCTGAATAAATGGTCTTCTCTGATATTACTGGTTTTGCAGAAAAATCAATTTTGAAAAAAACATTTGTCCAGAAAACAGAACAACTATGAACACAAATTATGCTCGTTTAATATGACTTGTCTGCTCCAGCTGAACATAAAAATCTCCAAATACTGTGCATTCTATTTTCTCCACTGGAAGGGAAATAAGAAAATAAAGATATGGGCTACTGAACATCTCTATCCTCTCTCCATAATGATTTTCTGAAAGACATATCTCCATTATGTTTAGCAAGGAGCCAGTGTCAGAATTTCCCTTTGGCTATCCAAATGTGAACAGAATTATTAATTTCTCTAATATTTTGCACATTATATGATTTTTTTCATTTTATTATAATATAATATCTCACTTGTAGCCTGTCAGATTATGTGCCATTGCTAATATGTCAAAAGACAACATAAAATAGAAAAAGCAAATGTAAATATTTTCTTAGAGCCTATATTGAATTTTCACTTCTGAAATATCTTTCTCATTTTGGAGAAATCTTACCGTGTTAAAAATATTTATTCACAAATCCACCAAAGAATGTTCTTCTGAACAAGTATTTTCAATCATAATCTGTTTTGATTAATATTTTGCAGCAGTATTTTTCAACAAACATACTGAAAGAATGTTAAAGTTACAAATACAAGTACAGCATGTTTAGAGAAATCCAATTCCCACAGTCTGTATGCATATCATAATTCAACAAAGAACCCACAAATTATTTCTTTATAGTTCTGTCCTCATTCACTTGGTGCAATGGCCTTTCACTTCAGTGCCTGCAAATGCCACAGATTGACCAGGCAATTTTCCACTGTGGCATCTGTTGTCCTGAACTTGGCAGAGGTTACTTTTCAAAATCTCTCTTCTGCATCTAAATCGGAGTTTATGGAGGTAAAGTGTAAAAATAATACTTACTATGTTTCTTTTTTATCACCCTGTTCCAGTCCATAGGAGTTCATGCTTTGGGAGTAAATCGGTAAATTTGCCTCGTCTCTTCATTTTACTCTGTGGTTAACTGACCAAACTTAAATAGGAGCAAATAGGCACTGGAAATGTCTGAAGTCATATCTTCCAAGGATACCTCCTAACTATGGGTGGTATGGCAATTTAACAGTTTCAAAAGAAATATTTATTTTAAAAATAAATACATATTAGTATATTTGATGAAAAATAGTGGTGCAAAATATTAGTTTTATGATATGAAATACTAGTTCAGCAAAACATTTTATATGGTCTGTGGTGTGAGCATTGAAAAAGCTTTGTGCATCACAGATATTGTAACGATCCATGGAATAGAAATTTTTACATGAAACCTGTATATATTCCCTGTTAACTCTTAGCATCTCTCAAACATAAATTCAAAGTTTGAGAATGTATTTGTTTGCATGCTTTTACAGAGAGTTTCCTTTATATTTTTCCATGGATGGCCATGGGTTCTCTGCCTTGGTCTGGATAAATCTGTGTATTGCCCCCCTGTGCTTTATCCCTGCTCTGGAGCTGGTTGCTTTCTGGCATCTCACAATATAAGCTCCTGACTTGCCCAAAGATGGCCTTCTGTGAGCAGGACCTCACAAGTTATCAAAGGGTGGCATCTGCCACTTCTCTTGCACCAGGCTGTCCTTACCCTGCTCAGGCACAGGCCAGTCTGAGGCTGCAGGTAAATAAATGCAGGTGTCTATGGATGGGAGGGAGTGTAGGGCCTCCGTGTGATTGCCTGAGACCTTTCTAACTGTCTTATTTCCCAGTGTTTTATGAATATTCAAGAAATTGTCAGATAAGATATAGATCCTACAGAAATGCTTGCCTTCTTGTATCAGCCAGGTAGCAGGTTATGCAAATTGAATGAAAAAAAAAAAAAAGAAAAGGAATGAAATTCTTGTTGATTAGGCATCTAGCAGCATTTTAAAGATTCTAAGGTATTCTTTCACCCTAAGATGCCCTCTTGATATGTCCCATGGATCCTCTGTAACATAAGGCAGCTCTAAGCAGGTGTTTTCAGGTATTCTATGATCAAGAATGGCTCTACATAGATGTCTTTATGAATTTGAATTGTTTTGCTACATTTAGAGGTCTAAATTTAGATGCCTGCAGTGTGGTACTAAAAGATATCATGAGGTATTCACTTGTGTGCTGGAACAGCTGAAATTCATTTTGACTCTTTTAGAACTGCCTATCAGGATAGGATCAACCCAGCCTAGAAATTGTGGCTTTCTCTGTGCCTTAGCACTAGAAAATGGCCCTTTGTTTTGGGGGATCATTTTATCCCACGAATTATAACTCAATGAATAAATGCTTGAATTGCTTCAATTATGCATACCACATACATACATATTTATATATATGTGTATAAATACATGTGTACAGCTACAACTTACTGAATTCTCCGCAGTGTATTACTGCTATAACTGACTTCAGTCTCACACTCATTCTCATACCAACCAATACCTGGAGGTGTGCAAGTCTGCCAAGCTATCAGGCACAAAATTGCCTTTGTGTGGGCAGAGTGTTCAGAGAGGATGAGGATGAGGTGGCATCAGTTTTCAAGTCCCTCCCAACACTCCTTGAATTCTGCTTAGGAATGTGTTCATTTTGGATGTGTCTGGCTGGTACCAGACAGAGGATGACAGCGATCAATCTCTTTATCTTGCCCCATCTCTGTTGCAAGGGTTTAATTACTGTCTCTCTTTTAGACCTGGTTGTCTTGAGAATTCGCAGGTAGATTTGCATGCGTCAGCAGCACATGCCATTTTTATAGCCCTTCATACACATCAATATGAAGATTTTTATTACAATTTTGCAAAGTCCTAGAAGATTCCTGGGCTTCTATTTTCTTATATATCATAGACAGTTCAGTATGTACCAGTAAAACCTGACATTTACCTTTTATGATATTCATAAGTTTTCTTGTCAAAAGTCTCCAAAGCTTCTGGAGTATTTCAGCAATATATTGTCTTAAACTTTCCACTTTCCAAGTCTGGAATTGCAAATGAAGATTACAATTTTCTTCTTTCCTTGCAATCATTTTTTTCTTTAAATTCTAACCTAATGCACTCTTCATATGCTGTCAGTTTTATTGGATTCTGATGAGCTTTATGGTGTGCCTTCCCACTTTCTCATTCTCTATTATTCATCTCACATTATCCATTTTTATCCAAGACAAACTGGAAAAAGATTTTGAAAAGAAACAGAAGAGTCAGATGTCATTGCTAGGACAGACACATTCTTGCTGTGCATTTTGATCATACTTTCACTGACTGTCCTGCTGAATATTTATTAAGGGCTACCTCTCTGTCTAATCTGAACTTTTCTGGTTATAAGAAAATGGCAGATCTCATCAGGTACAAATCTTCATCTAGGCTCTGCTGTGCAGCAATTTTGCCTGTGAGCAGCAGCTGGATCTCTCCTGAGTTTAGCAGCAAAGCTGTCAATGCCATATACTTACTGTGAATTTCAGTTCCAAAAGCCTTTTTGGTGAGAGCATGGGGATAGTTGTAGAAAAGTTGTGTAAGAATTAATCAGAATTTTTGAGTAAGTTCATCTTAAAAGGAAATTTATTTGTGGTATTATTCCATAATAGAGCATTTTTGTGGCAATGTTAAACATTGGTGCAGACATATAAGAAAAAAAATAAGCAGGAAGTTGGTATTACCAATCTCACGTTCTGGTAGTAAGACCTGGAGAAAAAAAAATATTAAAACAAAGAACCTTTTCAAATACTTTATGCTTAGACCATTAATTTTATTTGGAAAGTTGTTTCAGAACCACTAGGATAGTGATAAACATCTATTGATAAAAGTGGAAGAATGGTGACTCAAAAGACAGTTCAAATCCAGCCTCTTGGGGACTCTGTACTGGCTCAGGCTGTTGTCATCTATAGCTGCCCTGACAAGACATCTAGTTCCAGATACAGTGTGCCACACGAAGGTAAAGTACAGCTGAAAAGTGCCCTGATAACTCTGTGTGACCCTTGTGCACCTCTTGCATCCCTGCCTCCTGGAAGAATGCCAGCCAGGAGGGGGCCAAAAGGGGGTGGAGAGGGACTGTGAGGTGATGGCAGCTTTAGAGTGGGACTTGGTGATTCTTGTGGGTCCCTTCCACCTCAGTATTCCATGATTCTGTGATTCCAACTCAAAGCATTGGCATGCCCAGGTGCTAAAGGCAGGTGCCTGCAGAGAGCTGTGCAAGCCCTCAGCCAAGGTGTTGTCCCCGCAGAGATGAGAGGGATCTCTGGTGCTGCACATCCATGTCTCCCCTTGGGCCTGGGCTGGGGGTTTGGCCATCCCCACGCACATGAGCAAATATCAAGGGCTACAGCTTCTCCAGGGAGCCGTGGGTCAGGACTCGGGCTTGGAGGCAGCACAGGGCACACAATGGTTTTCTCCCTCCTCAGTTGCTCACTGAAGACTTTTGAAAATGTCTCTGGAAGAGCATCAATCTGAGGAAAAGGAGAGCTGCATGGCACACACCTACTCTCTGCCTCATTTTCCTTCTCCTCCATGTGAGTTTTTCTTCAAAATAATTTCTGATTCATGGGCTCATCAGACAGGTCTTCTGTTTTGCCTGGTCAATCTCTTTGGGGATTTTCTTACTGACCTCATGTATATGTTCTGCTGGATTGGCATTTTGTCCTGGTTTCTCATGCAAGCAGGCAAGGTTGCCTGAGCCTGGCAGTACCATGCCTGATCTTAGGGGTTGCCTCAGAAGTGTTCCATGGATGTTCTGCTGGGGCTGAAGTGGTCTCTCGCTGCCCACTCTGCAGCTAATCTGAGGCTGCTCAGAGATCACATGGGTATGACAGCTTCAGGGTGGCCACTCGTGGAGTGCAGCCCCACGTGTGCCACGGGCAGCATGAAAAGGATGTCTTGCAGTGGTTCCCCCTGGAATGGGGGAGCAGCCTAATGGGCTTGATAACCAGGACAGGACTATGCACATGTGGGCTACATGCCCTGCCTTTTTTTGTACTGAAAAAAGCTCACCATGCAGAAGAAGGGGCAGTGAGCTATGACATGAAGGGACAGGGGTGTTAGAAACAGGCTGCACCAGCCTTTGGAGTCTCACAGCCAGAAAATTCACTGTAGAGTGTCTTAATACCTGTGGATGCTCCCACCACGCTGCGTACAGTAAGTATATGTAGGATGGTATAACATGGTGGGGGCTTTGACTCCACGGTGTTGCAGAGGATGCAATGGGAGCATAAATGCAGCCACAATTTGTAGGATCCACATAGTTATTTGTGAATCATATTTGGAAATAATTTATGAAGTATGGGAACAAAAGCCTTCCTCTTGGCTTCTACATAGTGGTCAAGATGCTAATAAACTTTGCTTTCTGTGATGTAAGCATCCACACTATATGAGTACTGCTCCATTTTATTATTATAAATGTCAAAACGTGCATAGGCTTTTCACCCAGAACTCTTTAAAATCTGTACAATGTTCAATTTGTTACATACTGAAACTGTTTGTGGTTTTAAATCCAAAAACATTATTGGATGGATAAAATGTCTGCTCTGCAAATAAGCTTCCTAGTGGTACATTGCAATTCTCAGCAAGGTCTGTCTCTTTCAATTCATTCAACAACCTCAGGTAGGCAGAGTGGAACAAAATGAGCATTTTCTGCTGGTGAATTAATTTCCCTTGTGGTTAGTGGGCAGGTTTGTGTGGACAATAAAAGTTATGCACATATATATTTTTTTTCCTTTAAAACCATGTCTGCAACTAGCACACGCATGCACAGAAGGAAAATTTAGAATGTTTGCTCAGTTCAAGTTGGTAAACAAGTATTTTGTTCTGATGAGATTAGGCATGGAATTATGGGAGTACAGAGATTTCATAAATCATCTAGGTTGGCTGTCAGACACCTGTTTATGTAACAAGAGATCTAGGGGATGAAATTATGGGTAATGGGACTTTGTAAACAAAAAATTTGGAGTGGTTATATTCCAGCTACGTAACTTGCTATTACTTTTTCAATCCTCAGGACTTCTGACGCACAATGATTTCAGCAAAAAGACTTCAGTAAAAATAAAAATCACAGAACAGGACTGAAGCTGACAATGTTAGACTGAATTGTTTGTCTACCTGCATACAAAAAGAAAAAACATGATGAAATTAGTCACATACATAATACCTACAAGAGAAGCAGTGGAAAGTGTAATAAACTCTGAGGCTTAATCAGCATGCTTAAAGTGAGCATTTTCTGCTTCTAGGATGCCAGTTTAACTGTTTCATGGCAGGTTTTCTGGCACTCTGTAGACAATTCCTCATGCATAAACTATTTAGAGACTGCCTGCTCTCCTTCTAGAACATGATAGAAGTATTTTATTTTACTTTGTTGCCTATTTCAAGTTGGCAGGATTTGTGGGGGACAGAAAATACAGCAGGTTGCCTACACCCATTAAGACAAGTTCTTGGCTCTACCAGTCTGTACATGGACCTCTGGAACTAAGAACAGAAAACACCATCAAAACACAGCTTGAGTGAGCTTTAGTGACCTCATGCATAGAATCTCCCAGCTTCTTGTCTTACTAATGGCTTTAATCTGAGCCATAAATACCCCTTTTCCTAATTTTTTTTTTTTTTTACTAATTATGCATTTGACATTAGCTTACTTACGTTAGCTAGCTAAGGACTTTCACAGCTGTTTTTTACATCAGCCTGGTATAACTTTTTTACTTAGGACAGCCTGTTGATCAACACAGAAGCAACATGTAGGTGAAATCAAAAACTGTGTAGAAGGAATCATAATGGAATTAACTTTTACTGAATGGAAACAGCAAGACAGAAAGAGGATGAGAAATGAAGAAGCAGTGTTTGGAGAGAAACAAAAGGAATAGTAAAATAGTAAAATAAAGGATTTCTGTTTATGAAGGCATCAGAAAATTCATTATAGAGGTACAAGTGTACAGGTTTCAATGAAAGGGCAGTAGGTGAGGCAAATAGAAGCCATAGGGAAGTTCATCAATTATGCTGTTAATGGGAGATATGGAAAATAATCTTTAGGCAAATAATGTTCAATGAATCAGGCAATTAAGCAATAATATGCAATATGTTATGGCTCCTACCTGTTTCATTAAATTTAGGTAGAAAGAGCCTCAGGTTCTCCTCACATATTAAAATGCTGAGCCTTCAGGTCATTGCTCTTTGGGAAATAAACACTAAAGAAGGGAAGGCAGTCTAAGACCTTTTAAAAGACTCATTTACAGTAAATGAAACAAACAGAACTAGATCTTAGCAGCTGGTTCAGTTTAGATGAATTCCCTCTGTTTGTAAACACCACATTGCTGGGATTAGGGTGTTGAAGCATTTGGTAGATTATGAGAAATGGTAGAACTCATGTTGTGGTTTTATTTTACAAACATTGGGCGTGCATGTGTGAGCATATGAGAAAAAAAAGAAGCTATTTGTCTGAAAGGCTGAAGTGCCTCAGCCGGATGTGATTGCTGATAAAAATCTGGTGAATAATAGCAGTGAATGCGATAAAAAGTATAAGAGTGGTTTGCACGCTACATAAAAGGACTTTAAAAACCTTTCAAAAGAATTTCTGATGTAAATATATTTATTTTCCTTCTGAGTTCATGCTCAATGTCCTGGTAGGTATCTGAAATATTGTAAAAAAGGTTTTATTTAAAAATTATTAGGTCAATTATACTTAAAAACAACTATCCTGTCCATAGGTGGTTTTAAATTATGTTATTTTAACACATATTTAGCACATTGTCAATTATCCACTTTGTGATTGTTTTTTTTTTCCTTTTTTAATATCACCTGTAAACGTTGTGAATTCCTAACACATACATGGAATAAATAGTATCAGAGATGTAAATTGGTAAGAGTGAAAAATCTGACTCTGCCGAGTAACTATTTCATGTAGAATGAAGTCAAATAGCATTTCTGCTGTTGGTAATAAGTTGACATAATTCACTATCAATCACAAAATATGTTTGTTGCAGCTGGAGTTACCTTCATTAAGTCACAGCAGTCACTTCAAATAAAAGAACCCAGTACATATTTTATTTTAAAATAAGCTGTCAGTGAGGAAAAAAAAAAATTAACCTTATGGGTGTATATTGTTGCCATAATTGGTGTTTCAGGTCACAGGGTTCAGATAAAAAAGGAGCTGGTAATTCAAACTAGGTGTTTTACTTACAAATAGGTTAAACTCCTTACATGATTATCTTTCTGGTTCTGCATGTTATAGCTGATAGGAAACAGCATAGGGAAAAGAGACTAAATTCAGACATATGGAAGACTTAAAAATTAGAACAGAGCAACACAATGACACCAATTAGCACAACCAGGAAAGACAACTGGCCCAGGTGTATACATGCAAAAATAGAAAAAAAGAAAAAAAAAAGAAAAAATTAATGAAAAGAAAAAATAAATGAAAAGAAAATAAAAAGAAAAGAAAAAAATAGGAAAAAAAGAGCAGAGTTGAAGTAATATTGAGTAGCTGGAATAAAATAATTATAGTCCTCAAATTCATTCTTCTTTTTTACATTTCAAGGACAAGCATACTAAGAGTTTAATAGTATTTAGAGTTTCATTTTGTGCATGTACATATATGCTTGGCATTTTTTAGCATGTAGTTTGTGGCAGTGAATTTTTTGTCAAAGCATTAAGCTCAAATGTTTGAAGGTCACAGAGGACTTTCTTTGATTCCAACATCCACTGCCCAACCATTTGTTTGGCTTCATAAAATCTAAGCCTTAGCACAGACTTATAAAGAGGAAAGCTGTAGAGGATTTTTTTTTTTCCAAATTTCAAGCCAATTGTTTCAGTGAAATTTTAGTCTAGCTTTTTGAAGCTCAGACATATGAATAGTTGTAGTTGAATTTTTTAAAGTATGGAAAAATCTGATTTCTAAAGCACAAGCACTTAATCAGGGCATGCTGCATCAGACACTTTTTAAATGAAGATATAATAGAAGCTAATTGAACAGGAAGCTCATAACAGCAGCAGTGCAAGAATGTGCTGTAAAAAGTTCCTTCTCAAATTCAAAATAAATTGTAATAATCTATTGTGGCAGTAAAGGACCTCCCTTCTGATTTTTTCAAAGCATTCCATTGAGGAACTGCAAGGCACACCTTGGTGACCCAGCATGATGCTCGCTGGTCCTCCCACAGAGCTCCAAGCAAGTTCTGGAAAGGCTCCATGGGTTAACTGGGAAAATCCATGGAACTGCAGTTGCATGGGCAGGCAGTCCTGCTGATTAGTTGCAGATAGAGATAATTAACTTCACACTGATACAAATTCGCTGCACTTGTCATTAGTTTGGCTTTGTTTGGCACAAGCTCAGATTTCTCAGCTGTCCACTTTGTGACACAGAACCTACTCTTAATTTCCATCGTCTCTGGACAAAACCTGTGCCATGGTGACTGGGAGGCCAAGGAACAGAAGTGGGAAAGATCACACTGAGAGACGACAAAGGCAAGGTATTGTGAGAGCTTTAGGGTCTTCTGTGACTTGTAGGTAAGTTCACATTTAAAATCTGTCCTGACAGTGGGCTTAGTACTATGTTCCTTTAGATAAGTTTAATTTTATGGAAAATAAGTTCAAAAGACCAGCACAATAAAATTGGTGAGGGAAGCAGAAAATGGAAGGCTACTTTTTTTTTTTTTTTTTTTTTTTTTGGTTCAGGGAACCAGGAATAGTTTGTAATTCACACAGAATATTTCTGCAATATGTTAATATCTTCCTTGTGAAAGGTGGCTCTGAGGAGGTAAACCAATAAATGATATAAGTTTTAGCTCAGTTTCTTAAATCATTAAAAAAATTAGTGCTTCTTAAGGGGCCCTCTAACATTTGAAAAAGCATATTTATCCTCAATTTCAAACATACCTTCATTCACTGATCTATCAAAATCATCAATATTCCTTCAATATAATGTTTAAATAAAAAAGTGCATGGAAACATTTTTTGTAAGATGGATATTAGTTTCCCCGTATTTTTTTAATGTGTCAGCCTTTACTTGAAAATGCATAGTGCTATTTATAGTGTTAATTAGTCATTAACAATGGTGCTTGTTTTTAATGACTAATTTTTTCAGGCTAATGGTCAACATTATCTGATATGAAGAGTACGGTGGGCTGCATTAGGAGGAGTGTTGCCAGCAGATCCAGGGAAGTGATTCTTCCCCTCTACTGAGAACTCGTGAAAGGCACCTGGAGTGCTGGCTGCAGTGCTGGGCTCCCCACTGCAAAGAGGTGTGGAGCTGCTGCTTCATTTCATCTTGAACGTTATTTAAACAAAGGTTTTCCAGAAAAAGGTGCAGTATGGATTTCCCCATTAAAAGATATTTTATTGGGTTGGTTTCTTTTTTTTGAAATATATTGTTTGGTTTTTTGGTTTATTTTTTAATACCAAAGCACTGAGACCCATTGTTTCTTTATATATTTTTTTACTGTGTGCTCACAATAATTATGAAATTTCCATAATGCAAACCATAGATAAAGAGAACAGTTAATAAGAAAATACCAGCTATTAATCTGCTAGCATGCATAACATATACGTTATGTATTTTCCTTGTCAAAACTCTTGCCAGAGATCAATGTTTTAATTTTCTGAAAATGTGAATCAAAATAATTATGCAGGATTTACAGAAAAGATTTATTATTGGTCTAATTGGAAAAATGAAGCAGGGATTTTTATATCTAGGCGGATGCTAAATATTATATCTTTGTGAAATCCTCTCCTGTCCTTTAATTGCCATATTGACTGCTATTTAAAATCTGCAGAAAGTAAAAATAGGCCAAATGAGATACTCAATGTTTTGTTTTTTTACTTATTTTTAATTGTTATGCAGTTCTGTTTTACTATTGAATGATTAATGATAATACTTTGAATGTCTCAAATAATGTGGGAAGAGTAGAAAAGGTTTAACTAATATTTATTCTGTATCCTTTACTGCACAGTCAGGTAGGTTGGAAATAGTTGTTTGGAGATTTTTTAGTTTAAATTGGAATAGATACTGCTTAAATCTGAAGTGTTGGTTTAAGTAACATGTTGGAAATCTCCCACTTGAATGGTGTGATTTTGATAAATTCAGGAGCTGCAGAAATACACAATTTCCAGTTATTAAATGTTATTACTTTGGTAAAAATGCTCCTGAGAATGCTGATTTTTCTAGCATGCCATTAAGATACCTGTGTGTGCGTGTGTGTGGCTGTAGGGAGAGTAGTTTCTTATTTTTCCAAGGCCAAAGGGCTGGCTCTGTGCAGTGATAGCTTAGCTGATAGAGATGAACTCAGTGACTCAGTGACTGCTGCATCTCCTTACGTGCCCTGTGTCTTATGTCCCAGACTGTCACTGGATTTGTACTACGGTGACTGCAAGTCACCACAACACTTTAAACACGGAGTTTATTTCTAGTTCAGAGAGTTCACAATACAAACTAAATAGAGAGTTTGTTAGTGCAACAGAGGAGAAATTATACAGTATAAAGCTTTGATGTGAAATATAGAATTTGGAAAGGGAATATGGTTTTTGATATTCCAGAAACCGTCAAACACAAGGGGTTAGCAAGGGTCTGAGAAGGTTAAAATTAAAAGAAAATTATGGAAGGGTCAAAAGAAATAAGGAGACACTTCATGAAGCTCCCCCTGAGACCTGATGGTAACCTTGGACTCTTGAATAAACACTTTAATTCCTTGGATTTCCAGCAAGTATTCCAGATAGTCTGAAAATATTGTGATGTTAGTTACTTGTGTTCATATGCATTAGGGGTCCATGGCACTCAAATATCCTGAGGCTTTCTGAAACTCTGGGATTTTTGAAGCGTATTTGGAGTAAATATCATTCAGCTACCAGTAATTTTTCCGAAACAGATTTTTTGATGGGTTGATGGTAAATTTTGAAATTATTTTGGTACAATGCGTGAAGAATTAACAGGTGTCTATTTTGTGGAACAAAGGTGCTTAGAGAACAACTGGTTCATAGCGGACAGAATGCTAGACGCTTTGCACAGAAAAATCATGCTTGTGTTCTCTCCCCAAGGAGTTTAAAATCTCATTTTGGCAGCATATGATGAAAAATATTAAATACTGTTAGAGATTACTAGATTAAACTAGAAAAAGGTTACAAATAAAAAGGAAAATAAACATGGAATTGCTAATGCAGCATGCATGGAACAAATTTTGTTTGAGAGATTATATGAGGTAACACAATAAACCCATAAATTCTCTTGGTGAGAGTCTAGTTACATTTCTGCTTTTCCAGCTTTTCCTTTTTCACCTGAATGTTTTAGTTTACCTGATTTCTCAAGCTTCGAGGGGAATATAGTAGTAAATATATAGGTTTGTTCAACATCTTGCCCTAATATTCTAAAACCAGAGTGTACTATATGATTAACTCTGCTGGTTACAACTGTTCTTTTTAAAGTGTCATTAGCACCTCACAGTGATCAGAACAAGAAATATCTAATTATTTCAAATGTAAAGAGCAGAGCAAATTAGTAGGTTTGAGTATCTTATGAAGCATTCTCATGTGAATTCTTACACACATATATATGTATATATGCACGAGTGTGTGTGCATTTATACATGTACATATATTTTATAGACCAAACAGGGAGATCACACACTTTGAAGATGGAAAACTGTAGAATTAAGGTAATTTAGATAACTGTAAGTCAAACCCTTCCACTGCACAATTTAAAGGTAGAGACAGGAAGCAGTGTAATTTTAGATGGCTTCTATGACAAGCTTTTTTAAGTCCTTGCCTTTTTTTCCCCATGTACATTTATGTCAAAAAAATGAACTTACAGCTTTGTGCAATACCTTGATTGCTCTACCAATAGCTAGAAGGGTTGTGAGCAGTAGCAAGAGATTGAACAATTAGTGAAAACTGGTGCATGAGCATAAAAGGGAGCACAAGGGCAAGCAGAACTCGGCCAAAGATCAGACACAATTGCTGAGTTTCTCCACTAATTGGTACCTGCTGATCTGAGTGCTTATCTACTGTACTTTTGGAGAACATATCTTTAGTTCCATTTCAGATATGGTTCAAGAGGACTTTACAGAGGTATTAATTTTCCTCTTTCTTTTTCTCCTGTCTCTTTGCAGAGCTGAGTTCTTAATAGTTCTTGATAGCAATTTTACAATAATTGATAATAAAATATTGCAAGAATCACCTAGTAATTTAAGTCACCAAGCAGGTGCCACCAGGTATACTATCTGTTTGTCAAAAGTAGCATAAACCCTGGCTACAAGCTCTCCTCAAATTATGCACATGAACATCCAGAGGATTTTGAGTTCTCCACTTAGGTACAAAGAAGGAATTTTCTCTGGCTCTTATCTGTTAAAAAAAAAAATAAATAAAAATTTATGTAATTGGTTTTACTCTTAGACATCTGGCTCACATTAGGTAGCTAATTTTACTCTTCATTTGTACTCTCTTAACATTAGCCACCTTGCACTCTTCACAGTTTAGAGTTTCCAGTTCTCTGGAGACATTTGTTGGTCATCCTTCCTCACTGCATCTTGCAAAAAACCTCAGGTGTGTATCTAGAAAAAATTTGTACATGAGAGGCTTCTCATGTTCATTCACACAGGCACGCACAAGGATGCTGTAGAGGATGTCATGGGAGAAGGTTTTGGTTTTGTTTTTTTCTGGAAACATTCTGCTCATCTCATCAGAAAACTACTGTAAGTGTAATTTCAAAGAGATAACTATTTCCAATATTTTCATATTAATGAAGAGCCCTGGATTTGTAACAATGAATACAGAAAAGTACCTGTTTAACCTGCCTTTACCCAACTAGCATTCTATGTGCAGGATTAGGAGGGTAAAAGAGAAGTCTATTTCTATTGCTGTATATACTGTTACATAATCTCGCAGAAGTAATTTTCCCTTTAAAATATAATTTCTTAATTAATGAATTTTATTCTGATTTTGAGCAGATCATGATGACCTCTGTTTAGAACAAATGTTTAGCAAGGGTAAAGCCTCAGTCTTGAGCAAATCTGAATTCTAGAGACCCTAATAACCTCTCATCTATCAAGGGCATATCTTTGCTGCAGGTTCTATCATTCTGTAAGCTTTAAACACATCACACCCAAATAATGGAAACAAAAGATGGAACCCTGTGCAAAATAATAACTCTATAAGGAGGACAAGAGCTCTCTTAAAGAGAACTTTATGGCACCAGATTAAATAGAGGGATGTCATACAACTGGTAATTGCACATTTTAAACATTAGATTGTTACAGAAATACTTTTTTTGTTTTTAAGACTAGCAATATAGGTATGTCAATATGCTGTTCTTACAGCAACACGGAATCTTCATCTTGCCTGCACCAACTGTACCAATGATATGTGTGTTCTATATGGTGGTACATGAGCTTTGCACACAGCTGACAGTCAAAATAGACCTGGATAGGGTGGAAAGTCACAGTAACACTGCAGAAAGCAATCCTGCCATGTTTAGCAAAGGGAGATTGGTGTGAAATCAGAGCATACATACATGTACTGCTAAATTTTCCAAGGCTTATTTGATTCCTGCTGTGGATATGCAGATACTTATACATATATGCATGCATATGTACATGAGTCCATATGCAAATTTACAACAGAGAATTTGATGTACAACTATATACTTTGCAACTGTCTGCTTTTCACCAGCACAACAACATTAATCTGCAGCAGAAAATTGATTAAGCTGACCGAATGAGGTCGTTTGGAAGCTCCCACTAGGCCATTGTGATGGATCATAGCTCTACAAATGATGAATAATGCAAAAGGTCCAATGTGGTGGCATGTTATTTAATTCCATTGTTAATGCAACCATGATACAGGAATTTCAGAAGGGAAGCACCAACACATCTGAAACAGTATGATGGTTATCTAATTCCATATTTCAAAAATGTCAGAGACTGAATAATAATCTGAGTGAGATACAAATAGTAAAAGCAAAGAATGGCACTCAGTGTTGAAAAGATAAGGGAAAATGGTAAAGATAATGATAATGTATTTGATAAATGGTAAAAAAACCCACTAACACCACGGTATGATTATCTCAGTGCTGCCCTCTTAATCACTCACAATCTGCTGTGAAGTGACTGGGTAAATTGGCATACATAAGAATTAAAAAAAAATTCAGGAATATAGCTTGGCATTAATTAAGATTGATTTTTGAGGTGACATTAATAGTATATGAGGCAGACACATTCTGTTTTAGATTTGAAGTTTTCATGAAGTGTCCAGTATATTTCCAATGAGCATAGAATATAATTTGCCACCTAAACTTTAGGAACTGACCTTAATACCTGCTGGGGAAGTCAGATCACACATATCTGTATTATAAATTAAATATGAAGAAAGATGGTTTAATAGAATAGGCACCATCACAGGTCTTAAAAGAGCAATAGTAAATGATCACTGAAAGGAGTATAGGAATATATTTCACTATAGGAAATAATCTTCTGCTAACCTCCCTATACTAGTGAGTGTTTTGGTAAAGCTCCTGAATCAAGAGTAAACTCTCCTCCACACGTACAAATCTCACTGCATTTGTGGCACAAGTAAAAGAGGTAATTTTTTTTTTTTCCCTTTAAGGGGCAATGTTAATCAGTTTTTGAACTATAGTTCAAATTATCCCATCACTTATCAAATGGTCTTCCTGATATCCATCAGAAATTACAAATGTTAATACACATATTGCATCTTGTGTTAGCTGTACCTGTGAAAATCTATTTTCATTTCAATAGACAAATTTTAAAAATTTATGTAGCTCATTTGTAACTATTTGTTTTACAGACTCCCAAAACGAATTTTTTGTTAAGTGGTTATTTTTATAATGCAGATCTCTGATGTTCTAAATTCCATATCAAAAGTAACATATTTTGGAAAGGAAAAAATTATTCTCAATTTCCACTTGAGCTCAAGCCAAGTTTCCAATATAAATCCCTTGTGTATTGTTAACTTGGATTTTAAAGTCCAGACTGTGCCAGTTTTCACTGGAAGTGCTTATGAAAGGCTTGGCATTTCAGTACCTACATGATCAGCATACCTGATAGTTTATTTCTCTGCAACTCCCACATTAGATATTGTGATATTTAACTGATCATTGTTCTTGGGTAAATAGGATATTATGGGGGACAAAAAGCAGCCTTCAATAGTAAAGAATTAAATGCATTATAATAGGCTAAAAGGAAAGGTTCTGTGCAAATAGGCAACTCAGAATTAAAACTTTGTTTTCTTTCTTTTTTCTTTTTTTTTCTTTTTCTTTCTTTTTAACTAAAAAATGTAATCTGGGTGTGGAAGAAAGAGCTGGAGGAAAAAAGGGAGATCAAAGGTTGCAAAAAAAAAGCAAAGAGAATTTATAGTAACAAGGGAGGTGATTTAGAAAGACACAAGACAACCTGTGGAGTTGGGTTAATGATAGAAAGGGAAGGTAGAAAAAAAATTAAATGGATTAAATGTCATAAAATCATTAATTTCAGGAGAAAAAGATAAAATTAAGACAGCAGAGAAATGAGGTGAGAGAAATATTTTCTGTAGCAAACCCATGAACTCTCAAGGAAGGCAGCTGAGAGGAGGGCTAAAGGATCGATGCATTTTCAATGTGACAGTGTGAGTGAGGAAACACTTCTGAAGAGATGTGAAAGAGCACAGTGTAGGAATTTACAGGCCAAACAATGCTGTATCAATGGGAATGAGTTCCTAAATATACTACCCAAGACTAGATTAACTCTTAAAAAAATTATATTGTGATTTGTGTTACCTGATTGATAAAAAGGAGTGGATAGAGTTTTCAAAATACGGTAATGGAGTTATCTATGTAATACAGAAAGTGATACATTAGTCTACATTAGCATGGTGTAAGATTTAGATTCTTGACTGCTAAAATAGTAATAACAACTGCTTTTTTATTTTTGCACATTCAATCTTGCCTTAACTATCCTAAACTCTTTGCCTTCTTGATGTCTTAGGCAACCAGCTTCCCCCAAAGGCACAAGCTGATCTATGATCTGTTCTGCTTCTGGGCCTCCAACTGATCAGACCATTTACTTCTTGCCACAAAATCTGTGTCCAAGAGCTCACTGTGTGAACTGTACTTTGGTGTTACCTCTGGCAGGTTATCTCGTGTGCTAAGGGTGTTTTCTTCCTGATACACATTTAGGTGGCTGCAGGGAGTAGCCGCTGGGATTTTCAGCAATATGGTTAACTACAAGTGATGGATAGAGCCTCATTCCTCAAATCTTCACCATGGTAACTTGAGCAGTCTGAAATCACACAGGTTTGTGTAAGCCTTTATGGGCCACAGGAACTGAAAGTGGCTTAGCTGTCTCTGTACATCCATTTTGGCAATCTCTTTCCTATGGCACAGGGTGTCCATACTGTTAATTTGCTTTGCTCTGTATTTCTGTCAAAACTCTTGTTCCTTGCATCATCTGTGTTTCATTCACACTTGTTAACTATAGGGATTCCTTCTGGAAAAATTTACCTCCCTCCCAGAGGATGCATTGGCAATATTAAGAGGTCTTTGGCTCCAGGACCTACCTCAGACTGACAGGATGGATGCTCACCAAAATAAACTCAGGCTCAACACTTGCTCAGCAGGCCATGCACTTTCAAAAACCCTTATCCCACACCTCAGGCAATAAAGATTACTATAATTCCATGGAAATCTGCCCGGCTGTCACATCACTTTCTTGTTTTTTCATGACAAATTTTATAATTTTCTACTTTTCTGGCTGAAGAGAAACCTGCAAACAATCACTCTGATGCTGACAGGAGTTCCACATGGGTGTTAGAACAGACCAAAGTTTGAAGCGATGGAAACTCTATCAGTCCTTTGCAATCGTGGAGTAGCTGAAGGAGGAAGTCATGTCTGGAGATCACATGGTCCAATGTCCTGCTCAGAGCAGAGCCAGATGGAGCATCTCTCCCAGGACTGTGTCCATCCTTGGAGGCTCCAAAGTGTCTCTGGGCAACTTATTCTAGTGTTTGACTGCCCTGGCATTGATAAGATTTCCCTTGAGGACTGTTCTGCTCCAGAATAATCAATCCCAAAAGTCACAGCCTCCCCTCATGTATCAGACACGCCAAGACCCTTTATCGTCGTAGTTGCTCTTTGCTGCATTCTCTCCTGTTCTACACCCATACATTTCCTGCAGTCCTACACCTGAAAGGCTGCATCCTCCCTTGGGAACTCAGGGGAGCCAAAGTCTCTGGCGGGCTGGGTCGCTGGGGCAGCAGGGGAAGTTGCTGTTCCGAGGAGTGCACCGAGATTACTGTGCGCACAGACAGTCCTCAGCAGTCCTGGCTGCTGCTGCTGGAGCTCGCCAGCAGTCATGGCCTTCTGCCACAGCTCTCCCAACCAAGGCAGGTCTGGAGGCCTTTAAGAACTTGGAGGTCTTTAAGAATTATGAGAGTCCTCTGAAAAGCCCAGAATTTGTTCCCAGGAGGCCTAGAATAGGGGCTCAGAGACTGCAGCACACATTCTGCAGCTGCTGTGTTCTGCCTGTGGTAGCTGCACTCGTCTCTAGCACGCTGCAGAGAGGGTGTGGATGCTCACAGCAGTCCTTCAGCCAGTTCTGCATGCTTGAGTATTTCCTCATTATGCATGTGCCTGTGTTCTTCTCTCCCAGAACTATACTCATGTATTATGTAGAACTGAATATTCATTGAACCAAAAAAACGCAGACTCTGTAGGTAGTGCTAAGGGTGCATGACTCTGCTGCAATGATAATTTGAAGCAGGACAGTGGAGGGGGATACATCAGCCACAGGTTGCCAGCTGAGAACTAAACACAGGTTCCTCTGACCAAAATACTCTGTACCTGCTGCTCCTACATGATTTTTCTGTAACCAGCTGCAATTCCCACATTCTAAAATTCTAAGTTTCTTTGCGGCAAGTTAGTATAGAAACCTCCAGCTGCCAATTTCTCATAGATGTATTCTCTCTTCATGTTTGTTTTTTGACAATTTGCAATTGAGTGGTTGTAGATTGGCTCCAAAGGAGGAAGGAGATAAGTAGTCACAAATATTGATGGAAAAATAGCATTAAGTGCTCTATATCATTCTCCTAAAGTAAAAATGTACTAAGGATTCCAACCCATGCAGATAAGGCAATTATGCAGAGATTCCATATTTTTTTGTTAAGTGACACTAAACACCATTTTCTTTCATTGTACTGTTACATACATTTTCCTTTTTCTTTTTCCATTTTGTTCTTTCATGAAGAATTTCAGAAGAGGTAAGTAAAATGAGGAAAATTAATGTTTTATTATATATTCCTATTGCACTCTAGACTTGCTCCTCTTGCATATGAAAAATACCTTACGGGGTAAATGTATTGAAAACCCAAAATTTCAAATGTGCCTTTTCCATTATTGCATTCTCCAAGTAAGCATGTAAAATAAGTGGACATTATCTCATTTTAACAGAGAAGAAAATGCAAATAATCACTTCAAGGCTCTGTTCAGCTCACATTGGCATAAATGGAACCAAGCTGTGGCTAAAGATGAAAATCTACATTACAATTTCAGGCTTGTGAGTATACGCAGCAAGTTTGACTGTTCAAGACAGCTTTAAGTGCCATCACCTTACTGAGAACTGGTTTCACTGTACTGTTCATTTCATGAGTTTGAAAGCCGAAATAAACAAGAATAAAAGGTATGTCTAAAAAGACTTTATTGTAATAAGAACCAATACTAAAAGTTACAGGCACAGTTTAGAGACCCTTCATCCTTTGACAAAATTCCATGACTGCCTTTATTTTCTCCTCAGTGTAGTTAGTGTATTAGACTTCTAATTAAGAGAATTCCTGCACAAAATCTAATTTTGACTTTCCAGGCATATCTCAGTATTTTCCTTGAAGTCAATCAGGCTTTGAGCTTGACCAAAGCATTTAGTAATTTATTGTTTAGGGACATAATTGGCATTAAAAAAAAAAAAATCCAGAAGTTTTTTTAAAGCATCCCCCTGCCGCTATCAAAAATAATATTTTAGATGCATTAGTATTTTTATTACTTGGAGTAGTATAAAGCAAGCAGCATTAAAATAGTCTTTTTGTGGAGCTTTTGAACACCTTACACTCATAGACATCAGCATATACAACCAATTTCATAGTAAATATGTGTAGATAAGTTGAGACTTTACTGGTAGACTAAAAATAGTGACTTTGGGACTGAGAAAATGTAATAAATGTCAAACACCCATCTTCTTTGCCGTGTTCAGCCTTGTGCTGTGGTTTTTTTTCTTGTGACTTTCCTGCTGGATGGAGTTACCATGATCAGCCTTACCTCCTGCTGCTCTCAGGTCTGCACGTGGAGAGGCTCCTGTGATCGTTTCTGAGCTTTCTCACTACATTTACATTGGCTTTTATAAATAGTACATCTTGGCTGAGCTTTATGTTTTTCTGTCTCCCTGCTTGCTATACGGAGCCCTCAAAATTCACCAGGAAGGCACTTCCAGGTTTGCACCTATATTCCACACAGCCATTTCTCTGGCAGACACAATGGGTAAAGAACACCCAGAGATTCAGATGCAATCTATGAGCCAGACTAAGTTGACAAAAAAACATTGTGAACACTGCATTAAATAGAGGGGCTTTGGATGATATGCAAGGGTTAATTTTTCTCAGAACATCTTTTCCTTCCCAGTTTCCACTAGAGGTGGTGGATCTCAGGCCATGGCCAAGCAGTAAAGGTTTTTTCCCATACATGTGACTATTTCATACATAAGTTGTTTTGAAAAACAGCACCTCTAAGTGTTGAAGTGTTGTCTTAATGCAAATATGTTGAAAGGTCATGGGAAACCTGTGTCTTCAAAACTGCCTTTATTTTCCCCCTGGTATTTCCCTCCAAAGGACATGTCCTCAGCTGTACACATTGTTCTCATGCCAATGAGCAGCTATGACAGCTTGCTCCACTGGAGCATCTGCATCCAGGTGAGTAAGTGCTCCTTCCTCCCTTCCTTGAAGCTTCTGAATGTTGAAACATTAGCTTCAGGTTCATTTTTATTGGCACAAAGCTAGAAGTGATATAATCACCTCTTGTAGGTGTAGGTCTTCTTTTTATTAGTGTAGTATTTTCAACACTCTTCCCAGGAATGTCTAAAGGATTTTCCCTCTTGTTCAATGAACAGTAATTAGTATTGCAGCAGATACATGCTGTTTTTAAGAAAATAACAGATACTTAAATTATACAGATATTGTTACAGATATTTTACTTAATCAAAATGCCATTTTTTGCTTGTGTGTAAACAGATGCTTAAGAATAATAGCTCCAACTTCTTTTTTAACTAAAAAACATGTCTGGTATTTTTATGCTAAAGAAATCAATATTTCCATATCTTAATGTTTTATGACTTTCTTTTTAATGTTACAGACATTTTAGAATAACTAAGACATACTTTGTTGCCTTTGTGGTAGCTCTAGGATTTGCTAGTCATAATGATGTGAAGCTAATAATTTTTGCCTTCTTTAATTTTCCTGCCTACATCATAACCCTTTAGGACTTTTTTCCTTTAAGGATGGGGAGCTCAAGCTGTGCTGGTATGCAAATATAATTGTCTGGTATGAACTTGTAACTTTAAAACTTCTGTCACCTCTTAATCTCTGAACAAGATTTAATGTAAAGATTCCTGCTGACACACCAGTGGTTCAATGCTATCCTGAACCTTGGAAAAGGCATATCAGGCACGTGTTTATGATGCACCTTTTATACTGTCTTATCTTCACTATTCTGATGACTGAATATGCTTTTCTATTGTTTTCTAAATCTTTTCTGCTGTGCACTTAACAGGTGTGTCTTTACTGGCCGATCCCAACCTTCAACCACTCCAGTCTCCTCTCATCACTTGTTTTCCGAAAATGTCACCTTGAATGAGCATAGTTTACAACAATATTCATTATAATTAGACCAGATTTTATTAATCTGTATGTGGTAGATGAGTATGTTCTTCTTTGAGAAAGAGAAGCCCACTGCAGTGAGCCTATCAAGGTACTGGTTGACTGATGGGTTTATAGGTGAGATTGACACCTCTGAGTAGGAAATACTGGAGGGCACAATCTGTGATGGAAATGGTGGTTGTGGTGCTTCACTCTACTAAGGTTGCTGACCTTTATGTTTAGCTCTACACTATCAGAGAATCCCTGAATGACAGGATCACAGAATGGGAAAGGTGGGAAGGGACCACTGTGAGTCTTCTGGTCCCACCTCTCTGCTCAGGCGGGTGGAAACATGGCACAAGATTGTTCAGATGATTCTGGAATATCTCCAGTGAGGGAGACTCCACAACCTCTCTGGGTGATCTGTTCCACTGTGTGGTCACTCCACAGGAAGGTTCTTCCTCATGTTCAGGTGGAACTTCCTGTGCATCCGTTTCTGCCCCTTGCTTCTTGTCTTATTGCTGGGTACCACGGAGCAGAGCCTGGCCCATGCTCTGAGCCCTCCCTGCAGACACTGACAGACATTGATTAGGTCCCCTCTCAGTTGTCTCTTCTCGAGGCTGAACAGCCCCAGCTCCTTCCGTCTGTCCTCTGTTTTTTGTTCTACATCTAATTTTCTTTCTTTTTTTTTTTTTTTTTTTTTCTTTTTTGGTGGGCTTGTTTTCCTGTAGGAGAAGCTACCAATTTTTATTAGCAGTGTAGCAAAAAATTCACCATAGGATGTCACTAGGTAGAAAATTCAGATACCTTTTCCCATGTTCACTTCTTTCTCTTGGGTTTTCTGCAATTCTTAGTGTGTAGGAAACCCAAAATTAGTCACAGAGGATGAAAGTTAATGCATTTTGCCAATATATTACTCTGAGTTTCCTTTTTCAAAACATCATCTTATGTTTTGCCTCACATTTTAGTACAAAGCTGGAAGAACATGAGATGTTGACTGCAACCCAGCGTTAGTGTATTACCCAGCTTCATTGGCTTTACTTTTGCAACTTATGGTTTCAAGCAGGTTGGTGGAAAACATAAAAAAAAAAAGGATGGAAACATAATGCAACAGTTTGAGAAAAAACAGTGTGTTTTTTTAAAGTAAGTCATTGCTCACAGGCTGCTTGATGGTTTATGCTGTAGTTAAAAACATGCTGATAGAAATGATAGTGTAGGTTTAGGGTATTCGGCCTTCAAAAATTCTTCCAAATTTTTTCACCAATCACTCATAGAAACTGTGGTCTCATAGGGTAATTGGGAAGGTTATACATTAGTAGCCAGATGAAAAATTGGGAGAAATTTAGGAATATGTTCTTGTTTCTCAGAGATTTTTTTTTTTTCTTTTTTTTTCCCAAATTGGCAATGCTGTTTGGTGCAATTTTTATTCTTCAGAAGAGTGGTCTGGATATTTTTTCAACAAATCAGCTAGAGCCAAAATGCAGATGAGACACTCTCGGGTACAGTCCCTGCTAAAACAGTGCCCAGGACAGTGCATTCCCCCTCTCATTCCTCCTATTCCCTGAGGGAGTAAGCACCAAGTCCCCACAGCAGAGCTGTGTTTGTGCCTCATCCCCTGGGCAGGCTAAATCTGGCACCTCTGAGCTGTGCTCGGCTCCAGGGAAGACCCTTCCTAACCTCTTCCAAAAGGATATTGCAGCATTTGTACAAAACCCACCTTCTGGATTCTCCACACAGTCTAAGTGTCATCAAGTGTCATCTGCTGCTGATAAGCATTGCCAATTTTTAATCTTTCCCTGCCATTTGACTATCTGTCTGAGTTGTACTGCCATTAATTAACTCTGCCACTTTTCACCTCACTGTTGCCATTTGATTAACTTTTCCATTGCTGTCTTTTGGATTTTGGCCTGTTTTTAATTCACTGCTGCCATTTCATTAGCTTGCCCTGCCATTGAATTTGACTTTTGTCTTTTGATTTGCTTATTGCTCCTAGTGGATTTAACCTCATCTTACCAGGCAGCCTGATTTCATCTTCCAGCTCCTCCCCTGGTCCTCAACTCTTCCTGCAGCCAGATATTTCCCTAGTTACCTCACAAAAGTTTCTCCATCTCTTTTATCATTTTTCTTCAATTTCTTGGTCTTCTGTTTTGGGTAATATATATTTCTGGAGGCATTAAATTTATCATGTTGGTGGGGTTTTTTTTGTTTGTTTGCTCTTTGGGGGGTTCTTTTAGGTTTTGTGGTGGGGTTTGTTTGTTTGTTTGTTTGTTTTTGGGGCTTTTTGTTTGTTTGCATTTTTGTTGGGTTTTGTTTGTTTTGATTGTTTTTGTTTGGGTTTATTTTTTGTTGTTTGTTTGGTTGTGGGCTTTTTGGTGGGTTCTCTTGTTGCTGTTTTTGGTTTTGGTTTTGTTTTGTTTTGTAATGAGTTGTATTTAAGACCTCAGGTAAGAACATAAACTTACACCATGAATGCCTTGGTCCTTCTTGTTCTTTGGACATTTATACATTGCTGCTCACACATAGTTTTATTGCTCTGGGCCGGCTGCATTGGATCACAGAAAAGCAGTCTTTGAAGCTAGAATTGTGACCCCAAAACACCATAAACATATATCCTGTTTGTCAGAAAAGTTAATTATCTGATTTCTGTAGATCCCAGAATATGTCTAAAGTACTCTCTCCAGCCAACATGTCATTACAATTTTAATAGAGAAAATTAATAAATATTTATTTATTTTATAGAACACTTTGGTAAAAGTCCTTCCTTGTTGTCTCTGAATCTTTCTAAAACTGCAGACTATTTGGGTTTCTTGCTACATCCTCATACTTCTCTTTATATATTCTCTCTATTTTTTTTTTTTTTGCCGTAGATCAGACTGTATCAACTGTAAATAAGCAAGTCACAAATATGCTCCCTTCTTTGTCATTTATCTGTTAATGTGGACTACCCTTACAATCTCTCCAGAGAACAAAATAATGCATAGACAATGGGAAAGGAGAGAAAATTACTTTTTAAGCTAAGAAAGTGGCTATGTTATGCCATGTATTCTTTAAGAAAAAATTGTTCATTCCAGAATCTAGCATTACATTTGAGAAGTTGAAGGATGTTTGGTGGCAATTGTGGATGTAAGGTGATTGATTACACAATTCTTTATTAATCTTCTGTAGCGATTTTGAATCTTCTTGAGATTTCAGAGACAATGAGGAACATGGAATATTGAAATGCTGTTAAGATTTATTTATTTTTTAACTTAAAGTAGCTTAGCTTACTTCCTTTAAGTTTCTATGGTTATTACTGACAATTATAGCTAGATCATCATTTGAAATGACAAGTATAAATCTTAAAATGTCTTCCACACCTCCACCTTCCCTTAGTTTATTCATCATGAGAGTCTGAGGGAGAACTCTGCTTGAAACAGGTACCTGAACACAGGTCTTGAAGTCGTTGTCAGAGTGCTCTTCTTTGTATACCAGTTAGGCTGGGATAAGACTTGCTTCTCTTTCTCCTCCCATTCCTTCTCAAATATAAACAAATTTTCTTCAACCTTTTTTTATTTTCCTTGTTAAACATGATTGATATTTCTTCATTTTGCAACATAAGAGGTGAGAAGTGGAAGCGCAGGGCATTCATCACCTTGCAATGTTTAGAACTCAGCCTGGTAGCACTCTGAATGTTTAATCATCTAAAACCCAGCTATGAGGAATGGTGACTTTAATTTAGGAAGAGGGCTAAATGGCAATCAGATAGTCCACTTAACTCACCCTTGTCCTCCAAGCTGTATTCCCACATTAGAAATTTGTATTGGTTTAAGTGCTTTATTTAAAGAATAATACATTAAAAGAAAAAAAATAAATAAAAGGAACATGGTGTTGAGCTTAAAATTACTGGATCATCAGCAAAACATCATGATGGTCAAATCCAAGAAAAGACTGAACCAAATATTAATGAGCTATGTGTGTAGGATTAAATCACCAGAACTTCATGGTGGTATAGGATGTGGTTTCAGCTGGGATTCATATTGTTAAAGCTGATAAGTATTGTTTGACTCAATCTTACACAAAGATTGAGGATAAAAAGCTTTACCCCTCACTAGTGAAAATTGCTTCTTTTACAATAAATGTTGTTCTTAGTGCAGGATGTGAGTCATCTGCTCTGAATTCAGTCTGACAAAGGAAGAGTACTGAGAGATTTTAGACGAAGGTGCTGTATGGAAATGAACAAGCACAGAGAGCTCAGATGAAGTTTTTTTTAATAAAATGTCACTACTTTGGTCTTTGAAAAACAGTTTCCTTACTTTACCCAATTCTACCCATTTTTGTTTTGCACTTCCTTTTAAGTCTTAATTCGGCAAAGTGGTTTTAGAATGGTGCTGTCTTTTGATGCAATCCCATGTCTTCCAGCAGGAACTCAATAGCAGTCTTTAATAGTCTGAGGTGCTTCTTAAATTATATGGAACTTTTTTGGATTCAGGATATAACAAACTCCTTATGACACCATTTCAAACGCAAACAAGCCTGTATGCTGAATTACAATATGATAGATAATGACTCTAAAACAAAAGACTAAAAATTCCAAACATTTTGTTTTGCAGTTCTAAAATCTCTTACTCCTGTGACCATAGCTCTCCATCAATACAAGAGCTGGACTACAGTTCTGGGTCCCAGAGCTGGTCTCTTTTGTGGCAGTTGCTAAGACTGGTGTGGTTAATGCCAAGGATTGTTACCTACTGCTCTGACAAGGAAAGCAGGGATGGGCATTTCAGATGTTGCTGGCAGAGTCAAACAATGGGTTTTTCTCATGAATGGTGTTGGCCTTGATAGAGGACTTTTACTGCTTACTCTGTTTCCACACAGCTTTCATAGCCTTAACCAGTTCAGTGAGTGAAGATGCTAGAAACACTAATAGGTTTAACATTCAGAGCGAGCAATCCTCTATCCCTGTGAAATATTTCCATTTGGTGTGACAGTGGCCTGGAAACAGCCCCTGTTTTAGCTACAAATCATAGGTGGTCTGTATACATGTCTTGGTTTGAAAAGACAGGTGTCTGCTAAGGAAGGCAGGAGTCTCCCTCAAAGTGGAAAATGTAAAACCCCTC
>WEKY01049417.1:0-10216 GCA_013390045.1 Picathartes gymnocephalus
GTGAGTTTTGTTTTACAGGGAAACAGGCCACTGTTCGTGTCCAATGGCCTGTCTCCATGGGTAGGCTGCCACCTCCTGTTCCAGCGGGAGGAGAGAGAAAGAACTCCGAATACACAGAGCTTTCTCTAGGTCCTTCATACAGATCATCTTGTCTTACCTTTTCAAGCCCATTATTGTTTCCTTTATATACACAAACGTTGTATTTTTATTTTCAAGCCCTAAGGAACCATATTCAGAATTCCCGACAGTCTAAAATCCTCTCTATAACACAGCAAATTTATCTTGAAATTAATAGCATTTATATATACATATATAAAAATGAGAATCTTTACACTTTCTGTTATTTTACACATATATGAATTTTCAGACCATTTGGGGCTATAACTTCCCTTTCTTGGGAGGACCTCACCTGACACCCCTCATTCCCCACCCACTGGCTCCCCCACCACAGACATTGGGGTGTCCCAAATGACACCATCACCCCCCAGGCTCACCCACCTCTCTTTTTCCTCACCCCTAGAGAAGGCACGAAATGAGTCCAAGTGCCCTCGCCAGCAGCTCAGTGCTCCCATAAGAAGCACGTGGACATCTTCCCAAAAAAGGGGGGAAAATCGAGGGCAGGGCAGCCCCCCGAAGTGTTGGAGTCCCCCCAGCTCCTGTCCTGCAGGCCTGCAGCTGCCCCATGGCACAGGAAGCGTCCCCAAGGATGGTGTCTTCTCTTCCCTCTCAGGCTCCACCGCGTTCTCCCTCCACTCCAGGCAGTGGATTCTCCAGTTCCAGGGGATGTCTGATCCCTTCCCTGGGCCGCTGCCGCAGGGAGATCCCCGGGAGGCTGCCGGACACAGCTGGGCCGCTGTGGAATCTGCGCTCCCAGAGCCACCCGGCAGCTCCGGCCCTTGCGCTGCTGCTGCGCATCTGGCCAGGCCGGGGGAGCTGAAACAAAGCCTGGAAATTTAGAGAGTAAACTGGAAAAACAACCCCAAACCTCACTCACTTGATGGTAAAGAGGTGTCTCTGTTTACACGCATCCAGGAAAAGTAGTCCCTCTAGAGAAGTCTTGGATTTCCTTTTGCATCCGTTGAACTGGCACGGCTGCCAGCTGATGCCATTAAATTCTCCACTCCCGGAATCCCTGGTTGCCCTTGGCTGTGGGGTTTTGCTGTCACACACTCAGGAGGGACCTCTGGCCAGCTGCACTGCCCAGGAGAGATGCCGTGGGACTGATGGGAATCTCACCATCGGAAGCAAGGCAGGAATAGGTTAATTCAGAGCACCACCTCAAAATGTTGAGGGAAAAAACTAACATTCCACTGCCTCCATGGCACAGCAGGTAGGTTTTAGGTGAGGTGACCACATAGCCTGCACATCCCAGTGCAGATGAGAATCCCTGCCAGGGTTTTCCAGCTACTCCAGGGGCTTGAGCCAGAGAGGACGTCCCCAATGGTGTTCCTATTATCCCATCAACTCCTACTCTTGGCATTATCCTGCCCAAAAAACCCAGGCACCTATGGTTCCTCTGTCTCCATCATGGCTCTCACTTCAGCCTCCTCCCAGGCAGAAGTGTCCTGGAAAGAGGAACTCAGGAGCAAAACCAGGGGAAGTGAATCCATCTACATGGAAGGGGTCCCTTTCCACAACAGAAATTTCCTTAACTGTTTATGCCCCAAAACTTGCAGCACCTGCCCTGTGCTGTTGAAACTGTTGAAGCCAGGCACCAGCTGGGCAGGGTTGGATCAGTATCCTCAGCACCTGTGGCTCAGCCTTCCTGATCAGAGGGTACTTTCCGCAGCTGGTGACACTGCAGACCCTGGGGGAAGGACAGGAATGGGACAGAGTATCAGGATACCCAGGACAGAGAGCACTCTGGACCTTATTAGTGTAAGAGATTTGATAATCAGGATGCCTTGGCAAGAGCAAACAGAACTGTGAGGATTTAATCAAGATAGCTGAAGATTAAATCAAGATTTACCGGAAAAGAAAATCACATCAACTTCTGCAAGAAAGAGATGTTGTAAAATGCATGTTTGCTTACGTGATTATTAACCCAATCATTGTAGTAAAAAATTACTAGCCTTTCTAGAAGAGTATATGAACGTGTGTAGTCCACAATAAATTTAGATTCTGACCACAACCAGTCAGTCTCTCTGTCTCTCTTCATCGCCGATAGCAAAGGACACTGCAGAGGTCCCCAATGTAGATGTCGGGGCAGAGGGAGGGACAGACACCTTCCGGCTCCCCACCCCTTGGTCTCGGTTTCCACTCTGTCATTCCTCACATGCCTCAGCTCTCACTTCTCCTTTCCCTTTTGTCAATTTTCTCAGCCAGCTAGCTCATTTTCCCAGCTCCTGTCCCACCGCTCAGACTGGTGAGAACCCAACACCAGCTCAGCCATGGCCTGGGGGCTCTGGGGGGTCTTGCTCACCTGGGCACTGCTGGCGTGGGTGACAGGGGCTGGGCAATCCCAGGAAGTCTCGTCCTCTTCAGGGTTTGGGGTGTGCAGCAAGACCTTGAAGCTCTCACGTCTGGAAGTTCTGCCAGGGGGGGGCTGGGACAACCTCAGGAATTTGGATATGGGCAGAGTCATCAACCTGGGCTACTCGCAGTGCAAGACCACAGAAGATGGATCTTACCTCATCCCAGACCAGGTCTTCACTATCCCCCGCAAGCAGAGCAACCTGGACTTCAACTCCGAGATCATCGAGTCCTGGAAGGATTACCAGAGCATCACCTCTGCCTCCGTTAACCTGGAGCTGTCCCTCTTCTCCTCTATCAATGGCAAGTTCTCCGACGACTTCCACCGCACCAAGACCCACCACGTGAGAAACCAGGCTGTCACCACCCGGGTGCAAGTCAGGAACCTGGTTTACACTGCCAAGATCGACCCCGAGGCAGCCCTGGACAAGGCCTTCAAGAAGCAGCTGCTGACCATCGCCACCCACCTGGAGAACAACCAGACCCAGATGGCCAATTTTCTGGCCGAGGTGCTGGTGCTCAACTACGGCACCCACACCATCACCTCCGTGGACGCGGGAGCCACCTTGGTGCAGGAGGACCAGATCAAGGCAACCTTCCTGAAGGACAGCTGGGCCACACGGAGCGCAGTCACCGCCTCGGCCGGCGTGGCCTTCCACAGCATCGTCAGCGTGGGAACCAAGGAATCCCTGGACGTCAGCTCTGGCTTCACCAAGCAGTACCTGGAGAACCGCACCAACTCCAGGGTGGAGAGCATCGGCGGGACCCCCTTTTACCCAGGCATCACCCTGAAGACGTGGCAGGAGAAGATTCAAAACCAGCTGGTGGCCCTGGACCGCTCGGGGCTGCCCCTGTACTACTTCATCAAGCCGAGCACGGTGCCGGAGCTGCCGGCGCCCACGGTGCGGAGGGTGGCCCGGCAGGTGGAGCTGGCGATCCGCCGCTACTACACCTTCAACACCGCCCCGGGCTGCACCGACGCCTCCTCGCCCAACTTCAACTTCCACGCCAACACCGACGACGGCTCCTGCGAGGGCACCATGACCAACTTCACCTTCGGGGGAGTCTTCCAGGAGTGCGTCGGCCTGGCCGGTCCCGACACCGGCGCTCTGTGCCGGGCGCTGGAGCAGAGGAACCCCCTCACCGGGGCTTTCTCCTGCCCCACCAACTACACCCCGGTGCTGCTGGGCGTGCAGGAGCGGGAGGAGGGTCACAGCCACCTGGAGTGCCACAACAAGTGCACCCTGGGCATCTTCTGCCACCGCAAGTGCCAGGACGTCTTCTGGCTCTCCCGGGTGCAGTTCAGTGCCTACTGGTGCGCCGCGAGCGGGCCGGTGGCTCCGAACTCGGGATACCTCTTTGGGGGGCTGTTCAGCACCCACAGTGCCAACCCCATCACCGGAGCCCAGTCCTGTCCCTCGGGGTACTTCCCGCTGAAGCTCTTTGGCGAGCTCAGAGTGTGCGTGAGCCAGGATTACGAGGGGGGCGCCGAGTACGCGGTGCCCTTCGGGGGCTTCTTCAGCTGCCAGGCAGGGAACCCCCTGGCCGGGCAGCATCGGGGCACGGCTGAGGACCCCCACGCCAAGGGCTGTCCCCCGGGCTTCAGCCAGCACCTGGCGCTCATCAGCGACAGCTGCCAGGTGCAGTTCTGCGTCCAGGCCGGGCTCCTCACGGGGGGCTCGCTGCCGCCCGCCCGCCTGCCCCCCTTCACCCGGCGCCCCGCCAACCTGCCGGCCGTGGACACCCTGCTGGTGCGGGATGGGGACAGCACCTGGGTGAGGGACGACCAGAGCCACGTGTGGCGGCTGGCACGGCAGGAAGAGGTCCAGCACGTGGCCGAAATGGTCAGGGGCGGGGGGCTGTCAGGGGGACAGGTGGCCGGAGTCACCGTGGCCGTGCTGGCGGGGCTGGCCACCGGCCTGGGGACGGCCTGGTACGGCCACCGGCGCTACAGGGCCAGGGGGTACCGCGCGCTGGGCACAGGGGACAGCCCGGGCCCCGCCAGCCCCGAGCACAGCACGGTGCTGAGCGTGGGCGAGGGGTACCAGCAAGAGCCGGAGGGGACGGTGCCCTGAGTGCCTCCCCCCTTTGTGCCCCAAATGCCCAAACCCGCAGGAAAAGGAGGGAGCCGAGGAGCCCCGTGGAGGGTTATCTCCCAAATCCTGCATGCTGCAAGCTGCAGCCCCTGTCTCCATGTATATCTATCGGGATAGATATACACACGCATGCAGAGAGGCACGGAGCAGTTTTATTTCAGCCAGCAACTCATCGTGTAGTCAACAGAGCATTAAAAAAAGGAAGAAAAGTCACGTTGTGGATAGACTTACTCACAGTAAGAGCCATCGGGCTGGCACCGCGGAGGGTGGGGGACCCTCCCCTTTCTCGCCCAGAGGGTTTTGCATAGCTCCAGACAGGCTTTGTCTGCACTGGGGAAAACCCAGGGCGTGCGTGGAGGAGAAATCACACCGCTGAGAGCCACCCAAACAGGGGCGTGTGCCTGGGGAAAGAGGGTTCCTCCCTTGAGGTAGAAGATAACAACCCACACTGTGGGCGGCTGGGGACAGATCGGTGCAAAGGGAGGGACATCAGGGGGACTGGGGGTGCCTGGCCCTGCCCACAGTGCCCCTGGCTCGCCTGGCCACACAGATGACTGACAGAAGACAACGGAGAGGCCAGGCCGTGCAGGGACCGCCAGAGTCCCCTGCCATCCGCTTTATTGACCCCCAGCGCCTCCATGGGGTGGCCGCGAGGGCGACGGACCCTCCAGGCCACGGAGAAGAAAAACAGCAACGACAACAGAACGATGCACAGCAGGATGGGACCCCTCCCACCAGCACCTGGCACAGGTGGTTCCGAGAGGCCCCGTGGATCCCTGGTCTGGGGTGGCAGGGACCCCACAGACCCTCTCATTCCTAATCCCTGCCCCGGGCAGGGCCACCTTCCACCAGCACAGGGCTCTCCAAGGCCCAGTAACCCCGGGGGGCTGGCAGGGACCTCCAGAGCCTTAGAACACACTTCTCCCACCCCCATCACCCACACTCTCCTACCCACACCACCCTCCTGGCCCAGCCCGTGCCAAACCCTCACCAGTCACCTTCCCCTCCAGATCCCCTCCAAGGCCTCCCTGGGGGCAGGAAGGGGGACACTTCTCACCCTACCTGCACCTGGCCCCATCGGGACCCACAAGTGATAGTGGGGGGGCCCCACAGCCCCTGTCCCAACCCCCAGCACCACCATGCCCAGCCCCAGCCTGGCTGCAGCACCACATTCTCCCAGGATGCCTCCCCAAATGCCCCCCCCTATATGTACATATATACGACAAAACCCCAAAACACGAGGTATATAGAAATTCCAACGCGGGGACGCCCCCATACGAACAGTTCAAGGAACCCACTGCGGCGGGGGGTGGGATGTCGTTGTCCCCCCCCTCCCCACACACACACTTCCTACCACCCACCAGCCCCTCCCTGGCATGCAGAGGCAGGGGCAGCCCGGACAAGGGGAGCCTGCAGGGCACAGCTCAGACACAGCCAAGAGGAGCAGGGGGTGCAGGGCTGGGGGGAGCTGAGGCAGCCCAGGGCCCCCCAAGCTCCGCGGACACAGGAGACCAGTGGGGAGGTACCGGACAGAACGAACGAACAAACAAACAAACGTCAGAGGGACGAGGCAGAGCAAGGGGGACTCCCGTGGCCTCAGCTCCCACCCCAAGCCAGGTCCCAGCTCCAGGTGGGCATCAGGGGTGTTGGGTCAGGCTGGGACTGGCACGGATGAGAAGACAGGGGAGCCTGGCACCCCCCAATCCCTCAGCACAGTGGCAGCGAGGACAGGACACCATCCACAGGGGTGGCCAAGCCAGCCTGAAGCCCCACAGCTGTGTGTGGGGATGTTCCCGCCCTGCATGAGTGAAGGGGACAGCCAAAAGGACCTTCTCCCACATTCCCAGCCAGCCTGGAGCACTGCGTGGCTTCCACTGGGAGCAGGGAGCTCCAGATGTGCCCTGAAAAGCCCCCAGGCAGGTATCTCCAGCAGCTTTATCCTGGTGGGTGCCGGCACAGGCAACCCTTTCCTTGCCTCCTCGCCACGGTCTCAGTCCTTCTCCTGGGCCAGGCTCTCCTCTGTGATGCCCTGGGCCGCCAGCTCGGCCAGGACATTGTCCAGGTAGTTGATGTCGGGGTAGCCATGGCCGGTGAGGTTGGAGCCGAACTCTGTCTTGTGGTGGATCTCGTTCCAGATCACCGTGTCCGACTCGCCCGTGGTGCTGGAGGTCCCGATGGCGAAGATCAGGCGCCGGTCCCAGGCCACCAGCAGCAACTTCAGTACCTGTGGAGACCAGGAATGGGGCAGGCAGCAAAGCAGGCACAGCAACGTGGGCAGCCCACCTGGAGCATCCCAGCACAGCCTCCTGCCCCAGCCAAAACAGAAGGACCAGGCTGCCGAGCCTGCATGGGAAGGTCACAGAGCTCCTGCAGAGCCTGCTGGATTGGCCGTGGAGAAAACCTGCACCCAACATTCCCCTGCTTAAGCCACGTTTGCTTTTCCCACCCTGGCATGCCTTGGCCAGCTCACCTTCCTGCCCTTCTCACTGTCTGGCAGGTAGCAATGCCGGGGAAAGCCACGGGCCGTGAAGCTCTTCCCAGGGTTTGGATGCTCTGGTCCCTGCAATGTGGGAAGTGGGAGAAGAAAACCCTTTTGGAGCTCAAAAGGATGCTCTGGGCACGGGGCAACCCCCCAAGCCTTGCTGGGCACTAATGGCCACCGTCCCCCCCTGCCACCAAGCAGACAGGGACAGCACTTTCATGCAGATACACCCCAGACTTCCCACGACATCCTTATGGACAAGCAGCTCCCAGCACGAGCTGCAGTGTGACTTGTGGGTGACAGAGCAGTGACAAAGGCCACCAGCCCCCCGAGGTGACCCCCCCAGACCCACCTGCACTCCTGGGGGGATGTTGTAGATGATGCGGATGGTTTTGCAGTCGGCGTGGCCGGGCAGCGCGTGGGGGATGATGTGATATTCCATCTTCCCGGGAGGCTGCGTCCCCGTCTTCACCCCATAGATGGTTTTGCAGGTGGGACACTGCAGACTCCCATCCTGGGAGCGGGAAAAGGGGGACACAGTGAAACCAGTATCCCCAGGCACTGAGCCACGACTGGGACTGAATCCCTGAGCTGTTTTAATCAGGAAAAACATCATTTCAAACACTCTCAGGGACCTGGGACAGGGCTGGGAGAATTCACCACCCAACTTCAACCAAAAACCTGAGGTGTGCATTTCTTTTCCCTATCAGTTTTCCAGTCCTCATTGCTTTCTCTAGCTCTGATTTGGTGGTTAGTTTTGCTTTGTTTTTTCAAAGAAACATATATAATAAACATTGAGAATCTCCAAACAATGCATTTTCCAGGGAATGTCAAGCACGAGGGGTATTTGCAAAAACCCTCCCGTGGCTGGAGAAGCACTGCCTGGCACCAGATCCCAGGTAGCTCTGCTCAAACATGCAGGGATCAAAGTCCACCCTGGGAGAGAAAACAAGCACATAAAACCAAGCATAGTGGGGGGAAACACACCAACATCAGAACCCCGGGTTGTGATTTAGCAGTCCCCAAGTGCTTGCTGCTAATAAAAATTAAACTCTGAGTCAGAGTGAGAGCTGAGAGTACTCCAGGGCAGCCAGGCTGGATCTCTGTCCCATGGAGAGCTGGTGGAGCTCAGCAGAGGTGACTGAGCTGGGGGTCCCCTGGAGCCACAGCCTCTCACCTTGTTGCCGTTGTTGTACATGGCCACCAGGCAGTGGAGGTGGAAGACGTGGCTGCACTTGACCAGCTTGCCCACGAGGTCAGGCTTGACGGCCGGCTGGGGCCCCTTGTAGCCAGAGGGGGCAGAGAGCCGCTCCATGCAGATGGTGCAGTCCTGTGCCAGAGAGGAGGACAGGGATCAGAGGGATGCGTGCCGATGGGCTGCCCTGCTCTCACCCAGGGCCTGGCATCCAGCCCTGGGCAGGACTGTCACCCTGCAGGGGCTGTGCATGCAGCACACAGCCCCTCTTTGGGGACAGGGCAGAGCCACGCAGGGCAGTGGGATGTCCCCGCACGTGGCACCGCGTGTGTCCCCAGCTGCTCCTCCCAGGGCAAAGCTCATCCCAGGGCAAAGCCCCCCAGGACACCCCGGCGCAGCCGCGCCGCTCGCACCTCATCCGGCGGATGCCGCACCTTCTGCAGGTATTTCTTCAGCACCTCCTCTGGGGTTTTACCTGCGGGATAGCAAGAGGCAAAGGATGGGAGAAACCAGCTGGCAGGGGCAGCAGAGAGGATGGGAGGCACAGGGGGAACCAGGAAGGGCAGGAGGGACAGTCTCTCTTACCCTTCCGGGCCTGTTTCTTGGTGGTCTTGCGGCAGGAGTGGGAGATGCCGGGGATGGACTGGATCTCGCTCTTGCTGACGGGCGGGGGGTGCAGCACCAGCTTGGGGGGCCGGGTCAGGCACACGGGCAGCCCGGCCGCACTCATGAGGATCCCTGTGATCCCTGCACAAGGAGGTAACAAATGGCACTGAGGAAAACCAGCGACACCCTGAACCCCAGATGCTCCCCAAAACCCGCCCCACTGGGGCTGTTTGTCCCTCCCCCTCAGGGGAACCAGCACCTGCTGCGGCCCCAACCTCACCTGCCAGTGCTGGGTTGACGGGGCTGGAGCCAGTGAGGTTCTTCACAGGGACGGTGGGGACCCTGAGGGGAGCCAGCAGAGACCACATCAGGACAGGCAGGAGGCACCCACGTCCCCGCAGGGCCCAGGGGCCACACAGCAGTTGCCTGAGCAACTGCACAGGCCCTGGCTGGAAACAGAGAATCCCCCGATGGGGCAACGTGCCCCTCCCTGCCCCACCACCGCCTTTTCTCTGGCGCTTTAGAAACCCTGCCTGCATCTCCATTCATGGCCCCTTTTTGTTACAGCTCCCCGGGCCAGTCTGTTGTTTCTTTTCCTCTTTTCTCCTACGGCCACGTCACTGCCACAGCTCTTTCCCCCCTCCCCTTGGGGCTCTCTTCCATGGGAAAGTTTCCTGGCAGGTCAGGAGCGGAGGGAAAGGGGAGGATGAAGAGAGAGAGAGGAAAGGGGCCAGGCTGCGACAGAAGGCTGACAGCAGAGCCAGACAAAGGGGAGAAACAGGCCCATTAAATGTCCACCCCACCACAAAAAAGTGTCTTTGGAGGGTGGGGGTCTGGAGGGACTCCTTCTCATGGGGCCTGAATGGCTTTTCTTTGGGCCTTTTGCAGTCCCCCACCCAACCCTTGACTCCAAGAGAACGAGCAGCCTCAGCCTCTTCATTGAGATGCAGGAGCCACCCCATCCCTGCTCCAGTCTCCAGGCACCTGCAGGAAAGGCGAGGGGCCCAGCAGAACCCACCACCCTCCACGGGATGCTGGGGACCACCGAGGTGTCTCCCACCACGCTCAGGGGTGACAGACCCCTGCACTGGGGGCTTCAGCCCCTCTGTGCCCCGGGGAGGAGGAGAACTCTGTACTGTCCCTTTCTCCACCCAGGCACCCCGTGGGACTCACCCGGAGGCGATGAGCACGCGGGACTGGGCGATGGCCAGGCGCTGCAGGTGGCTGCGGTTCAGGGTGCCGAGGCTGGGCCGAGAGGCTTTGCCACTGCCCACGCCGGGGGGGCTCCCGGAGGCGCCGGCCGAGCTCAGGGTGGGCGTGCTGGCCGCCTGCCGCCGGCCCCCCTGCGCCACCAGCGGCTTCAGC
>WEKY01049417.1:13470-33377 GCA_013390045.1 Picathartes gymnocephalus
CCCGCCTCGGTGGCACCGAGCGACCGGCGGGGGGTGAGGGACCCTTCCCGCCTCTGTCCCTGTACCCTCATCCTGCACCCCGGCACCTCCCAACTGTCCCCATATGCCTGTTCTGCACCCCGGGTCTCCACTGTCCCTACACTCTCTGTACCCCTACCCTGCTCCCCTGGGACCCCTCTCAATGTCCCTGTAACCCCACCCTGCGGCCCGAAGACCCCCCCATACCCCTGACCAGGTGTGCAGCCCAGGGAGCCCCCAGCTCCTACCTGCCAGCGATGGGACTCGGGGTGCTGGTGGGTCACAGGGAAACTGCTCCATGTGCTGTGACAGAAATGTGGTCCAAGAGCTTCTTCAGTAAGTGGCCCCCTGAGCTGCCCTTGCCTGTGACCCATGACACACAAAAATGGTTTTTCAGAGCCCAAAATTGCCTCATGTCTGAGGGGTACGTGGGCTGTAACCTCAGCTGCTGCACCCCAGCTCTCCCAGCTGCCTGCCTGGCTGCTACTGCAGTGGTGCGGGCAGCTCTGTGCAACATATGGCAACACTCGGACTGGAGCAGCCAGTGCTGGCCCTTCCCTGCAGGCCAGAAAAACATTCCTGAGCTTGTTCTTCCATGGAGCCCCATAAGCTGCTTCCCAGGGCAGCCCTGAATGGCAGGATATTGGTGACAGGCTGGTCTCACCTCCTTTTGTGCTCCTGTGCTGAGACACACCAAACACTGATTTCCTTGGACATTAAACACCTGGACTTTCCTGATTCGGGAGAACTGTACAAATTGCACCTGTCTCCCAGGTTTTGCAGCCTAGGAAATCCCCCAGTCCATGGTCTACCTCAGCTTGGAGGCAACTCATCCCCAGGCAGGTGGTGAAGCTCCTCTCCTGACAAACCTGTTTCCCAGGAACTGCCCATCCTGCTGAGCGCCTGCCAGTGGTGCTTGTGGTGAGAAACCATTAGACGAGATCCAAAGAGAGGAAAAAACGAAGAAAAAAGGAACAGGTGGGGACTATCTGCGGTGATGCCAGAGGGCGAGCACTGTGGTGAGAGAGGATGAGTTGAACCACAAAAGTTCTCTTTTTTCCAGCTCACACTTGGAGAGACACACAGGGCTACGCTTGAGGCACATTTTCCTGCAAGAAGGGAGGGTTCCTGACCCTTCCCAGGAAAGCAGCACAGCCACAGAGAGCCACTCCTCTGGGCTTTCACCTATTCCTTTGAGGCAGACAAGTGCAGCCAAAGCCAGGACGGGGAAACCCAGGGAAATCCTTTCCGCTGACTCAGGCAGGAGGAAAAGGCTTTCCTGCTATTAAAAAAAGGAAAGTGTTGGTGAACATCCACCCACCCCAGCTCCAGCTCAGGATCAAGGAGTCAGAAGCCAGTGCTGCAATGCTGGCGTAGGACTGTGGGTGAAGCAGTGGGACCGGCACAGCTGAATCCCACCGGCCTCAGGTGCCCCATGGGCAAGGGGCAAATCCATTCTCACCCAGCACCAAGGTCTGAGGTCAGGGAGCAGTCTCAGTCAGCTCAAAACCTTTCCAACCCCACAAAGTGTGCCCAGCTACACGTTAAGCCCTAAAAACATTTATTATTTTGAAATTAAACACATCCATGGGTTGCTTTTGGTGGCTCCATCCCTGCTGTAATTTGGGAGCGCAGCCCCTCCCTCCTCCCCACCCCGTTTCTCTGTTCCCACCAGCATTGTAAATGCTTTCTGTCTTCCCAAAGTACAAAGTTGGATGGTTTTGGTGGGTTCTCAGTTTGCAAGAGGCCATTGCAGGGGTCCTCAGCAGCATTAGCCACATGGGTACAACTGTCCTCCCCTCAAACTCCTAATTTCTGATTCCAAAATGAACAGCTTTGGTGTCCTTCAGCCACCTGGATCAGCTTCACTTCAATGCGTGACAAAGCAAATCCAAGGGCCTCCTGGTACCACAGGCGCCCCTGTCCTCGCCAAATCACTTCACTGGTGATTCCCTCAGGGCTGCAGCTGAAAAATAGCGTTAAATCCCAGCCAGCTCAGATGTCACCGCCTCTGCACGGCCTGGTGGGGGCTGGCTGGCAGGGAAAGGCCGGGAGCTGGAGCCTTGCGCTCAGCCAGAGCGTGGAGGTTTGCATTAATGGATTGCTTTTTCCCATTGTTTCTGGTTAAGGTGGCCATTCCCGAGCGTGGTGGCTACTCCACAAATGCAGGCGCACCCAGCTGTCAAGCTAACAGGGAAGGAGTAAGGAAGGTTGCAAAAGCCCAGGGAAATCCCTGGGGCAACACCATCGTCCACCTTGGGTCTCCGTTGCTGATTCCACCCTGGAGTGCAAGTGCAGCACCGAGCTCAGCTCTCTGCCAGCAGCTGATGTGGGAGGATCCGGTTGCAGCCCTGGCCGGCTCCCCCGGGAGCTGAAGGTCACCTCGTACCCGGCCTGTGCTGCTGGAGAAAAGAGGTCTGTTCCCACCTGGCCGGGTGGTGAGGTTCAAGGACACACTCCAGATGTCCCTGCCCACGCCTAGGGAGGTGAGGAGGGTGTGAGCACCCAGCCACTGCTGAGCTGGGGGAGGCAAGGGGAGAAGAGCAAGGTGGCCTCAAGCACACAGCAGCAGGCAAGAAAAATACTTCTCAGAAAAGGGACTTACTTTGACTAATCCTGGAAAAAAATAATGGCCATAAATTGTTATTCCCGAGTGCAGGGAAGCATAAAGATTGAAATAATCCAGTCTGAGCTGCAAAGCTGAGAGCAGGCAAAAAGTGGCGATGAAGAAGGTGCACGTTCTTCCTCTCAGGCATCGCCCATAACAAAACAGACCCCATCAAATCACCCTTGCCCCGACCCTGCAGCTCCGTGTGCCCCAACGTGGCCAGCGGGGTGGACAGGATGGCACCAGGGGCTCTGTCTCAGGCTGCTCTTTGTGCTCCCAGGGCCCTGGTGCCTGTGCAGATGCTGCTGGTGCTGGGGCAGGCGCTGTGCCCGGTGCTGTCCCCACCTGCCACCACAAAGCCGCTTTGTGAGGGGCCGGCCAGGCATGTCCCCAGCCTCCTCCCCGCTCCGTGGCCCCGGTCTCCCCCCATGCTGTCTGCCCTCTCACAGGCCAGGGAAGAAGGCAGGGCCACCCCAGGACAGGGCACAACCCCTGGGACCCCCCACCTTCACCTCATCCTCCCACCATCTCCTTCATCACCACTCTTTCATCTTCCCCATGACCTCCCAGTGGGTCGCATCCCCCCAAACCTCTCACCCCACTGGGACAGACCCTTCCCTGGAGTGGGAACTGGGCAGCCCAGGCTCTCTGGTGAGGTTGACTGCCCCCCAAGAAGTACGTCACCCTGGTAGATCTCCCAGTCCTTTTATTCACTCATCAGCCAGCAGCCATCACATCCAGTCAGCAGGAGAACTGTGGCCCAGGAAGCTGTGAAACGTCCCAGCACTCCACAGGGTGAGCGATGTGCTTGGGGCTGTTAGATTCTCTCATGCCATTCCCAGTCCTAAAATAACCCCTGCAGGCACTAACTCCTAGCAGAGGGGCTTCTGAATCACAGCTAAAAAATCCCTTTCAGTTAAAAGATCCTCTCCATTACCATATACAAGCAGTTATGAATTCCCCTCCTGATCAAGCCCTGTTTCCCCCCCTCCCCAAAAAGTCCCCAAGCAGTTAGAGCAGAAATTCAATGAGCAGCCACCACAAGCTGGGCAGAAGAAAAGACTCCACGTGCAGGAGGCCAAGCCTTGTGCCTTGCAGCTGGAGGGTAGGTCCCAAGACTCCTTTTACCAGGTGATGCTTTTCTGTCCCTTCGCTCCTGCCCAGCATGCGGAAGAGCCCCAAGGCAGCTTCTGCCTGCCATAGGCAGCGTCCAAATTCCAAAGACAAGAGCAGTGCTGCTGGTCACAGCCTTTAGGCCCTGGGGTGAGCAGCAAAGCTGCTTCCTGGGGGATAATCCAACTGCCCAGCAGGAAGAGCCCAAGGACCCCCGAGGATCCCCACTCCCACCAGGGTAAACTGCAGCCTGTGCCACAGTTTCCCCACGGGGAGCAGCTCTAAAAGCAAGGGGATTAATGACATGGTCCCTCCCCTCCACATCCCCTCCTTCACTGTCAGCTGCCCTCTGAGAGGGCAGGAAAGGAGCCCCAGCAGCACCCAAGACCCCCTGCCCTGTGCTCGCCTTCAAGGGCTCTCGGCCAGGCCGGGGGCTGTGGCGGTGGCAGGGCTGGGCTTGGCGAGCTGCCGCAGGTCCCGCACGGACCTCACGGCCCACTGGGCCAGCTCCCGTAGCACGCCCAGGCCCCGCAGCTTCTGTTCAAAGAGGCTGAGGCGCGGCGGGGCCGGCGGCCCGTCCCCCTCCTCGCTGGGAATCCCGCGGCTCTCCAGCCGCAGCAGCTCCTCAAGGTGGTAGGCGAAGGCTGAGACCTGGAGCAGGACAGCTGCGAGCGCCCGGCCCAGGCCCGCGTCGGCCTCGCCCAGCTGCTCCCGCTGCTCCTCCAGCATCTGGGCCAGCAGGGCACGGAAGGCCCGGTAGGCCGCCAGGTTCTCCAGCAGCCGCTGCGTGCCCGTCTGCTCATCCCAGCGCTCCACCGCCGCCACTGGCACCCCCTCCACTGCTGCCACACTGGCTGAGGCATCCAAGCCCTGCTGCTCCACCTGCAGGGTGAGACCCACCGGGGATCAGCGGAGGCAGGACTAATGTGGGGGGACCCCCAGCCCTGAGCCCTGCAGGTGTTTGGGCAGCTCAAGCTGCCAGAGTCTTGCCCAGGTGTCGGCAGGCCCAGATCCAGCAGTGCTCCCTGCCCCATCCCTGCCATGGGTCAGAGTCCTCGCACCCCAGCGCAGCTGCCCAGATCCCACCAGTGCTCCCAGCCCCGCGGCAGCCAGAAGGAGCAGGGCAAACTCACGTAGGCGTCCAGGAGGTCAACGACATCCGTGCGCATCTTGCCGGCCAGGCGGATGCCGCGGCTGCAGAGGTCGCGGCGCCGGAGGGCACTGGAGGGGCTGTCTGCGGCCGCCATGGTCTGGGCAGCTGTCACGGCCACCAGGCTCCGGGTGCAGCACCCGCCTGGCCCGGCGAGGACAAGCCCTTGCTGAGCTGGTGCATTCCAGCCGGGAGCTCCGCTCACACGTCCGCTGGCCTGGCTCTCCCCCTCTTCCGTGCCTGGGGCCTGGCACCACGCTGCAAATTCCCGCCTCTGGGATCAACAGCGACAGATTATTTCCCTAATTCCCCCACGCATCGCTGCTCCAAGTGCCTTGCCCAGAACTGTCTGGCCTGGCAGCAACAGGCTCCCAGCCCCGGCAGTGAGATTCCCACTCCTCCCTCCCAGCCGCACAGTGAGATTAGCAGCACGCTAATCCCTCGGCTCATTCCAGAGAGCGGGAAACCGCTGCCGGGAAGAGGTGAGCAAAGCCCGGACATTGCTCAACACCTCAGCCTGGGCAGCCAGCTGGGGCCTGAGCTGCCTGAGCAGTGCTCGAGGGCAGCCCCCCAGGCTGGAGATCCCGCAGCAGCCCCAAGCCAAACTGCAACCTAAACCGTGGCAGAAGTATCTGCCCCAGATGCTTCTAACCCCCCTTTCCCAGAGGGGTCCTGCCCTAAAGAGGGGCTGCAGATAGGGAAAGATGTCCCGGCCACCCCACAGGTGAGCTGCACGCACCAAGACAAAAACAGCCCTTCGGGTTGGGTTGGTTTTTCCTCAGTATGTTTATTTTGGTTATGCATTACCCAGACCAAGAGGGAAAAAAACCCAGGAGTTGAAAAGCAGCTTTCCATGAATACCACAGTGTGCCTGGCTGGGGGTCCCAGGGCTGGGGGGTCCTCCTATGCCCAGCAGCTTCCTTGCCACCCTGTGGCTACTGCAGAAGCTGCTGAGCTTGGGGAGCTCCTGGCCACGGCAGCCCCCAGCCCCAGCCCGGTGGCCCAGGGCCCCCAAAGTGCTGCCCGTGCCAAAGGGCCCCGTGCCACCTCCGATCCCTCCCCGGGAGGAGAAAAAAAAAAATAAATACAGGGGAAAAAAATACAAAAAAGTTTATTGCAAACTACTACAATAATTTATTGAAGCAAACTGCATGCGAGTGAAGGAGAGACATCGAGGGGAGGAGGAGCTGCAGGAGGGCTGTGTCAGTTTTAGGGCTTCAGAGGCATATGGGAAGGGAGTTACACATCTCTCCTGCATCAGGGGCGAGCAGGCTGTGGTTAGAGGACAGACAGGCACCTGGCCACGGCCAAAAAAAGAAAAGGGAGAACTACAAGAGGTGTCATGGAAGGACGAGGCGGGGAATGGCAGGGATCAGAGGTGTCCAGGCTGGGAAGCAAAGGAAATGTTTGATTTTGCATCCCAAAAGTGCAGCTGGGGGCAAACCCTGCTCTGCTGGGGCAGATGTGCGATGAGGCAGCCACCCCCAGCTCCCAATCTGGTGCCAAGTGCTGGGTCACCAGAGGTGAGCAAACCCTTGGCCCAAAGACGGTTTAGTGCCATTCCTCAACCAACAAACCCCCGAGCTCTCCTTTAGTGCTCTGTGCAAGGCTCTGCCCACCTGGCACCTCCCACAGGCACAGGGGCTGGCAGAGACACAGCTCCAGCAGCACCGTGTTTGAAGGACACAGCCAACCTGCCCCGAGGGCCACCAAGTGTCCCCAGAGAGAAGCCCTGCACTGCCAGTGGGTGAAACCATCAGAGCTGGGCTGAACCATTGCCCTCAGTGTGCTGCCCCTCTCTAGCCTGCAAGGGGAGGGGACCAGCTGCCAACCAGAAAGTTTCCTGCTGGAAACCACAATAAAGCAATCCAAGCAAGACACTGGATCATCCCAACTGAAGGAACTGGTTTAGTTTAACACCATTCCACACCACGGACCTGCCACCAGGTGTGCTGGGCCCTCACGGGAGCCAGGCTGCTGCCACAGTGTGAGGATGTGGGGATGCCCACACCCAGGGCACGGGACACCCAACTGCTCAGCCTCGATCCGCCCCAACACCAGGAAGTGCTTTGACTTGCTCTGACAAAGGTATCAGTGTAGGAGGGGAGGGAGAGGGCAAACCAGGACAAACAGCCCAGGAAAAGCCAGTGTGTCTGGGCCACAGCTGGACTTCCAGGCATCACAGAGGACAGAGTGGGTGTTCAGAGTCAGTTTCCTGTTAATCCAATTAAATTCCATGTTTTATTGTGGTTTTCCAGACCCCAGTACCCAATTTCAACAAGCTGCTGTGTGCTACAGACCAACTCAGCTGCTCACGTGCTCAGACAAGATAGTTCAGCTCTGCTCCCAACCCCAGAAACCCAACCAAAAAACAAGCAAACAAACAAAAAACCAGGTTATTCTTCACCTCTCCCAAAATCACTACGAATTCAAGGCCACTGAATCTCCACACAAAGTTTCAGAGAAGAGCAAAAAAAAAATCCAAGTCTCCATAGCAGACACATCTTATCCTATGTAAACTTTTCCAAGGGCTCCAAGCTGCCCTAACTACACCAGCAGGCAACACCTGACTCACTATGTTTCAGGGAAAGCTGGGGTGTCTGTGCAGAAGAGAGAAGCTTTCAGAACACAGCTACACAACACCCTCCCCCAAGAGGGGGGCAGGGAGAGAAGCTGACAGCCCCTTAGTCCCACATAAATCTATTGCCTTGGATAAACAAGCCTGAGAAAACCATATCTAGTCCCTGCTAACTCTGTCTTTGTCTAGACCTGGAAAGGAGAGGCAGAGTCGGATGAGGAGCACCACATCCCCCAGCAGCAAGTAGCTCACAGCTGCCCCAAGTCACAAGAACAAGTTCCTGGCTAACAACGTCCTTCCCCGAAAGGCTGGAGGCAAAATGGGCATTTAATGCAAGGAGCTCATCCGGAGCTGGGAGGGAGGGAGAGACAGACTCACCTCATCCTCCTGCTAACACGTTGCTGCAGACTCCCACTGCACACAAGCTCTTCTCCAGGGGCTCTCCCTCTACTCTGGAAAAGCTGCAAGACACATCTGACTCCAGAGTGCTGCCTTCACCTCGGCTCTCCCAGCTGCTGGCACGATGGCACTGGAGCTCCCGGCACTGGAGCTCCCTGCACTGGAGCCTACTGGGAAACAGCCTGAACCCCTTCCACCCCCGCCCCCTAAGAACAGAACTAAAAAATACCGACCCTTTTTTAAACAATAAATAAGGAATCTTGTTACCACAACACAAAAACGAAGCATGTTCAAAGTGCAAATTACTGTCGTCAAACTGGGATGCTCCTCCTTGCCTCTCCCACGCAGGGCTCCTGTAGCCCCCGGGCCTCTCCAAGCAAACATGATCTACGAGCCAGGGCGTTCCCTCCCTCCACTTCCTGCCAGGGCTGGAGCAGGGGAGCGCGGTGGGAGTGGGACGTGCACTGCTGCTTCACAGCTCACCCTGCCGAGGGGCTAAAGTGCCGAACTCCCAGCCCCGGCAAGGAAGGAGGAGACTGCAAGGACCAGAGTGCAGTGGTGCATAGAAGTCGGGACCAGGGGCAGAGGGAGTCCTAAGGAACTTCTCCAGAGCATGTCCAACACTTTTTAGTTTGCCAGTGGGGCCACGCCAAGGAGCCAGAAAGGCAACTGCTTTGGGGTAGAGCGAAGGGTTTCGGCAGTGCCCCCTCCCTTGGAGAAATCCGCCACTCAATCCAACTTGCTCTGGCAATGGCAGCACGTGCCCCTTTCCACAAAGGGGCCGTGGGAGAGAGAGAGAAGTGGTTGGGAGAAAGAGGATGTGCTGTGATCCACGCTGGAAGGAAGCAGACCCTTCAGTTATTTACTAGTATTGTAAGTTTTGTTTAACTTTCCTCTCTTTCAGTAAGTGCCTCCTCCTTTTTTTTTTTTTCCTTTTCCTTTTAAATATAGAGTCCCAACTGTCCCAGCACCTGGGTGCTCCCCCACCACTAGGGTCCAGTGGAGTCTGAATCTTCAATGAGCACCTCCGTGCTGGCTCCCAGCATCTCTGTGTTCATGACCAGCCCCTCTGGGTTCGCGCTGCTGCCGCTGCCCACAAAGAGCTTGCCGTCAGCCACCAGGCTCACACGCTCTGCCCCGCCACAGTAGGGCTTTGGCATCCCCTCTGGGCTCAGCAGCAGGCAATCTGCTGGGGGAGCACTGCCCAGGGGGTCAGGGAGCAGCGGGAGGCCCTGGCCATCCGTGGGCGGCACGATGGCCTCGGGATTAGTGCCCAGGATATCGGTGCTGGTGATCAGGGCACCTGCGTTGGCAGCCAGTGCTTCAGCAATGAGCACTTCAGGGTGACTCTTGGCTTTGTGGGCCACGACGCTGTCCTTCTTCTCGAATTTCTTGCCACAAATATTGCAGGAGAACTGGTAAAAGGAGTCTGCATCGTGCTTCTTCATGTGCCAGTTGAGGGAAGCCTTCTGCCGGCAGGTGAATCCGCAGATCTCGCACCTGGGAGGGGACAACAAGGAGGTCACAACAAAGGGACATCCACAAACACTGATAGGGACAGTAGTAGTGAAGTGGCAGCCCAGGAAAACAGCAGGAGCTCACTATGTCACTGCAGCTCCAGCTCTGGTTTTATTTACTGAGGGCTTACATTCCCCAGATCCGCACCAAGACGCTGCCCCGAGGAGCAGGTGACACAAGTGCACGTCCAAAGAGAGCCGGGATGCCAGGAACAGGCTTCAGCCCCCACTTCAGAGCTGCTCTGAAATGGGTGTTTCGTGGGTCCCTCAGAGCAGCAGGGCGAGGCACAGGCAGAGGTACTCACTGCAAGGGCTTCTCGCCCGTGTGGATCATCCGGTGCACTGCCAAGTTGTGGGAGCTCTTGAAAGCCCGGGCGCAGTACTCGCAAATGTAATCCCTTTGATCTGAAAGACAACAGCAGTTGCAGCATTGCTCTCCCACAGACCTGCTCCCTTTCCCAACTCTCAAGTGGTGCAGGTAAAGCTGCCCAAGAAGGAGTAGAACTACAAGTTCTGGGAAGAGGAGGTGTCCCACAACACACCAAAGCTGCTGATCTGGAGAGGCGAGACATGATTAAGACTCTCCTAAGAGCTAATTATCCACTCTGACCAACACTGAAAGACTGGCAAATTGGGATAAATCAGACTTTATCTGTAGAGGTTTATTTCTCTACAGAGCCCCTGAGTGATGCTTGCCAGAAGGAGAATTAAAACCTCTATAGTCTATTTCTTTAATTTACTTAAAAGATGGTAATATACTTAAAAGATGGTAATAGAGAAGATAGTAATACCCTGCTGTTGCTGTGCCACCTGACTTGGCTTCACTCTCCCCAGAAGTTCCACAGGCCTTTCCATTTTCCCTCTCTCTGTTCACTGACCTGAAGAGGAGTTTGTGTCTATTTCCCATCCCCCTGTACCTGTGTGATGTTTGGCATGCCGCAGGAGCTGCTTCTGGAGCCGGAAGAGCCGACCGCAGGAGGGATGAGGACACACGTATTTTTTCTTCAGTAAGTGCTGATATTTTATGTGATGCTGGAAAGAAAGAGTGGAAGTTTGCATACTGGACATGCCTGAATGAACAGCTAAGGTTCACTCAACTTTAGGTCTCCACTGGAAAATAAAACACATATGGACATCCAGCACCCTGACAGACACTCACACACGGCTACAACTGGCCACAATTAAGTCTTCCAAAACAACAGCATCAGGAAGGAGTGTGAGTGCCAGTGTAGGCTCAGCTGCCTGTTCCAAGCACCCCTTCCCTGCCCTCCCAAGCGCCACAGAGGAGGTGAACCCCCCCACCAACCTGCAGGTACCGCGGGTGAGCCAGGACCGTGCCACAGCCTTCCATCTCACAGCGGACATACTGGATCGGAGGCTTCTTCCTGGGAAATCAGCAAGGAGAGGGGCAGAGTGCTTGGCTGCTTCTATGATCAGGTGATTCTATAGATAAAGGTTCTATATATATTCTATTTAGAATTACAATTCTCTGTGTCTGTGAGGGGAAGATGCCTCTGATGCCACAAATAACAAGAGCAAGCACAGCAAAGCACTATTGCTCCAAAACCCCTGCCTGGGCTGTGACAGAGTTGCTGTCCAAGAGCCACCTTCTCCTGCCACTACTTGAGGGCTCTCCCTAGAGCTGGGAAAACCTCAGGAGACCCAGAATTCACAGAACCTTACTGCTGGGCAGTGCCATGGGAGGGATCAACTGAGAAGTGAGGAGGAGGCTGGTTCACTTGGAAGAAATCAAACCCACACCTATAGGGGAGGGAAAAGCAGGAAGACAAGGCATGCTGCTATTTTTGGTTTTTATTCCCTTCAAGGCAGAGAAGTGGCTTTGGGACAATCTATGTCTGCATGTAGGACCCAAGGGAAGCAAGTCTGCAGAACAGAACTGGGTTGAGAGGATCATTTACCTTCTCTTGGGCAGCCTTGGGCTTTTGTCATCCTTTCTCCTCCTTCCCCTCCTGTAACAGGGATATAGAAACAGGACTGAGAGAAGCTTCTTTACATTAGCAGTGGGCAGAGACTTTGAAGTGTATGCTGTATTGCCTCATCAACTGCACACTCTAGAAAAAAAACCTGAGTGCAAGCTGGAGACAGATTCAGAGGAGGGAGAATTCCAGACAAACAAATGCTTCACGTGGTTTGCTCTCTCAATATTTCCCATTTCCTAATGCATTTTCATAGACATGTAATTTTGACAACACAGTCTAGAACTGACAGTGCACCCTAGTTCCTCTGCTCTGTTGGGGAACATTCCACATCATGGGAAAACATCCATCTGCCTGATCACGAAGAATGGGATTAATGATCCAGCAGCTATTTTACAGGTCTCTGAATTAGCCACAGCAACTTGTGTACCTGTCAAGACAAAAATCCAGCCTCTGTCTGAGCAGACCTGTGCTCACACGTAAACTGCAGCCTCCCAAGCCACAGCTCTGCCCAGCTCTGCCTGCCTGATCCCACTGCTGCAGAGACACTTGGAGCAGATTGATGGAAGTATTTTCTAGACTCTGCTGAGACATCTGTATTGATGGCAAGCCAGGAACATGCTGAACACACACTGAGCATTCAAGCCAAGCCCTCATAAGAGCCACAGGTTTTATTACGCACAAAAAGAAGTGTCTGATTCAAACAACAAAACCTCAAGCCTCAGAAACCAGTCTCCAACAGACAAAAATGTTCTCAAAATATCAGCCTCCTCACTCCTCTCCACTGTGAATCAGCAGCAGCTCAGGAACAGCAAGAGAAATTACACCACCAGTGTGCGGCAGGTCAGCAGAGGGAGCCCGGGCTGTTCCAACCACTCAGAGAGGAGCTGAGGTACAAAACCAGCTCCTTTTTCTTTTTTTCCCCTCACATTATCCTAAAGAAAGGCTTTGACACAGTCACATAAACCAATCTCCCTCTGTTGCCAGGAGGAAAACTTCAGCCGTGAATTCCAGCAACAGCACACCCGAAGGTGTCAAGCCACTGGCAACTGACAGGGTGGCAAAGTTTGTTGTTTTACTTCTCAAAAGCAAGGGGAACACAGCTGATTTTCCTGAACTCTGGTAAAGTCCCAGCTGTACAAAAAGGACACTTACACACACACAAGGTGTTCCAGTGACAAGATATCCCAGTGTCTGTCCCCAGCACACGGCAGGAACACTGCCCTCTCCCACTGGCTTTCAGGATCCACTCGAGGCATCACAACAGAACCCACTGTAAGGACACCCTGAAGCATTTCCCACTGTGTGGTCACACCCAGGGAGGCTGACTAACCACAGGATGATGAAAAACCCCTCCACTTGAGCTAAACTGATTTTTTCTGGCTGAACACAGGCAACATGTGAGGGCACAGGATAAACAGTGCTGCCCCATCAGCTCTCAGGCCCAGAGGAGGAGGGGGAGGGGGAACCAGTAACAATTAAACACTGTTGTACACCAGCAAGAATGCAAAACACACAGCACACACTGGCAAGTGTAACTGCAGTTTACTCACTTCCTTGGTGGTTCTTCATCCTCCTGAAACTCATTCTCTTCTTTCACTTCCACTTTAATCTCTTTCTGCCTTTCTTTTTCCTCCTTCCCCTTGCTAGCTTTTCTCCTTTGCTTTGGTGCTTCCCTACAAAGACACAAATAGAACACATTACTCCAATACTCTTCCCACCGCTTGCTTTTTACAAAGATTTAAACAAAAACTGGACCCAAGATTGGATTTATTTTTCAAGTCCCACTTTCAAGCAGAAGTAAGAACCAGGCTTAAGCAGCCAGCAAGGCTCTAAAGGCTTCAGTCCCTGAAAGAACAGTTCTGGCCAATGCAGGCAATGTTTAGAACCATTCCACCAGATCAACTAGAACAGGTGCTTTGGGGCACATTAAGCTAATTCAGGTAACATGCCCATATTTTTTTTATCTAAACCCCCAGTAAATACATAATCCAATATACTTCTCTAGGTGGGGCTTGTAGGTCTCATCTCTGGGATCATCTTTGAAGGGAACTTCTTCCTCACTGATGAGCATCTCCTCATCATCATCGCTCCTGGGAGAAAAGGAGAAAAGAGGACTTTGGCAGCAACAGCTTGGCCACTACTGCAAGAATATCTGTGCACCATCCCCCAGGATGGGAAGGACACTATTACACAGCACTTCCTCATCCAGCAGGACTGGGGAAAGGTAACAGCCTGCACTGACCAAGGAGCACAGTGACAACCAGAACAGGCCAGGCAGAGCAGTGTCCTCTCCTGAACCCACCCACCCACAGCAACAAAGCTACCAGGTGGAATGCCCAGGTCAAATCTTATTACCCATTTCTCCACAATATCTCCCGACACCTGCAGTGCACATTGGAAATGCAGAAGCCAGGGACCAAAGGAGACAAGAGTTACTGTCGGTCCCAGAGAACATTCTGCACAAGAATTTATTTTCAAGCAACTGAGGCCCACCTTGAGACACTGAATTGGAAGAAACACCACAAAATAACATGTCCTACCTGACTCCATCTGGAGACTGATGCTCTTCTGTGACCACTGAAAGGAAAAGTCACCATTAGGTTTCAAAGTGTGTTCGCTGCAGTGAGCTCATCTATCTCACGGTACCTCCGTCGACATTCAGAGCCGGGAGTGCTGGTGGCAGAAGGTACCCGTGACAAGCAGCACCACGCCAGCACCAGCCACACGCCCAGAGTGACACCCACAGCCGGCTCCCTGACTGCCCCCAGGCCTTCCATGCCGCCTACCGTACTCCAGCTGGTCAGAGTTGGGCTCTGACTTGCAGATGAGCTGCAGGGAGCTCGCCTTGGATCTGGAGGCGCGAGAATTCTCGGAGTCGCGCTGGCGAGAGGCGGCCGCTGTCCGGCTGCTGCGCCAGCTCCGGCTGGGCCGGGCCGTGCCCACGGGAGAGCCATGGCTGAGCACGCTGGACACCTCCTCCTCTTCCTTCTCTTCTTTGGGAGCTGAAACAGCCGTTGCAGTCTCTTTCATCATAATCCAAAATGCCTAAATCCCGCCATTAAATCACACCTTCAATCACAGCAAACCCCTGCTCACTGTGGAACCTGCTCAGCTCTCTCTGCTGAACCAGGACACTCCCCAGGCCCTCACCTCAGCAAACCTTCCTTTAAAACTCTCCTCACATTCCATCTAAGGAAAGACACTAATATTTAAAAGCAGCTTGTATTTTCCCTAGGATAAAGGCTTCTAAGACAATGATTTGCTGGTTCTAAGCACAACAAAAGAGACATTCATAAAGCTCAGCAAGTGCTTCACAAAACACCAACTTCAAAGATGGGCCATGTGAAAAGTCATGTTTAGAGAATCCCTCAAACATATACTTCATTGCAATTGTACACCTGGCAGTATCCCTGAGGGATCTGAGCCAGATGTTCCTGGAGCTGTGCTAGAGCAAAAAGCATCACAAACACTGTTAGCCTGAGGTCTCCACGCTTATTTACAGCTTGTACAGGTGGTTTCCTTTTGGCTCATGGCCGGTCTCCAAGCATGCTTTGGCAAGATAACAGAACTGGCTGAAACATCTTGTGAGCAAGTGAATCCCTTAAAAACTAGAATTCCCAAATACAGTTCATTTGATCTCACTTTTTGGTGCTTGCTGTGACACTGGGCCATTACGGACTCAATGCCTTTTGAAATGTTTCAGATGATCACAGAATGGTTTGGGTTGGAAGGGACCTTAAATCTCATCTCATTCCAACCCCTGCCATGGGCAGGGACACCTTCTAATAATTCAAGTTGCTCCAAGTCCTGTCCAGCCCGGCCTTGGACACTTCCAGGGATGGGGTATCCACAGCTTCTCTGGTCCCTCCCAACCTGCAATCTCCAGTTTTGCATCGAGCCTTCTGAACCAAATGATCCTTCTTCTCCTAGCATGTCGTTTCCTTTGCATTACTCACTGTCTGATCCTTGATTAACAGGCTGGGAATAAGCAACATTTGGCTGGAAAAGTCTGACTGGAATCCCAGATGTGAGGCATCAAGCTGATGTCTACCTCACCATCAGAGCATGAACTGCACCATCTTGTCTTTCTTTAGCAGATGTCAAGGTCACTGTTGCATGTTCTCAGTCCTCATAGTGAACATCTCAGGTTTTTGAATGCTAAATCAAACCCAAAGACACTTGAAACCATCCTCTAGAAATTCCCCCTTCAACCACTACTGTGTTGCCAGGGATAGCACACACTGCTGCTCTGGAAGAGCTGTATTCCCTTGGAAGATCGGGCATACAGCTGATTATTTATCATTTTAAAAATCAGACTCACAGAGCTGAAGCAGACCTGCCTCAGAACACACCTGGACAGAGCACACCCCTCACTCAGCAGCTCTGCTTCCTTCCTCTTAAGTGAAGGTCTTTGATAAGCCTTTCCCCAGGATTTCTCCTTCCTACTTCCTCTGCTTCAGCACAGCTGTCTAACAGATTCGGGGCATTTTTACATGCTGAGAATAGCCAGGTACCTCCCAAACCCCATCCTTAGGAGATGTATCAAGTATTTACTGTGCAGCAGAACTCAGAGTGATACAGAGCTATGAGCTGAAAAACCTTCTAATTCTAGACCCTCCCAACACGGTCCCTGGTCCCTATCCAAGGGTCAGGGCTGCACCAGGAAACTTCTGTCTGTCAAGTGTTCAGCTGCAGAAACAGCTGGAATCAGCAAACACCAAGGTTTTACCCAAAATATGGGAAGTCCTAGATGTGGAATAAATTTTTCTCTCTTCTTCCTTCACAAAAAATAGATTAAAAACTCTGAGCAAAGGCCAGTCCCTGGGAGAAGGGAGAAGTAAGGGAGACCTGGAAGGCCACTAGCAGTGAAGTTGTGGTTTTGTTTAGACAACTAAAGGACAAGACTCTGAGCACTGCTCTGTTTTTCAACAGAGCTGGATTTTGATTTATAAGGCATCTGAAAGCATCTTACTGACCCTGCAAACAATTTCAGAAAATACACATGTGCAATTAAGTGAAGGGAAATAAACTATTAATTGCCAAGTTAAAAAGCTGTCATGAAAATAAATGCACCACAACATATGCACACCTGTGAGATTTAAAGCAGCAACCACACAACGAATAATGCAAACACCTGGTTTTATAATGACAAAAATGAAACTTGGGAAAAATATCCAAGTGCAAAGTTCCATCCAAAGGGCTCTTCTCCACCAGGGCACTGTGGAACTGTACAGATGGGACACAAGAAAATCCTTGGAGGGTTTGGGCAGTCTGAGCTGTTTAAATTCAGCGCATTTTTCTAAGGTTTGGTTTTAAGTAATGACATTTCTCTCTCCAAACACTGACAAAGCCTTAAGGGAAAGCAGTCACTCCCAAAAGGAACATGAAGCATTAAGAATAAAACACTGAGGTATAACGTGAGTCCTCTCTGTACAAACCCATCTGGTACTACCTGAGTCTCAAAGTTTTTCTTTTTTTTTTTAAAAATCTGCCAAACCTGACTGTTTTCTTAGCAAAACCCCTGGATTTGAGAACGGGCTTCCAGGGAGGTGACTCTCCTGACTGAAATAAAAATAATTCCCACAAGGATACAGAGCACTGTGGGAAGCCAGACGTGATTTCTGCTACACAGAGACTGTAGCTACACGAATTCATTTGTAAGCTGAGATTAAACATTCTACTTATGCATCCAATATTCCTGCAGGCACACACTGGGAAATCCTGCAACTGCATGACTAAGCAGGCAACAGGGAATAGCCAGGGAACACAGGCTGACACTGCAGCTGCCCCCGTGGTGACAGGCACACTTGGGCTGTGACACAACACACACCTTCGGCTCTCAGCTCCCTCTAATCTCCTCGTCAGACCTGCACTGCCAGAACTCCCAAGGGATGCTGGAGAAGCCTGATTCCACGGCTCTGTACCATAGCTGTCCCAAACTGGAATATTCCAAACTGGATTTAGCAGTTGAGAGTAAAGGCTATGCTGCAATGCAAAAAAACCCAATCAATTCCGTATCTAGGAACAGTAGCACAGAATTCCAAGCCTTCACCAGAACCACTCAGTACCTTATCCCAGCTCCAGGCAGGGTGAAAGGACAAATGGGATTGATTGTGCCTTCCAGGCTCACAAAAACCCAACTTCCTGGCTACCAAAAACCCTGTTGTGCAAGGAAAGCTGCTGCTTGCTTACACTGGTCTGGCTCCTTCAAAAACTTCTGCTAAAGCCCAACAGGAAGAGGAGGGAGAAGCCCCTCTCCTGCTCCTGAACAACCTGTGCAAGGAAGGCACTCCTCTGCCTGTTTCCAGGTCCTCCCCAACCAGCACAAGGTGCACAAGGGCTCCATCCAGCGTGCAGCCAAGAAACAGGAGTGCAGCTTCCTCACTTCTGGAGACTGAAAAACAAACCAGAAACAAACAACCCCCGCCCCCAACGGCACAGATTTCCTCTGGCCCGGAAGAAGTCAGCACTTGCAATTTCCACACAACTATTCCTACCATCGTTTCGGCTGCAAACCTAATAGGGGAAAAAAAAGAGCCCCAGAAGTTTAACGAACACTTTTTCCACTCTCACCTTCAAGCACAGCTGAAACTCTTGGAGCCCAAGTTAAAGGCTAAAATGGCTTGAATGCAGAGAGCCCACAAACCTGGGAATTTCAGACTGACAACTTTCACTTCATGGGGTAAAAATAGGAATATTCTGCCCATTTTCTACCACTACCAATAAAGATGTCTGCTTAAAGCAAAAAACCAAGCATGACCATTAAAGTCTTAACTCTATACACATATGAAGTTAGCTTCATTTCAGCAACTGTGCTTTGACATAAAAGGCTGAAGCTCTGACATTACACTGCCCACCCTTTACACAGTGATGGGTAAATACACACAAGCAGGATCTGGGCTCCACACACAGCTGTTAATTCTGCTTTAGTCTGTAAAAACACACCTTGCAGCTGGAACTGTGATGGATTTCCACACCCAAATGGAATAAAGACTTGTAGGAGGAAAGCTAAAGAGTTACGAAAACACAAGAGTAACAGCAGCCTCCAAGACACAACTGCTGGCAAATGAACCCAGACAGCTCCAGCAGAAAGGGGAATTCATCTGCACAGGTGTGTGACCTCCTTTCCTCAGTGATTCGTTCTGCCACAATTCTCTGGTGCCAGATCAAAAACAACACTACACAAAGCCCTTTACTTGGACCTGTTTCAGAAGTCATCAGCAGGTAAGGAACAAAGTCCTCTAACTTCTTTTTTTGCTTTTTGGGGTGTTTTTGGTTTTGGGGGGGTTTTTTTTGGTTTGTTTGGTTGGTTGGTTTTAAACAACAAATTGTTAAATAGATGCACAAAGTTCACAGTGTGCACTGGAAAACAAAAGTTCTGCTCCAGGTCACAGATCCCCACAATTGGGGCTTTTGTGTTTAGACCCTATCCACTCCCCCAGTTCTGAATAATCCTCTCTTTCACCCCAGAAGACATCACCATAAAAAACCCATAATCCACTAAAGCTAGAAAAGAACAAGTGTGAACATCTGAATACTCTGATTTCCACTCAACTTTCCCAGGTCTCTCGATGATCTACACCTATATTTCTGAGCACAGAACAAAAGTGAAACCAGGATTTGCCAACTATTTGGGACTGCTGTGCAACAAGAGCTGTCAAACCATGGTGCAGTCCAGCCTCATGCTCCAACAGCCAGGGAAAGCCCAAGTGCTTTTTGGGATAGTAAGATTTTGCAGGTTGGGCACGTGCCAACAGCAGCAGCTTATCACAGTTCCCCAGCCTTTGGAGAGACTTGGAAAGAAACTGGACATCACCCAGCACTAAAACAAAGGAAGATCCAAAAAGAGGATCGGGCTAACATGTGGGACAGCCCAGATTTTCTAAATGGAACACAACACCAGGAGTGAGTAATTCAGCTCTTACCTTTACCAGCGACTTTATCTGCGCACCTGAAAAAAACACAAAAGCAAGTGTAAGAGCCAGACTCTATGGGATGGCGGCAGCAACAAGAAACTGAATGACGTGGAGATGAGCCCCAACTCCCCAAAGTCCCGGTGCCTCTCTATCAGATCATTGTTTTCAAACCTTCATGCCAAGGCGGATTGTTTCAGCCGCAGGAAGCTGAGGGGAACTATAGGAATATCCAGCAGCAATGGCCCAGCCCTGCTCAGGACAGTTATGACCGATCCAGGGGGATTTTGTGCTTAGAACAGGGCAGAGTAGCTGCAGTTCCAAAGGCTCTGGTGTCCTGCTCAGGATCGAAGGTACAGCTAATGCAGCATCTCCTCCCAGGAAGGGGGATCCCACCGTCTCCCTCATCCAGACCTTTGGCAGACGGGGCCAGACCGCGCTGGAATCGCGGGGCACCGGGACAGCGGCCGCTGCGCAACCGGCGGTTCCCGTGACACTGCCCTTCCTGGGAAGGGACCGGCGGGGCCGGCCCAGCCCGGCCGGAACAAAGGGGCGGCGGCGCGGGGCACACCGCGGCCGGAGGCAGCCCCGGGGCCTGGGCACGTTCGCGCGGGTCGGGCAGAGGCCGCCCGCAGCCCCCCACCCGTGGCCGCGACCCCCGGAAGGAACGG
>WEKY01049417.1:34485-66152 GCA_013390045.1 Picathartes gymnocephalus
CGGCCGCGCATGCGCGGTGCCTGTCGGGAGTTGTAGTTCCACAGGCGCTGAGGCCGCGCTGCTTCCCCGTTCCCGGTTGTGTTCCCGCCCCGAACGGCCCCTGGGCAGGAGCCCCGAGAGCGGCTGTGTGGGGGACCTGCCCCTGTGGTCTCCAAGGCCCGAGTCCCTCCCCAAAAGAACCGCAGCAGCAGCTGATGCTGCCGCAGGAAGTGCACTAACACATTAACCCCACACAGAACCCCAAAACTTCACGCCCACAGACACTGAAGGCATCACCCGCGAGCGAGTTTTGTCCCGGTCGCCACTCTGTCTCCTTCCCTGGTGTCCCAACCGCCTCGGTGTCCAGGTGTGCTCTTAGACCTGCGCTGATCCTGGCACAGAATTACCCTCGTTCCTTGGCTGCAGCGGGATGTATCACCAGGGCAGGGTCCAGGGCTTGGGCTGGGGAAGAGGACTAGGGTGTGCTTGCTCTGGAGCGGAGGGTTTGGCTGATCTTACCCACCGTTTTAGGACAGGAGAACAAAGGGTAACACTTACCCAGAACAACGTGCTCCTCCTCATCGTCCCTCAGGAGACAGCAAAAATCACAGCGGTTCAAAGAGCCCACAGCGTTCAGCTGGAAAATCCTGTTTGCTGAACTGGTTCTCACCAGTGAGAGGGCTCTGAGCGCCTGGTGCTTCTGCTTCTGCATTTCAAAGTCCTGAGCTGTGGGATGTTCCCAGAAAACAAAAGTGTGACCAACAGTTCCTAAGGGTGTGCTAATAAACCCCCTCACAGTAGAGAACCACACTCCCCAGACACTGGGGAGGAGAACGTCCTTGCATGAAAGTTAAAGAAAACGTCGGGATCCTTGCACAGGGATTCCTCCTGCTTTTTGTCAGCCCCATGCCAACCTGTCCCTGTCATTGTCATGACTGATTTCCCCGCTGCAGGCAAGGCTAGGGTCACCTAATTCTTGTTAGAACAGGGGAGCAGAGTCAGGGCAGGGCACAGCTCAGCCTTCGGCCTCTGGCTTCTGTAAGGACAAGTTTTACAATAAGAAGCTCCAGCTCCAGATGCTCGTGTGCTCTCGGGCTCGCACATCACTAAATCACCGAGAAAACTAAAAATAGCCCGAAACCTTCCACAGGCAGGAAGGTTCTGTTGTGTGCAGAAAGGGAAGCATCTGACACAGCGATCCCGTTGCCAGGCAGCCCTGAGGAGTGACACCAGCAGTGCCTCCTCTCGGCTTTGGGTGGCTCTCAGCATTCCCGGCCTGAAACACACAGCCTGGGCACAGCGGGTTGGTGTCCCGGGGGGGCTTTTCCTGAGGCAGGGCCGGGCTGGACGTCCCTGCTGTGAGCAGGCGACAAAACGGTGTCAGGAATGCAGTGACCCCTGAGGTGGCAGCTTGAGGGGCTCAGGTGCCGAGGCAGTGCCAGCCTGACCCGTGTGGCTGCTGGTGCTTCCCCACAGAGAGGATGGAGGCTGTGGCTCTTAACCTTTGCTCCCAAGGTTTTTTTGGCTGGACTAAAGAGGAGCCACGCCAGGACATGGTCAAGCTTCAGCAGGGCTGGTGGCCAAGGTGACAGAGATGTTGTTGGTCACCCACCAGGTGCTGCCTCCTCCAAACACCCAAACAAGAGCTCGAAGGACACGCCAAGCCACGTGCACCCGTCTCTGGCATTAACATTCCCCCAGTCCCTTGGAGCTGTTCCCACCTACACTGCCTGCTGCCAGCAGCGCCAGGAGATTCCTCTGCCAGAAAGGGATTTGCTGTTACCTGGAAATGGAAGACGAGGCTCAAGAAGCATCCCCCAAAGGCAAAGTTCTGTTGGAATGTGATGGCACTGCTCCATCATGCTGCCACAAATCCATTTCCACCCAGCACAGGGATCCCATCCCTTGTCACATGTGGCCAGTGGCGTCTGGAGAGGGCCTGGGTCAGCAGGACATCCACGTCCAGGAGCTCCTTGGGCAGCCTGTTGACCAGTTCCTCCCCTCTGCAGCCCCAGTTCGGGCTGTTTGTGGCTCCCTGTGCCCCAGCTCTGCCTGTCACATGTGGTGTGAGGCACGCAGCCCACAAAGGAAACCCTGGGTGACAAACCCCGGCGCGGGGGGCGGAGGCGAGACCGGAACAGAGACGGCGCAGCCTCGACTGCCATCTCAGCACCTCAGGGTGCTGTCCCCTGTCCTGGGACCCCACGCCAAGGCAGGATGGAGGATTTGGGTAAGTTGGGCCTCTCCGGAGCTGATCCTGCAGCCAGGCCTGGCTTGGGGTCACACTTTTGGCACCTCCAGGGAACCTTTTCCTTCCTGTACCTCAGTACTGGGAGGGGATGCTGCAGAGGGGCGACCATGGAGCCCTGCTCCCTCCTGTGCCTCCCCCATTCCAAGGGATCGATGGGGCCGGTGGCTCAGAGAGCACTTGGCCAAAAATGGAGCGAGCTTGAGAGCAGGAAATGGGCTGTGGCAGCACTGCAGCCCTGGCTGTACCCAGCAGGAGCTGGGAGCCATTCCTGGCCTGGGGTGGGGGAGCTGGGGTCAGGGAAGCAGCCACACTGCTGGGGGCATTCCCTGTTTCCCAGGGTGAGGGACAGCCAAGGCAGAGAGGCAAAAGCGGAAAGGAAAAGTGCTCGGCCCTCCCTGGGGGAAGTGCTGCTCTGGGCACGCAGGATGGGCCCAGGGTGAGCTTTTCCCTGCCAGGGCTTATGCTGGGTCAAGTTGAGGAGGGGCAGAGGTTTCTTTGCTGGCCAGGAACGGTGTACAGGGGCAGGACCCTTTGCCCCCCTCTTTGGGAAGGTGGGCACATCCTGCACCAGGATGGGGGTCTCGGGAAGGGTGCTCAGGGCCCCGAGGGGCACTGGCAACTGGCCAGCAGGGCCTGCTGTGACGCTCCTTTTGCTCCTGAGATTTTGGGAGTGCTACAAGACCGCTCGTGGCTGTGGGCCTGACCCGGGTGTCTCCGTGCAGATGCTTTGCTGGCAGAACTGGAGCAGAGCTCCTGCCTGGCTCCCAAGGAGCGCGTGCCACCGGGAACGAGCTCCTGCCAGGATGCCCAGCACGGTACCCTGAAGGTAATGCCTGGGCACAGAGACCCCTGGGCTCACGATGGGGCTGCGGAGCTGGGCAGGGGAAGCTGCCAGGGGAGCACAGACTGACAGCTCTGCCACAAGGGTTTGCCCTTTCAGGTGCCGCTGCAGCCTCGAGCTCAGCCTGCAGGAGAAGGTTTGGATTCAGTGTACAGGTAAAAATGGCCATGGGAGGGCAAAGCCATCTGGGGCTGTCCGTTCCTTGCTGGGAATCTGCCAGCCAGGGTCACCTGGGACAGACTGTATCCAGCATACCTGCAGTGCTCCCTGCGGGGGCCTGTGGAAAAGGGCTGTGTTGGCAGGGGTGGAGGGATCTCGGTCCCCGCTTTGGGGTGGATACCACAGCGTCCCTCTCTGCCATGTCCAGCACCCCCGTGCCAGTCCCAAAGCCGCTGCTCCCCTCACCTCCACCCACGGAGGCCGCCCGGCAGCTGGATGAGCTCCTGGCCGACCTGGGCCACACGCAGAGCAAGGTGAGCCTTGGCCCTTGGGCAGCAGGTTGGGGGCCTTGGCCCTCACCCAGACCTCACCACCCTCCTTCCCGGCAGCTGGCAGCTGCAGGGCAGGGAGCCGCAGTGCCCGCGGAGTCCTTGCTGGACGACATGCTGGGCAGCCTCACCCGGGACCTGCAGGAGCTGGGCATCACGGCCGCGCCCGCCGGCATCTGCGCCGCCTGCCGCAAGCCCATCGCTGGCAAGGTGAGCCCCCGCCACCACCCCGGCACCCCTGGGCATCGCCAGGAGCTGCCCTCACAGCCCCCGTGCCTCCTCCTCGCAGGTGCTCACAGCCCTGGGCAAAACCTGGCACCCCGAGCACTTCACCTGTGCCCGCTGCGGGCAGGAGCTGGACAAGGGGCCCTTCTTCGAGCAGGGTGGGCGGGCATTCTGCGAGGAGGATTATCACCAGGCCTTCTCCCCGCGCTGTGCCTACTGTGCCGGCCCCATCCGCGAGGTGAGGGAGTGATCCCCTGGCCTCGCCTGCCAGCCCCCACCGCCACCAGCCCCCTCACCTCGGCTTTTCCCGCAGAAAGTCCTCACGGCCCTGGAGCAGACCTGGCATCCCGAGCACTTCTTCTGTGCCCAGTGTGGGAAGGTGTTTGGAGAGGAGGGTATGTCCTAAGGAACAGGTGTGGGGGTCCTGCCCCTATCCCAGGTATCCCCTGCTGTTGCGCTTATCACCCCATCTGACAGCTGCCCATGGTCTCTCCCTCGCCTGTCCTGGGTACCACCATGTCCACGTCCCACTGCCCCCAGCGTGAGCCATCCCCAGGTGGGTGCCTATCCCGATCCCCTTCCCACAGGGTTCCTGGAGCGCAACGGGAAGCCGTACTGCCACCAGGACTTCCTGGCCATGTTTGCCCCCAAATGCCAGGGCTGCGAGCGCCCTGTCACAGACAATTACCTGTCGGCCCTGCAGGGGGTCTGGCACACCGAGTGCTTCGTGTGCACGGTGAGTGGGACGGCGGGGATGCACGGAACGGCGGTGTGCCCAGGGCCGTGCCAGACTTCCCCTCTCCTTCCCCCAGGAGTGCCTGACTGGTTTCACCGGCGGGTCCTTCTTCGAGCTGGAGGGGCGGCCCTACTGCGAGCTGCACTTCCACCAGCGGCAGGGCACCATCTGCCACGGCTGCAGCCGCCCCGTCACCGGGCGCTGCGTCACGGCCGCGGGGCGCAGGTACCACCCCGAGCACTTCGTCTGCGCCTACTGCCTGGGCCGGCTGCACAAGGGCACCTTCCGCGAGTGCGGTGACAAGATGTACTGCCAGCCCTGCCACGACAAGCTCTTCGTCTGAGCCCCAGGCGCCCAGCACACTGCCTCACACTGCCTCCCTTGCCTGGATGTCCCCACCATCAATATGCCTGGCATTGTACCTGCTGACCCGAGCACGCCTCATATCCCATCCCTGCTGCTGGCCCAGCTCAGCCAACTGTCCCCCGCCTTGTTGCTGCCAAGTCAGGCATCATTCCTTGTCCCCCTCCCTGCAAGACATCCCTGGCATTGTTCTCTGGACGTGAAACAATAAAACACCTGGTCCTGCCTTTTCTCTGCTCACTGGTGGCTTTGGGGACAAGGGTGCAAGGCAAGGTGGGAGGGCTGGGAAATACCACATGATTTGTCACAAAGTGACACCTCTGGGAGCCATGGAGACCAGCACCACTCCTGGGAAAGGCACTTGGGCCCAGCAGCAAAGCCAGAAACATCAAAGGGGCAGGCACACATCACACTTTAAAAACTTTATTTATATAAAAAAATCATTTTGTTTTAAAAGCGTTACAAGAGTGTGCACAGGAATCAGACAAGGAACGGCTTGGTGCTTCCCCCTCCCCGCCTCCTTGGCCCCCCTCCCCCGCAGGGCCAAGGAAGAGAGAAGGGGGACGCTGTCTTTTTGGTTCATTTGGAATTAAAAATTAAAAAAGGAATTAGTGTTTTACATATTTAAAGGAAAAGAGAAGAGTTAGACCCCAGAACAAAACCCAACCGAGCTGAGGTGGGGCTGGAAGCAGGGTGAGCCCAACCAGAGCTGCGGGGGAACTGGGGCAGGAGCAAGGCACCAGCTCTGCCCCTGCCACCTCCCCTTGCCCCGAGAGCCCACCCTGGGGGGAGCCCCGGGCTGGGAGAGCTCCTGCTCCAGTTTGCAGCCTCCTACAGAGGCTTCCAGTTGCACAGAGAGCCCCAGGGCCCTGCAAAAGATCACAGCACATGGATGTGCCCCAGCACCACAGCCAAGAGGAGGAGGAGGAGCACATCCCAACTCCCGTGGCAGCCCAGGCCAGGATGCAGATGAGCACCCCGCACCCTCTCGGCGAGGGCAGGGGGCTTGGGTTCCCCCACGACAGGCTCCCAGCCCCACTGCAGACAGGTAAGGCTCCCAGCGGGGAAGGGAAGAGCTCAGCCCTGCCGGAAGCCCAGGAAACTCCCCTTTCCCAGGGAAGCAGCTGGACAGTACGATTCAAAGAGCTATTTCACAGTGGCAAAAGAAAGGCACGTGTCAAGAGAAAAGTCAGCGGGGCAGCGCCACAGGATCCCGGCCCCAGGTGCCTGGCACAGCACGCCCCGAGCCGCCCGCTCTCCCCAAAACCCTGCCGCATCTCCTCCCTCCGCGGGGACCCTGGCCCACGTCCCAGCACTGACCCCCTTCCTCACAGAAGGATCCTCCTCACACGGGCACTGGGTGGGAGCCAGGGCCCCATCCAGACCCCTCTGCAGGATCCAGAGCTGGATCCCCCTTCCCATGCCCCCAAAGCCTCATCTAGAGCAAAGCAAGAGACGTTATTGCTGGTTTTCCTTCCCCTCACTCCCCCACCCGTGCCTCCAGCCCCCAGATTCTGGTCCTGAAGCCCTCAGGGAGGAGGGATGCTCGTGTTGCCCCCACAGCCCTGGCTGAAGAGTGATCTTGCACAAAAAAATACATCCTATGAGCAACAAAACCAAACCAAAAACAAGGTGGCGGCGAGTGAGGTCCCAGTCCCTGTCCCTGGCCCTGCAGACACCTCGGAGCAGGGGGAAGGCGTGGGAGAGAAGGCAGCTCCTGGTCAAGGCAGAGATCCGAGTCCTTGTGCAGCATCCGCACCGGCTGATCCGGCAGAGTCAGGCAGGAAGGTTTTACTCTCAGGAGGAAGGAGGTGGTGGAGGATGGGAGGAAGAGGAGGAGTTCTCAGTGGTGGTGTCCCAGAAAAGGGAGGTGCAGAGGCTCGAAGGAGACCAAGTGGCCCGGGCTGCCCCGGGGACCCGGTCCAGGCGTTTGGCTGGATGGTTGGCACAGAGAGTCCAGCAAAAATTCCAACAGTAAGACAAGGTAAAAGTCGGTCCATTCCACCATGAAGAGTTATATATTTATATATATAATATAATATCAACCCAAACGGAGCAGAGGTGGGGAGGCCAGCTAGATCTTCTGCTGTGGAGAGAGAGAGAGGTACAGGCGTTAAGGCTGGAGCGGGAGTGAGGGCGGAGGCAGGATCACGGCATCAGTGATTGCAGCAGCAGTGACTGGAGCAGGATTTGGCTGGCCAAGCACCCCTAAGAGCACAGCAGAATCTGTCACCACTGTCAGATTGAGCAGCACACCGTGGGACATACCAACACGGGGGAGGGCACAGCAGCATCTTCCTCCACTTCCTCTACCTCAGGCTGCGACTCCTGCCCCTCCTCCTGCTGCAGACACACGGGGTTAGTAGGGGCCATGCAATGGGGGGTGTTAGTTGTGGGATCCCAGCTCTCCCTTCCTCTGCCAGACAGGACAGTGATGTGGCATTTCCTGCACCCATCCCACTCTTCCTGAGTTAAGGAGAGCTGCTCACCATCAACGGCGCCGCCTTCACCGGCTCCATCTCTCCGAGGTCACCGGATCGGTCCAGCGTCCTGCTGTGGTCCCTCTCATTGAGTGTGGAATAGTTGTCTGAAGCAGGAGAGGGGACAGTCAGTCATGTCACCTCCACGGGGGGCTGCACCACCCCCACAGGAGATGTGAACTCTGCCCCACTCCCCACATTCCGAGGGGGAGTCCCTCTCCTACCTGGTCCCATGTTGCTCATCTGGATCTCCTCCCGGGAGGATTTCTTGTCTACAAGCATAGGAGAGCACATCAGGGACAGTCCCTGCAGCCAGGAGCTGCAGGGGAACTAACTGCTCCCTGCCCTGGCTGGTGTAGCCCAGGCCCAGCTGCAGCTCTGTAACCCAAGGACACCACAGGACCTACGGTGCCAGCCCCAAGAAGCCATCTACGGCCCAAACTGATAGCTCTGATGGCCAGGAAAGCCACCCAAGGCCCATGCTAATGGCCCTGTGTGAGCAGTTATGGCTGCCAGGGAAGCCAAAGCTGAGGAGCAGGGAGGGGACAAATGCCAGCTGCCCTGGGTACCCACGAGGCAGAGGGATGATGGTGGGCACCGGTGCTGAAGGCAGGCACATACCTGTTTTCTGGTTCCTGTCGATGAGAGGCAAGGTGCTGTCATCAAAGGAGTTGCCTCCCTGGGTCCGAGAGGCATTGCTCAGGTTCACCTACAGCAACAGACAGTGACCACTCAAACCCTGGGCCCAGAGGTTCCTTCCTCACCAGCACATCCCGCCCCTCCAGCACGAGCACAAACCCAGGAGCCCTCCCTCCAGTAAGGTGCCCAAAGTAACCAGAAGGTGCTGAAGCCCCCACTGCACCCCCATCAGGATGGAGGGGCCTGCCTGGACCAGGGTAGTGCCCGGCCCTCCAGCAGCAAAGGCAGTCCCTGCTTTTGGGAAGGAAACTGAGCCAGGGAGAACCCTGTTCTTCAGCACTGCCACAGCAGCACTTAGGGTGACAAAATTCCTTCCTCATGCTCATGTGGGACATGGGGCACTACACTTCAGAGTGTTCCTAGCGGAGACTTCCCGCTGGCCATTGGCTGAAAAACAGCACAGGCACCATGCTGGGTCCATGGCAAGTGCCCAGTGCCACCAGCAAGGTGAAGAGCTGCAGGCCAGTCCTGCCAAGCTCCAGGAACACCCTTCTCCCTGCTGCAGGACCCCACCTACTGCCCCAGCCACCACAGGGCATCCCCACACCTGGAAATCTGACTTCTTCCAGCCTTCCTTCTCCAGGGGTTTCCGCAGCTCCTTATAGCCCCAGACTGTCTGCAAGACGAGGGCAGCTGCCCGGACTTCTCTCTCTGAGCGGTTCCTAGGAAGAGGCAAAGGAAGAGATGTTTGGAAACCCAGAGAAAGGGAAGCCCCTCTCCTCCCCTGGCATCATCCTTTGAGCAGAGCTTACCCAGATTTGTTGATCAGCACAAGCTTCTCAATCCCCTGTGTTTCCCGGAGCTTCTTGGCCGCCTCGAGGTTGTCCACGATCACTTCATTGATGGTGTTGAGGATTGACACCACTGTGTCCTCAGAGAGGTTTTTGGCAGGGGTCTGCTGGCCTCCAGGCAGGTTCTTCACTAGGTTGGGGATGGCATGTTTGCCTGGGAAGGACAAAGAGCTGGGCGTGAGCAAGCAGGGAACAGGACTGAAAGGAAAACCACTGACAGGTGACCCGTTTTGCTGCCCCTCTCTGCAGAGCTCAGCACTCTCTGCTTTGAGTGGGGGCAGCAGACACAGGCTGGGCTGACACTGAGCCCACACATCTCCCCAGCAGCCAAGGGGAGGAGGAGGAAGCTCCTGCCTAGCCCACAGGGATACAGGGAGCGTGCCCTCCTCACCGATCAGCTCCTTGTTGCGCAGGTCCACGGCCAGGTTGCGCAGGGCCCCGGAGGCCGCTTTCACCACACGCTCGCTGTCGTGGGTCAGGAGGTCGGCGATGGCAGAGAGCCCCTTCTCCTGGCGCAGGGCTGAGCGGATGTAGCGGCCGTACTGTGGGAAGGCAGAGTGCCACCGTGTCACCCGGGGCTGGGGCACTGCTGCCAGCCCCCATGGGTGGTGCTCCCGGCTCCGCAGGCCCCTCCACGGGCACTCACCGTCCAGCTGCCGGCGCACAGGTTCTGGATGGCTCCTGCCGAAGCCTCCAGGATAGCCGGAGTCTTGCTTTCCTTCAGGAGGGAGATGTATATCCGCACCACTTCTGGCTGGAAGAGGAGCTCGTAGCCTGCCAGGAGGACATGGGTAGGAAGGGTTTATCCCAGGGCTCCACTAGCGTCTGCCTAATCCGAAGGAGCACTGCCAGGCAGATGAAGCTGGAAGCTTCTACTCAGGCTCCCACAGGGTGGGATCCTTGGTACAGAGAGGGCCCGGGTTACCAGAAAGCCCAGCCACTGCTTGGCCAGGGGCTGTGATTCACATGCAGTGAGACACTTGTCCCCAGAGGCTTCTGGGAATGACCCTTCCTCATTTTCATGGCTGGAGAACACTTTAAGACAGAGATTTTTAGCTTTAAATCATGCCTGTTACTCATGCCCAGGAGAAAAGAGCAGGCAAGAGGGCAAATCTGTACTGGCAAGTCTGAGACCACCACAGGGGGCTGTGTCACTGTGCTGTCCCTCAGCCCCTGGGGCCTGTCCTGAGGCAGTGCTGACCTCATCCACACACATGAGCCTCACAACTACAGGCAGAGCTCATATTTTAACAGGTCCTTGGGCATTCCTCCTCCAAACCCAACTTCTGCCCGTTGGAGAGGCTCACTTCAATGGCAAACAGCTCATCTTGCTCGCTCCTCTCCCCGGCTGCTGTGGCAAAAGCTGTCCTGACACCCAAGCCCTGCATAATTCCTCAAGGAGCATACCTTTGGCCGGAGTTGTTCTTTTGGGAAAATCCACTGTGTCGGCACCAGGGTCTTCTGGGAGCTTTTTACCTTCAAAGGGCAAGTGGAGAGGCGTGAGACTCCTCCTCTCCCCACTCACCTCAGCCCAACAGCTCTTTGCAGGAATAAGCCCAGAGGCGAGCTGAAGCCAAGCGACCAGCGTGTCACAGGAGGGGACACTGGGGGCATTAGCCACACTGCAGGCAGAATGCGCCCAGCTGGGGATGGGGGGGCAAAGAGAGCTGGAGAAAGCACCCAATTAAACCATGGAAAAAAGTCAAACCAAGAGCACACTCACCTCTGGAGAACCACTCGTCTATTGGTGAGGCGGAGAGAAGGACAGGAGAGAGGGGAGGCAGGAGAAGAGAGGTGCCAACAGCGTCATGGGGCAGATCATTTGGCAAGAAAGCAAAGGGAAGGGGAAGGGGCAACACAGGAGAAAAGGGAAGGTGTGGAATTAGTGGACGTGTATCCGTCACCATCCCACCACCACAGACACCCACCACAGCTTGTGTCAAACGCTTTGGGCAAGCCAAGCAGCAGCTCCCAGAGCCAGGGAAGCAGGGACCACTGCATCTCCAGAGAAAGCTGCCCCAGTAGGAGCACAGAGACCCCAGATCACCCTCAAGACTCGTCTCTGTTCCCCTCCCTTCCTTCCCTGCTGCTGCTGGCGGCACACGAACCTTTGCCTTTCTTGGCCCCGAAGCAGCTGGCGTTGTGGGGCCCGGCATTGTTGGCGGGGACAAGGGGCGTCTCCTGGTAGCGCTCGGCGTGGGGGATCTCACGGTGGACTTGGTAGGACAGGTTCCTCAGCAGGCACACACAGTTCTCCACCAGCTGGGGACAGAACCAGAATGGCTGACTGAGAGACTGGGAGCACTCCAGGTCTGTGAGCAAGGGTCTGACCCAGCCTTCAGTTTAAGCTCAAGGGAAACTCAAGCCAAGACCTTATCCAAGCTGATCTGGAAGCCCTGAGCCCAGGGACAGTGGGGTGGGGATGAGTGACACAACCAGGCCCCCCGATGGGGAGCCAACATTCCTACCCTAAACTGCAGGCTGAATGCCAGACACCTCCTGGTCCAACAGTGCCAGGTGCACCCCACGCAGGCTCTCCCTTTCCCAACACCAGTGCCACTGTGGTACCTTGCTGTCCGAGTCCTTCTGGCCGATCTCGGACTGCACGATGTAGATCAGGGCGTCCACCAGCCCGTCACATTCCCGCAGCTTCCGACGGGCCTCGCTCCGCTCCGAGCTCACATTCCTGGCAGGCAGGAGAGAAGGGTCACGGGAGAGACAGCTGAGGGCAGGCGAGGTGCAGCCCACACCCCGCAGAGCTCAAGAGAGAAAACAGCTCCTGTAGCTCCCCTCACTGAAGGTAAACGCCTCCAGACCCAAGGTCTGCATCACCAGCAGCTGTCATAGGAGAGCAGCTGCTCCACAGACCTCTGGAAGTGCCAGGAACAGCCCAGAAGGAGTGCTGCAGCCCAAACCCAGGCCAGTGCCCAGATCCATACCTAAGGCAGCCAGCAGTGTTGGTGAGCACCGATTCCCACTCTATATGGCGGGGCTTAGAGTCCTCATTGGGCTCCCGTTCCCAGCCAGAGCGGGGAATGACCACTTCATCGGTCAGGGCGTGTAGTGCGTGATCCACGATGGCCATCTTGATGGAGTCGTGCGAGGACAGGTTCCACAGCGTCCCTGCAACGCCACAAGCGGAAGGTGAGCACTCGGACCCTGACCACAGACTCCACAAGCCCAGGGGCCGGCCTGTCCTGCCCTCCCTGCAGCCACTACCTGTGATGACCTCGGTGAGGTCCATGTCATGGGCCTTGCGCAGCAGGCGCACCAGTGCAGGCACCCCGTCGCAGTTCTTGATGGCGATCTTGTTATCCTGGTCCTTGCCGAAGGAGATGTTCTTGAGGGCTCCGCAGGCGCCGTAGTGCACCTCCTTCTTGGGGTGATCCAGCAGCCCCACGAGCACGGGGATGCCCTTCAGGCGGCGCACCTCCGTCTTCACCTTGTCGTTGCGGTAGCACAGGTGCTGCAGGTAGGCGGCTGCGTTGGACTTGACGGCGTCCAGCCGGAAGCTCAGCATGGTTATGACCTCCGGCAGCTCCGGCTGGCGCCAGTTCCCCGGGGCTGGGCCGCCTTTCCGCAGGCTGTCCAGGCTGGCCAGGCTGCCCCGCTCGTGCTGGGCCAGCGGGGCCCAGTAGTACCGGTCGGGGGCCACTTCATCCACCAGCATGTCTTCATAACTCCTAGGAGAGAGGGAAGAGGGTGTCTGAGCACAATCCCAGACCTGGGGGAGGCAGTGCCCCTTGCAGACCACCACAAGTGGATGAAGTTGGATCCTGGTTTCTGACCCCTGCAGAGGCAGGAGCCAGCTCTGGGGCACAGGCAAGAGCCAGCCCCACAGGCAAGGTGTGCTGCTGCCCTGGGCCGAGTCACGCACCAAGAGACATCCGGGCTCCAGGGATCAACCTCGTGGCTCCTGGGGCTGGCCCTGGGAAGAGCCACGGTCCCAGACCCCTGCCCTGGCCAGGAGTAGCTCAATCACAGACTGGCAGCACTGGGAATGAACCCAAAGAAGCACATAGAAGTTTAAAGCGTAACCACTGCCCTGCATGCCAAAGTGACATTTCACACCCCCAGAACACAGACCTCTCAAATCCCAGATCCTCCCATTTTTGCAGTCACTGGTACCATAATCCCTCACCCACCCAGACAGAGGAATCCAGCGATTTTCAACAGAAAGGGATGGGAGGGGACAGCTCAGTCATCCCTGCTGTGCCAGGGCAACGAGGACATTCAAACAAGACCCAAGGAGAGGCTTCTGCCTCCACTCCAGCTCACACCTGTCCCAGGGGCTGCTCAGCCACCTCCAGAGCTCCTGGATCAGGCATAGGCAGCTAATGCCCCTGGAGTATCCTGACAAGGACAGTGACAGGTCCTGCTGCTGCCATCACTTCCCTTCTGACAGCCTCCGGTACCAGACTTGCCCAAGCCACCAGCTTTAGAGCCACTTGCACAGCCACACACCCCCCGGGCGCTGTGGCACCACTGTGGTGTGGCAGTGGGCTGCCAGGCTGGCTCCCGGCAGGTCCCAGTGGGGACATGCCCCACGCCTGGCTGCTCAGAGGTGCCGAGGAGCAGCAGCACGAGGTTGGAGCGAGACACAGCCACCAACACTTGCCAGCACGGCTGGCAGCTGATCCCACTCCTGTGCCAAGACTCACGCTCCCCAGAAGGGAGCTCCAGTCCCATCGCGGTGTCAGATCCCACCCTTCAATTGTGGAGGATCCCGCCTCCCACGGTGCCAGATCCCCTCCAGGCAAGATGGGGATGGCAGGGAACGGCAAGGACCCCCCTTCCCTCCAGGGAGGGAGCTCTGAGAAGAGCCCTGGAGCAGGGGCCGGTGCTCTCTGCGGCCGATGGCAGCCAGCATGCGCGGCTCGAGGCGCTCCTTCGGCTCCAGTGTGCCTGGCGAGCTGCCTCCCCGAAGGAAGTCGTTAACAGCCAGGCTCCTGCTCAAGACAAACATCTGAGGCAGGGGGGACGCTGCTCTCCCTGCTCCCATTCCTGCAAGCTGGGCAGCCACTGCAGATGGTAACTGAGAAGGTGGGGGACAAGCCAAGCTCAACAGAGCTTGGATTCCACAGATTGCTGTGATCTTTATCGCTCTGCCCGGGGAGGGAGAGCTGGCTCAGGGGCCCACCAAACCATCTTTCATACCCTGAGCCATTCCCGCAACTCCAGCAGAGCTGACCTTCTCCCTCTGCGTGACCCACATCCCCCAGTCTCCCACCTGCCTGCAGCTCCTGTACTTGGTTCCTGTATTCCCCTTTCTCCAGGACCCGGAAGAGCAGGAGCACAGACACCTTCCTGTGCAGCAGAGAGGGCTCGTGGTCTCAAAGGCCACTCAGGACACAGCCCAGGGAAAGTACACAAGCCAGAGTCTCTGTCTGGACAAGCAGCCAGGGGTTGGACACATCCGTGTAACCCCTTCTGCCCAAGACGCTCCCTGAGGGACGACATGTGATGGCCATGTGCTCAAAACTGCCGACACTGGCTTGTCCTGGGTTGTCCAAAGAGGGAAGAGCCTGGAGCAACCCTGCCTGCCCTCCTCCAGCCGGCACAAGCTGCACAAAGCGAGGAGGTCGAGCAAATCCATCAGGGTGAGCAACCGCCCCAACTGGTTCAGCACAGCCCAGCAGCACTTGTGCTGGCACCAGCCACAAGGACACACAAAGCTGCTCCTTCAGTCCCTCCAGCAGCCAGGAGCTACCATGGATTTATAGCGTGCACCTGGATTGGGAAGATCTCCACAGGGGCTCCCAAGAGCCTCCTCTTCCCTGGGTCTCTCCCTGTTGTCTCTGTTTTATGTCCCAGAAGCTTAGGCAGCCTTGGCTGAGCCTTACCTGTCTGTCTGGGCTCACAACAGGGCACTCAGAAGGTGTTGACACAGTCCCTTCCTCATCCCCAGCACTCTGGCTCAGCCCCTCACTCCATTGCTACCTCACCACCCCCAGAGCCATCCCCCAGCACCTGCCCAAAGCCCTGCTGACAGCCCAGCCAGAAGCAGAGCAGGAAGCAGCACTTGTGCAGGAACAGTTGGCACAAGAGATCAATGGGCAGGACTCATGGCCTCAGCCAGGTGACATCCTAAATGCCTAGCAGGGCAGGAAGGACCACCAGGACCCTGCTCTGGCCTCCAAAGGCAGCACAGCCCAGCAAGCTGGAGGAGCCGCCACGGCCACAGACACAAGAGGGGGAGAAGCTGCTGCCAAACAGGTTGAGCAGCTTCTCCCGCCCTGCCCTGCAGCGGGGTCGGGCTGTGCAGGAACGATCCCGGGGCACTGCGGGGCTGAGCCCTGCTCACCCCAGCCTAGGCTCAGCTCCCCATCCCAGGGCTGCTCTCGGCTCAGGGAGAGCACAAAATCATGGGACTGCAGCAGCTCCCGACACACAACAACACACAGGCATCGCTCCCAGAGGGATGTACCACACTGGGGCACACACAGCCCTGGTGGAACAGAGAGAAGGGCCTGGAGCTACATCCAGCTGCCCACTGGAACTCCTGGCTGCAGGAAGACAGGCTCAATTAGCACCTAGCTTTAACCACCAATTAAGCAGACAATTAGAAGCGGATGCAAGTTTTCTCCTGTGTGAGCTGTGTGTGACTCAGCTCACAGTACTGTGTCCATGGTCCTCCTTCCTCCAAGGAGGATGAAATTCAAGGGACCCCAGAGCACCCCAGAGCCTCCTGCCACCTACCTGAGCCGCCGCCGAGCATCAGATGGGGTCCCCGCCCTCCTGGCCGTGCCGTAGTCAGACATGAGCCCGTAGTCCACATCTTCAAAGCCCACGCTGCGCTGGTCATCCTCCAGGCCGTAGGGCTCGGGGTGGAAATGGTTGAGGTCCATGTTGCTGCCCCCAACGCGCACCTGGGGCTGGGGGCCGTAGATGTCCTGGCGGCTGGGGGCCCGGTAGGTGTCCATGGAGGGCCGGTAGCGCTCGTCGATGCGGGTGACGCGGGACAGGCTGCCGTAGCTGTGGTCACTGCCCGGGTACCCGTCCTCGTAGGGGCGGCCGTAGCCGTCGGGGTAGTGGTAGTTGCGAGGGAGGGTGGCTGTGCCCGCCTGGCCCAGGTAGCTGCCAGGGCCCCCGTTGCCGTTCTTGCGGAAGTTCCTGTCCATGGTCTGGACGTAGTTGCTGGTGACGGGGGACGTTTCCAAAGGCAGCCCATCAGGCCCCACTGGCACCTGCTGCACCGTCCGTGTGGTCACAGTCTTCACCACTTTCTTCACCTGGAAGGGGTGACATGCGTGCAGGACATGCTCACGTCAGGAAACTCACCGTGTCCCTGCATCTCCAGATTCCCCTTCGAGCCCAGCACTTTATTTCAGTTGCATTTCACGCCCTGTTTCAGCTCATGGCAGAGCACCCAGCCACCAGGGTCCCCCACCAGGATCCCCCCCACCATGCCCTGTCCCTCCATGGCATCCCCAGGCCTGTACCGTGGTCTCTGTACGCCGAGTTGTCCCATCATCTGATGTCTCCACAGACACGACCGACATGGCCCCTTCTGGGTCCTCCTCCATGGTGTACGTCTCCTCCACGATCTGGCCTGGGTCCTGCATCCTGGGGATTGTGCTGTACAAGAGGTGGCTGTGGTCCTGAGGGGAGAAAGCGACAGGTAGTCAGGTCCTGTCACCAATCTGGGCCTTCCTGGTGTCAGCTGGACAAGAGTTCTTTCCTCACAGAGAGCCCTGATATCTTTTGGAAGAAGGTACCTTTAAGCCAGGGTGGCCACATGCGGAGCCCAAGCCACCCTCTCCCAGCTGGAATGGGGACACTGGGGCACTGTCCTGCACCCTCCCCCAGCAAGCAGGCTGCCCACAGCCAGAGGGCTGAACTCCCCCTACCTGTGGCCCGTTGAGCTTCAGATCCGAGTATTTTTGCCTTTCCAGGTCAGCATCGCCCAGGAAACGTCCGTTCTGAAACACAGCAGGGCAGCAGGCCCAGTTACTACACTGATCTCCCACGTACCCATGCTCACTTCCCTGCAGGGCCCTGAGCAGCCCATGTCATGCATGTGACAGGGACACCCACCACACACCCCATGGGAGCCCCCAGCAGAGGAACACACTGCTCAGGGGTCTGTGCCACATGCAGCAAATCTCCCCTAGGCCAGCCTGGGGAAGAGTCGGAGGAGACACCCGGACATTCCAGCTCTCCTGCACGCTCCTGATGGAATGGCCACGACCTTTCCCTGCTTCCCAGCAGGGCCCTGGACACCTTTCCACATCTCCCAACGCAGGAGCCACCAGTGACCCCAGAGGCTCCCCCGGGTCTGAGGGAACCGTGTGGAGGCCGATAGCAGGGTGCTGCTGTTTGACACTTGAACTCTTCCTCTGTCCACGCTGCCCTGCCCCACGAGTCCCTCCTGGCACCACCACCTTCCACAGCCAGAAAGGCACCTGGCTCCTGCACACCACCACGCACCAGCCCTCCGAGCACCCCTCTCCCAAGACTGAGCCTGAGAAAGTGAGGAGATGCCTCAAGCCAAGGCAGATGAAACCACATTTCCAGCCTTGCAGAGAAGATCTCTCCTAGCCCTGGTTTGACCATATGGGGACAGACAGACTCCAGGGATTTGGCCTTTGTCACACACCGAGGGAGACACACATCCCAGCCCCAGCATTTCGGCTGCCCTCCAAGCAGCCGAGTGCAACGGGGTGCAGAGATGCCCTGGAACTGAGCACAGCCAACCTCTGACCTTCCTGAAACCAGAGCAGAGCCGACCTGGCAGCAAGACCCTCCAGGCTGGCATCTCCTCTCCCGAAGCCTCTGCCTGCCAAGGGAGGTCTGCACACCCCCAGACCAACTCCAGTACACCAGTGCCACAAGAACGGCCGGGCCCTCCTCCGGGAGGGAGGGTGGAGGGGAGGCAGCTCCGGGGGCTCCAGGAGCCTGTGCACGCCCCTCTGCCGAGGGGGTGTTTTACCTGGTGCCGCCGGGTGAGCGTGCCGTTGGCCAAGCCCGGGCCAGCGTCCTGTGGGGAGACCCGGACTCGCTCCAGCTGGGCTGAGACATGGCGCCGTTCCTCCTCCAGGGCCCGGGTCAGCTTCTCGAACTGTGCCTCCTGCTCCTTGACAGAGGCAAGGATGCTGGCGGTCGACTCCACTTCCGAGTCGTCCATGGGTGACGGGTGCCCAGGGTGGGCAGGGCGAGGGGCACGGGGAGGCACAAGCGGAGGCGGCTTGGCGTCAAGGTGAGGGTGGGAAAAGTGACCCAGAAGGGCAGGAGCCCCTCTCTTCACTGCACGTGATTTTGGGGGAGGAAAGGAGGAGAGAAGAGTGGTCAGAAGAGACTGATTTCATTAAGACAGATTTTTAGAACAGGGAAAAAAAANAAAAAAAAAAAAAAAAAAAAAAAAAAAAAAAAAAAAAATCTTATGGCATTAATACCCGCTCCCACCCATCACCAGAGAGCTGGCAAGAGGATCCTGGAGCAGGACTCAGGTGCAAACTGCCCCAGCATTAAAGCTTGGAAAAGTGGCACTGTGGGGACAGAAGGACCCCCCAGCACACCAAACAGCTGAGGCTGAGCCAGGCTTGCAAGAGCTGCTGTGGGCTGAGGGAAAACCTCACGGGCATGGAAAAGCTGCGGGCAGACAGTGCAGGAGGGGAGGGCATGTCCCTGGGGTGGGGCAGGGGACACTCCTGAAGAATGAGACGTGACCCACATCTCACTGCTTCCTCCAGGGAAGGGTGGAGGGAGAGGACCATATCACTTATATGCTCCCTCCTCCCTGGTGTGGAGACAGCCCTGACTCCACAGCTCCTTCCTAGCCAGGAAAGGGGATGGAATGTGATGGGATCCCCCTAAAGGGGATCCCATGAGCCCCTTTGACTGCTGCCAAAACTCACCACCCTCCAGGTATCCACCAGAGCTGTCCCTCCAGGGATCCACAGACCTAGGGATGGGCTTCGGCCTGGACCCCTCCAAAACCCCCACCCGAAGGAGAACAGCAAGAGAGCCACAATCAACATTTTGGTACAGAAAGGCAATATTCTTCCATACAGACCTGTCAGAGGAGGAAGCTCAGGTTTGATTGGCAAAGGCACGGGACAGCCAGGTCTAGACGCAGAGAGTCATGGGAGAAACAGCCCAGCCACCACAGTGAGGAAGCAGGAGGGAAGAGAGCTGCAGGGACAGCGGGAGCAGGTCAAAATCACACACGAGAACCCCAAACAGGAGGTAGGGCAGGCACAGAACTGGGAAACGGGCACCTCTCTCCCACCCCCTCCCCTCTGAGGCATGGGCAGTGTCTGGAAAAGCTGGTGGGGTGGCAATCTCGGCGCTGTTCCCACAACAGCCCCCCAGCTCCATGGAGACTCCAGCACCCCTCACTGTTCCCATCGACGACGGGAGAAACGGCAGAGGCGGAGAGGAGCAGCCAGGGCTCAGCCCTCCACCCCTCCCGCGCAGCCTGGCCGAGTCCCTGCAAGCCCGAGAGGTTTTCCCAAAGCTGTGCAGTCATGGCAGGCATGTGGGGACTCGCTCAAGCCGGGCAGGCAGCACAGAGGCTGCTTTCCCACGGTCTCCAGCACCGGCTCTGCCCACTCCACTCCCCGGTGCCACCGCCCCGGAGGGCCGATAAGGACAACCCGGGGCTGAGAGCTCACGCAGGCAGCATCCCTGTTCCCACCACCTCCTGCAGCCCCTCCAGACCCAGCCTCCAGCACACGCTGGTGGCACAGGAGTTCAGTGAAGTCTTCTGATCTGTCAAACCCCTCCCCACTCCTCCTGCAGCTCTGCTCCCCAAAGTCTCCTTTGGGTACAGGCGCGTGTCAGCCACGGTGGCACCGCCGCAACTGAGCCCAGCCACGCAGGGTGGAGGTTTTCCAAATGCTTTGGAGGGCGCCCACAGAACATTCCACCATCTGGTCACTGCCACTCCGTCATCTGCCTTCATCAATAAAAAAATCCAGTTGCTCTATTTGTGCCCACGTGGTGCCCAGCAGGAGAAGGAGCCGTGGCACACCCGGCCCAGCCCCACATCCCAGGAAGAACGCAGCCCACCATCCTCTGGAGCCCAAGCAAGCTTTTGGAGGTTCCCAGACGTGACTGCTGGCTCATGCACGAAGCTTTCCACCCTTCCCACCTTGCAACAGGTACTCCCTGAGGCTTTTCCAACAGATCGGCTCCCCAGCCTTGTAAGGAAATGCAGGGATGGCTCTGACCCTTGCTGCTCCCCGGCCCTGCAGATTTGCAGGATTCTCCAAAGGAGAGGCTTGGTGCCTCCCAGAACAGTGCTGACATATCCCAACCGTCATTCCTGAGTAACACTCCCTGTCTCTGGTGGGCTACCACCCACTTCAAGCAGGGACACAGATCCTCAGCCTTTCCAGGGCTCCCTGATGGAAAGGGAGCGGCTCCTTGCCACATCCCAGTGTTGTCCAGCAGGACACTGAGCAGTCCTACCACCCTAGACACCCTATGCAACTGCAGCATCCAAAATCCCACCTAGCAGTCCCCCTGGCTTGTTGGGATTTGTTTCCAGAGTGGTACTTCAGCAAACCCTCTAAAAGAGGGGAACAGTCCCCTGTGGAGAAGGGATGTTCCACAACATGGCCTTATCCAAGCAGCTGTGCTCCCTGGCCAGCCCTCAACAGCCCCAGTGCAGAAGAGGCAGGGGCCACTCCAGCCCCAAATCCCCACCTCTGCACATTCCCTGGGAATGGGGCTGGGAAACATGGACACTAACAATGAAACGTGCAGGGCTGTTAGGGCCCCAGATAAGGGGCCAGAGCAGCTGTGAGGCTGTTTCCTTCCCGTCCCTTCCACAGGGAGTAAACACAACAGCAGGGGAAGGAACAGGACAGGTCCCGCACCCTCCGGCTCCAGTGGATGCTCAGGAGGGGCCATCTGAGGGTCTCCCAGCAGGATCGGGCCATGTTAAACAGAAAGACTCAGTGTCTGGGGGCTGCACTGCCTACCCAGTTGTCATTCCTGCCCTGAGCACTGGACACAGCTCCATGATGGGCAAGAGGTGCCAGCAGAACTGGGTCTCTCCCAGTTTTCCTCCACCACCAGGACAGACCAGCTCCCTCCACCCTCATTCCAGCCATTGTGTTCATCGATCTGGGATTAAAGACATAATTACAGAGAGGCAGTGCCAGGTCCAGAGAGGTCAGCAAGAGCTGTCCCCGCAGACACAGCCAGCACCATCCCTGCTGGAGCACAGCCACTCCCTGGGCTTAGCACACAAACCTCAAACTCGGCCCTACACCCCCCACACTCAGGGACAGGGTCCCTTAGCACATCCCAATGCCTGTTTGAGGCACTCAGTGGCCACCTCTGGAAGGAGACAGGGAGGGCAGGAAGGGGAGAGCCTCAGCTATGCATCCTGCTCCCCCCAGCCAGCGAGCTGCTCGTGACAGTGCAAAGCCAAGTACACAGGAACCCACAAGGGTGAAATTCCAGGGATCGCTTTGCGCCCATTCCCCCCCTCCTCCCCTCCAGCCTCTGAAGATCCAACTACAGAGCATTCTTCCAGAGCCAGACCCTGACCGGCTCTGAGGATGGCTCATGAAAGCCTTTTCATCATGACAGAGGCACTTGCTGACACACCCGTTACTTAAAAACCCCAGCAAGCCAAAAATATTTCAGCTGGCTCAGTTCAGGGCAAACCAAAAAGCCTAAGGACAAAGCACACCCTGAGCAGCTTCACCCCAGGGGCAGAACCTTGTCTGTCCCCCCAGCAATCAGTACAAGGGGACCCCAAGGAACAACACAGCAACCCAGGAAGCTTCACACCTAAATCCACCTGGCCTTATCTCCCAACTTCCTGGCACCAACCCCAGCCTGTGCTGTGCCCACAGGTCCCAAAGCCAGAGTGGGTCCACTGGAGAGATGGCACAGAGCCTCGGGAGCAGAGCCCACTTGCTGGCTAGGAAGCAGCTGCCAGCCCACCTCTGTGCACAGCGCTTCCCCACCATGATCTTCCAGTCTGGATAAAGGCTTGGTCACAGCCAAACAGGCACCCCAAACCCTGAGCCCCCCACAGCTCTTCCGCTGCAGCCAGCTGTGATATGGCAGGTTCTTCCAGAACCTCTCACCCCGGCTTCGCCAGCAGAACTGCCTTCCCACAGAACAAATCCTTTGCCTGGAAAAATCAATTTCCATGGCCAAACCACAGACATACCCACTTAGAGTTCACCTGCACCCTCCTCTGCCAGAGGATGGAGTCCAGGCCTTGAAGGCTCCCCACGAGTGTTCTCCTGGAGTCTGCCACGGAAAGATTAATCCCAGGGCCCAGACTGAGCCAGCAGATAGGGAATTGTACTCCACAGGCCAGGGAAAATGGACAAGATCCGGCAGATAAGACTCAGGCTGGGGGCTTGATAGGCAGCACCGCTGCATTACAGGGGATCTCTAAGACAAGCCTCTACGTGGATTCTTCCAACAACCTGCTCCAGCCCTGCTCCATGCCCCGAGTCCCTGGAGAGCTGTCACCCAAAGGTCTTGGGATCCCTGGGGCTAAGGCTGCTGCCTCAGCACAGAACACTGGGCAAAGTTCAACCCAAGCACCTACAAAGTCAGAATCTCCTCTGCCACATCATCCCTGCCCCAGCACCCTGCTAAGGGACACACACGGTGCTCACTGCCACCGTCCTGCTGCCACCAGGGAGGGGGACCAGAACTGCACCAGCTCCGTCTGCCATGTCCTGGCCCTTCACACAGCTTCACTGTTTGTGACCCCCAGCCATCTGTCCAGCACGTGACAAGGTTTGTCACCATGGCCAGACACCCCTGGCAGCCCCCCATACCATGAAGCACGAGGAAAGCCCTTCTCCTCCATCAGAGCCAGGATGGACACAGCCCCTCATCCAGGCTGGCTGAGCCCCTGTGGGGCTCCCGGGCCAGACCCACCTGCCAGGCTGACAAGGAGGGATGTGCTTCCTGAGGAATTTTGCAACACAGTCCCCAACTCCACTCCAATAACTGGCCTTGCCCTCTCAGCCTGAGGAGAGCCAGCTGGCTGCCCACTCTCTGAAAGCTCTCAGCACCAGACCCCGTCCTCGAGAGAGAAGACGCAACAAATTCTCCTGGTTCCAGCTGCCTATCGTGATGCACTTAGGAAAAACAGAAACTCCATCAATAATTCAAGCCTGCAATTCTCCAACTGCTCACAGTGCACTTGCTCTGCACAGGCTCACAGCCCTGCTAATTCACCACAGGCTTCTGGTCAGTCTCAATTACCTAAAAAATAAATGAGCCAGCATCCTTGGCATCTTTCCCCATGTCAAGCACAGGGTCCAGGCTCACACATCAACCCATAGACCTCAGCCTGGCCAAAGCAGCAGGGCATGGGAGGGGAGACCACGGGCCCAGGCTCACCTCCTCCTGTGTCCAGCTCAGAGCACCCACAGCCCTCAGGCCATGGGGGAAGCAGGACAGTTGATGATGGGCAGTAGATCCCACAACCTTGTTTGGCTGTTTCTCTCCCACCCCCAGAGGCAGGAAGGTACCCACAGCCATCACCGCACAGTAACCCACCCTTGAGGGACCCCTGCCCAGGCTGATACATCCTCACTGCCAGGCTGTGTGAGACTCCTTGCTCCCACACCCAAGCCTGCCCTGGCCCTGCCAGGCCCTACATGAGGGGAGAGGTTTCCAGCCCACCTCGTGCCCTGGGCTCCAAGCTGCCTCCCTGGCCCCCCAAGAGGGCTCTTCCTGCCGGCAGGTCACAGAGCACAGTGGACTTTAGGCAGGCTGGCAGGTGGCCAGGAAAGGGCTGCTCTGGCAGCAGGTCGGACACCGCCTTGGGCACCTGCCTGCTCCGGCCCAGCCCCACCTTCCCCGTGGGGAGCCGTGCCGTGGGTGCCGGTCACGGCAGGAGCCCGGCGGGTGAACACCCGGGAGCGGCGCCGCGGGCAGGGATGGGCAGAGAGCCGCTCCTCCTCCGCCCGTCACACCCAACTAGCTGGGCTGGCAGCGGGATCGCCACCTGGCCTACCTCACCTGCCACCCCCAGTGCCAGGGATGATGGCCACGTAGCCGGGATGGATTGATAAAGCCTCTCTTCGGAGAGGGGTGTCACCTGGAGATGCAAGCCGGGCGCAGATCGCACCTTATAAGGGAGCGGGCTGGCAGCCAGGGAGCAGGATGAGGAGGGAGCGATAAGGGCAGGGTGGGGCTGGAGTGGAGGAAGCAGGAGTGCGGGTCGTTCCCTCAGCCAGGGCAGGGGGCCGAGAGCGGAGATACCGATCGGGTCTGCAGGACGGGTCTGGACACAGCCGACGGTTGTGAAACACGGGCGATCCCCCGGGGAAGGGATCTGTCCCTGGCTGCGCCGAGGTCACCGGGTCAGTGCCACTCCAGCGGGACGAAGAGTGAGGCAGCCGAGCACCGAGCCGTGCAGGGTCGGCTGTGGAGAGCTGGGATTGTTCTGCTGGAATGCCAGCAATCCTGCGGCGGGGCAGCTGTTCTCCCAGGCACGCCGGGGGCCACTCGCCCCTCTCTGAGCACGGCCAGGTCTCAGCGTGCCAGGGGCTCCTTCCCTCCGGAAAAGCCGGAAAGCTGCCGACCCTCTGCACCAGCTGGATGGAGCACCATGGCGAGGGGAAGGGAGATCAGCTTCCCTCGGCATTTTCAGGGAGGAGAGGGCCGCAGGAGGGCAGCCAAGCCGCTGGGCTCCAGGCAGAGACTCTTGTCCACCCGCAGCCCCCAAGCGGGAGGGCCACAGAGCCAGAGCCTTCCTGCCAGCAACATCCTGCTGCATCCCACTGCCCACGGACACCTCAGCAGCCCTGCTCCCATGGGGCATTGCTGCGAGGGTCCCCACCCTAGGGACAGCAGCAAGCAGGGTCCCCGCCACCCCTCTGCACCAGCCCCACGGCTCACATCCCCGGGCCCAGAAGATTCACATGTTGGGAGCCCTGCAGCAGCACAAAGGCGGCTCTCTCCTCGCTGTGGGAATTCGCAGCTGAGCGCTCGGCAGGGACAAAGGGATTTCACAGGCACATCCTCAGCCGGCGGCCGGCCTCCCTCCCCCCGGCGTCCCCGCTTCCTGTCACAGTAGCACCAGACCTCGGGGGCGCAGCAGCAAACAAACACCCAGCGCCGGATTCTGGGAATGGGGCCAGAGCATTCCCGGGGCAGGCCACGCTCGGGCAAGCCAGCGGGCTCCTGCTTCACCCCAGCGGCTCCCGGGCAGGGGGAGGCAGCAGCCCCCCGGCTCTGCCACCGCGGCCCGAGGCGAGCAGGTGAGCCGGGCGGATTGCAGGGCAGCCCCCTGCTCCACCCAAGGAACAGTGGGCACCTCGAAGAGGGACATGAGCTGTCCCCACGGCCACAAGGCTCAGTGGACGCTGGCGCTGGGCTGAAGGTCAACGCGGCCCCGCAGGCTCCAGCCACGCCAATGTCCCTGCCCTTCACCCGTCCCCCCACCCTCCGCCGGGCTCAACTTTCCCATTCAGCTGCCTCTCTCCCGCAGGGAAAACAAACACACCAGAGATAAGGGCCATACTGGCAGAGTCCAGGGAGCAAAGTCCCCTCAGTGAGACCCGAGGCTGCCTGCCCAAGCCGAGGGCATGGCAGCTGGGGGAAACTGCTCTCTCTGGCTCCCCATCCCAGGGGCACACGAGCTACTCCAGAGCTCACAAGTGCTGCTGGCTGTGCCCAAGCAGAGAGGCTGCAGTCTGGTGGCCAGCATTCCCAGTGGGATTAGGGGCAGCCTTCTTTTATCAGGCCATGGGCACAAGCACCTGTAGGTACCTGTGCCAGAACCTAGACACATGGATCTGGGACCCTTCCTGGGCTTAGAGCCCTTCCCACAGCCCTCTTCCCAAGGAAGCCACTTGAGATCATTTCCTGTCCTGCACCTGCAGCCCCAGGAACCAGCCCTGGCTCCAACCAGTGGACAACGGAGCAGGGCCTGGAAGCACAGGGGATTCTCACTGGCACCAGCACCTGCCTCACTGCGTGCAGCCAGCACTATCCACCTTTCCAGCAAGAGCAAGTCACCAAGGAACTGTCACCAGGAGTGGGGAGAAGGGCAGGAGATAAGGCACCCCAGCATTCCCAGCAACCCCACGTTGGGTCTCTCCACCCCAAAGGGTACCCAGGCACCCCTGAAGCAGACAGGGCACCCTTCCCTCTTCCAGAGGAGACACACTCCCCATCCCACGCTGAGCAAACAGGTGAAGTAGCGTTTGGTGAGGGAGTGGCCAGGAGGGAATTGCCGCGATTAAGCCAAGCCGGCCGAGGGAGCGGCCCAAGAGGCGTGGGACCCTCTGCCCCCCCTCGCCATAGCCAGCCCAGACTCCCCGAGCAGGTAGGGCGGCCCCGGGCTGAGTCAGAGCACAAGCCACGCGGGGCTGGGCTGAACGGCTCCGCTCGCTCGGCATGACCTCATCAGGTGCCCGGCTCTCTAATTGCACGCGTGTGCGTCTGCTGGAGATGGCTCCGAGGGCCCTGCCAAGAGCAGTAATGAATGGGTGAAGGAAAGCCACTGGAGAAGTATCAGGCAGGAGCCAGGGAGTGAATCACGGCTGGAACTGGAGAAGGAAGGTGATGCAGCATGGTGACAGCAAGTCCCCCAGAGTGCTCCGAAGCCCCGCAAGGTGCACACACAGGCTGGCAGGAGCCAGAGCTCACACAGACCAGAAAGGGACAAACAGGACAGTGGGCCAGGCCACGCTCAGAGGGACAGCAGGATTCTGTCCTACTCCAGCACCCTGCCCAAACCGTTTGCACCTCCAACTCTCTCACTGAGAAGCAGCTTCCCAGGCTCCTGTGCGAGCCGAAGGGAAGGAAACCTGTGCTTCCTGGTCAGACGGGAGATGACATCGTGGCTTCCCTTTCCTGCAAGTTTCTAAACACGACGTCCTGCCAAGGGCCACTCCCCACCGCCCCTGGCCTGCATGCAGACGACCTGGAACCAGGCTGGGAATGCCAGGCATGGGCACCACTACCAGCCCAGCCTCCGGCCAGCTGTACCAGTCAGGAGGTCAGCGTGGCCCACCCAGGAGACCAGGTGCCTGGCCTTCCAGCTTGCTGGAAGCATTCTGCCTCCAGGGAACACATCCGAGGGCTCCTCACCCATAGAATGCTATCACATTCCTGGCCAGGGCTGGGAGCATCCTATGACAAGAGGGTGGAAGATATTGTTCCCCAACCCCATGAGGCTCTGGCTGTGCTTGCCATGTCCCAGAGATGGGTTGGTTACCTGCAGAGCTACGGCAGCACCAACACCACAACCCCAGCACAATGTCTGCCCCCTAAGCCAGCTCTCCAGCCTCCCTCACACACCTCATCTCCTTGTCTGCACAACCCCCTCAGGGCTCCCTGACACTGTGGGGCTGCCAAGGCTTCTGAAGGCAGGACAGGACACCCCTGGGAAGCCACACCTGAGTCCCCTCAGAGCTCTCGTTGCTGCCAGAGCTTTGCTCCGCAGGCCCACCCACCTGCCCTTCACAGGGTGGCTCCTCTTGCTGCCAAAAGGAGAATGGAGAAGGGAAGTGAGTGGTTTTCCACCCCAGCCAGCTGCTGTAGACAGACCCTGGGCAGAGATCAGGGGAGAGCAGGTGGCTCTGCCACACCAGTGTATTCTGGAAGCAAAAGCAAGCAAAAAGAGAAGAGAGAGGAAGGATGGCACAAAGCCAATGTGGAAAAGATGGGCTCCCCACACCAGAGAGGATTTCTCCCAGGAACACTCTGGGCTCTCCACCTCCTCTCCCTCAGACCCCAGTGAGCAGGAGGGGGACAACATCTCTCCCCCCGGAGCGAGCCGGCCTGCCCGCAGCCAAGCCAAGCATGGCAAGCAGCAGCCCTGCATGCAGCAACACGCTCGCAGGAATGTGTTACTCCACTGGGCAAGGGGCCTGCCAGCAGCATGCAAACACCCCCGGTGACCCACCCTTCCAGGTTGGAAAAACTCGTCTTTGCAGTTCCACACACTCCCTCCCACAGCAGATACCCACATGCAGCCCAGCACCACCTTCTCCCCTTTCCGACTGGGCCGGGACCGGGGCTGGGAGTGCCGGGAAGCAGCTGGGAGAGCCAGGGGCTCTTCTCGGAACAGACCAGCCCCAGCGCCATGCGGGATGGGGGTGAGAGGAAAACGCATCATCCGGGGACAGTGAGACGCCTTCCTGCTTCTGGACAGGGCAGGAACTAGTTCCCCATATTCATCCAGTCCAAAGCCATTCAACTCTCACACATGGGGCCACCTTGCTCCCTCCCCCAGGTAACCACTCTCCTATGCAGGAGGTGCTTTCACAGTTGCAAATGCTGTGTGAGACGAGGGGAGAAGAGAGTTGCCCTACCACTGTTCACTCCCCCATGCTCTGATTGCTTTCTCCCCATGTCCGGTGCTCACAACCCAGCCCTCAGGGACCCAGCAGTGGCAGGTACAGGTCAGGTGTGCCAAGGAGGGCCAGTGAACTTTGAGCAGTATTTGCTGTGACCAGGGCCAACGCCCAGAGGAACAAGAGCAGCCAGGGCCAAGATGGAAATACAGGAACAGCTGCTGCCCTCACACACATGTGCCCAGCCTGCTGCTGCCACCAACCCCAGCCCACCCAGGGGCATCTCATACAAGCCCTAGAGCTGCAGATGTTTCTGGAGCACCACCACCCTGTCCAGGCTATAGGAGAGCTATTCCCAGGGCTTTGTCCCTACCCCAATCAGCTTGGACCCTTCCTTGTTTGTGCTGGAAATCCAGGCACACCTGGCCTGGACAAGCACCCCACCAAGAGTGGTACCACAGCAGCAATCCCCCATCCCATCAGCACAAACATCTGGGCACAGAGCTGCTAAAACCAAACACAGGGTAAAGGAATCAGACTGGCTCGGGTCCTCAAACCTGCACTGGCACAAGCATTCTTGCAGTGGGTAAGAGCTCTGCAGTGCAAAGTCACCATGGACCTGCAGCATGAGGTTAGGGACATCTGCACAAACTCCTGGGGACCCAGCTCTCCTGTCAGCACCCCCTGGCAGGGAAACCCATCTCTCTGAAGACAGCAGGAGCTGGCGTGGAGGGCTGGGCAGCAGGGACCAGTTGTTCCCACCTCAGTCCAAGGTCCGTACATGCCAGAGGTCCCACTGCCAACCTCCAACCAGCAGCACCTCCGGGTTGGGAAGAGCAGACAAAAGCAGAGGTGACAGGCACCCAGGTTAAGGGTTGGCCCATCCTGGCACCACACCTGACAGCTTGTGCTCCTTAATCACTGCTTTGCCCCCACACCCAGCAGAGCCACCTCATCTCACCCCTCCTTACACGGGCCACCACAAGGAAGCAGTATTCCTCACAGGGAAAAGTTGCTTCCTCCACAGGCAAAGGGGAACAGGAGGACCACACCGCACCCACTGCCACCTCGAAGTCCTCCAACAGGCTGAGGGCACACGGGAACACAACAGAGCACATTAATCCAGAGGTCAGGCCCCGCATGCAGCAGCCACTGGACAGGGCAGAGGGACAGGCGTGCCTGTGCCCAACCAGCACCAGCAGCCTTCCTGGAGGGAAGGAAGGCGGATTAGCAACAAGCACAAGACAGGCAGGAGCCGGATGGACTCATCAGCCTGCTGCTGGGGGTTTCCAGCACAAGAACTGGCTCTAAGAAACCATTTCCTCCCCCAAACAGCCTCCTCAGATGACATAAAGCAAAGAGAAGGTTGTGGCCACCTCGGAGAACTCGAGGACTTTGGTCGAGAGCCCGTAAATCCAACCCCTTTCCGACAGCCTAGTGCTGAGGCACATTCCTGAACTCTGTGCCAGAGGACAACCCTCTCCGCTGGCCAAGCCCTGTGTCACACACAGAGGAGTGCCTGAATTGCCCAGGTTCGGGTTTTGTCATCACACCCAGGCAACACCTGCTGTCTTCTATTGACCCAAACCAGCTCCGGGTTCCGCTTCTCTCTGTCAGCAAGGCAGGGACAGGACACGGCCACGGCGCTGCAGAGACACTGGTGTTCAGAGCCAGGAGAGCTCTGTACTTCCTTGGAGACAACATCACCACAGTCTTGAGAAAGGGCTCTGTCCTTGCCAGCAGTAAATGAGAGACAGTTATGAGGAGTTGTTGGGAAGGGAAACCAAGAGCTTTACCCAGCACTCTCCCCCTAAGGCCACAGACACTGGTAAGCTATTTCGAGAAGCCAGCAGCCTTCTAGGCATGATCCAAGCCACACTATTATTTTCTGGGTGTCCTAAAGCCACCTCCACTGCAGATACAATGGGCCAAGGTCTTATCTCCATGCCAGAGGCTGGAGGAGGGAAGAGATGAGAGGCAATCCAGGCACAGACGCCAGCTCCGCGGTCTGGGCTGGACCATTCATCTGACTCCCAGCCCATCTTTAGGGAAGGGATGGCCTCAAGGGCTCCTCAACCACAACGATCAAGCCCTGACCTCCGCGTCGGAAGGGAGGAGGCTCACCCCTCTGCGGCAGCCCAGGCAAGCCCAGCACGCTCCACTGAGTGAGCGCTTTCATCCTCCCACCCCTTCCAGGAAGGTTCCGCGCGAGATTCCAGCAATGCTGCACACAGCGAGGGACAGTCATCTGCACACTCAAGACTCCGGCCAAACTCAGTCAAGTGGAACAGCAGAGCCTCAAAAACTGCCTTTTTGCTGTTAACAGACACAAGCAAACACCAGCAGGTAAGGAACCTGCCTCAAGAAAGCCCTGGGAGCAGGATGGAGCAGACAAGGTAACCCTGGGGAAGACGACTAACAATTCCCCTGCCTAGGCTCTTCCCACACACCTGGTGGACACTGCCCCACTCCATTGGCAGGAACCTGAGAGTCACCAGCCAGACCCTGACCCCATCTCATCACATCCAGAAGAGAGGGCACAGAAGTGGCAACTTCAAACAAAAGCTGTGAGCATGGCTTACAGGATCCCAGCACGCCTGCAAAGCTGAGGACAAGCTCAACTCTTCACACTAAAGACCTGGACAGTCAAGTCCAAAAGCAGCACAAGGAGGGCATCAGTGAGACATAGGTAGCTGCAGTTCAATACCACAAGGCTCCATGCACCCAGATGCTCCCTATGGCTCACCAGGAGCCGGGCAGCAGCCCGGGTGCAGGAGCCTCCTACTGGTCACAGGACAGCCCAGGCCCCCCAGATAATGCCGTGTGAGCCCCATCGTCACCGCTCCCTGGAAGGGCAAGGGCATCGAGCCCTCGGAGAGAGAGGGAGGCACTTCAGGAGGTCCAGCCCTCTCTCCAACAATCAGAGGAAGCTTTGTTGTCCAGGCTCCCTCACCCAAAGCCCAGGGCCATAATGGAGACGCCCCACCTCCCTTCTGCCAGCCCGCGGGTGCCTCGCAGATGCCAGCAGCCCTCATGACTGAGAGGCACCCAAACTTTCTCACCCTAAGCTGTCTCCTCTCTGCAACGCTCCGAGGAGGCATAGGAATGCCCACGGTGCAGGGGAGAGCGATGCCAGAGAAGGTCACCGGAGAAGGCACGACGAGCACTGGGTAGGGGGGAGGCAGCCGTGCTGTCGCTAAGTGACAGTGTGGCCAAGGGAGACTCAGAACGAACGGGCGGCTGAGCAGACCCCCGAGGCCGGCTCCGGCACCGTCCTGCCTCCCCGGGAAGCGTTTCGTTGTCGCTTGTGAGCTCGGGCGGACGGGGCTGTCGGGCTGTTTTGAAGCTCAGAGCGATTCCATGAGGAGGAGCCGCAGCCCCACCCGTACACTTGACCCCCCCGGGCACACTGGCCCCTTCCCCGCCAGAACAAAGGCGCAGGCAAACGACACACCGGGCGATGAGCCCCTGCGCAGACAGGCAGAACCGAATCAGGCGTCCGGACGCAGAGCCGGAGAGCCGGGCCGTGCCCCGGCCGAGAACCCGCGCAGAGACCCAGCCCCGTTC
>WEKY01049417.1:79126-95078 GCA_013390045.1 Picathartes gymnocephalus
TTTTTTTTTTAATATTTATATTTATATATATAGATATTTATATATACACACACCTGGTAACTCGGAAAGAGAAAAAAAATAGAATCCGTAACAATAATAATAAAAAAAAGTATTCTGGTTTAAAAACAATCCGTTCCTACCACGCCAGGCGAGCGGGTGATTGCACAAGGCCCACAAGTGGCTGGCGCAGCCGAGGCGGTGCCGGGGCTGCGGCCTCACCCCCCCGAGCCCTCCCTGGGCCCCCCGCGGGTGTGTGCCAGCCCCCGTGGCCCGGAGGGGCAGCGGGAGGAGCGGGGGGGCCCCGCCCGGCTCTCCCGGGAGTCCACAAGCATCTGGGCTCGGCGGGGCCCTGGCGGCCACTGGGGAGGAGGGGAGGGGGCGGCAGCTCTGCCCCTCATACCGAGATCTCATAGGTGGTGCCCCCCACGCCCGAGACCTTCTTGACACCTCCGCGGGTGGGGCTGCTGAGGGGCACCGGCCCCGGGCCCGGTGGGGCTGAGCCCAGGCTCTTGGGCTGCCCGTTGGACTTGCTGTAGGCTGTTCTCATCTGCACCTCATCCCTGGGGAAGGAAGCACGGACATGGGGTCAGGAGCGGGGACCGGTCATCGCGACTCAGCACTGCCACGGCCCTGCCCTCCCCAGGGACCACCAGCACCCACTCCAGGGGTCCATGGGGTGACTGAGGAGGTGCGGGGGGCAGCAGCTCTGTTCTGGGAGAAGCAGAAAGGTTTCTCTTGCTCTTCCCAGCATCTCTCCCCAGGGAGGGGTGTTCTGCTGCCCCAGGGGCTTGGGGGGACATGGGGTGAGGGTCCCCCCCAAGAGACCACAGATGCCCCTGTGCCATCACAATACTCACTTCGGTGCCAATAAGGGCTGCAAGGCCACCTCCTCGGTCTCGGGGCCGCCGGCCTGAGAGGCTGTTTTTTGGCTGCTGTAAGACATGGATTTGCCCAGGTGGGGGACGGCGGGCTGGTCGGGGGAGCCCAGCGAGCGCACCCGCAGCGCCGGGTGGGGCTCGGGCTTGCCGAAGCGGGGCAGGGCCGGGCGGGTGAGCGGGTTCTTGCCCAGGGGTGAGCGCTTCGAATCGTCCGAGGAGGAGCTGGTGCGGGGGGCGTTGCTGGAGCCGGGCGTTGACTGGATGCCCGAGTCTGCCAGCCCCGCGTCCTCCTCCCGGCCCGGGGCCGCCGGCTGCTGCAGCAGCTTCTCCCGCTCCTGGATGGAGGCCACGATGTGGCGGGAGAGATTGTCATAGCGCACGGGCGAGGGCTCGCGCGGCGCCGCGTGCTTGGGGGAGGCGGCGCTGGCGAAGCGGCCGTGCAGGTCGGTCTCTCGCTGCTGGGCGATGCGGGCCGACAGGAAGGGCGAGGTGTAGCCCACCGGTGGCTCGGGCTCCGGGCCCGCCTGCACCGACTCGAAGTCGGGGCTGTCGGAGGGCGTGAGCAGGCTGTCATACGAGAGGCTGCCGTTGCGCGTCTGGTTCACCAGGCTCTTGTAGGAGGTGGAGGTGGTGCCCTCCGAGCGGATGGACTGCAGGTGGCCCGTCTCAAAGCCCGTGCCCTGAGCCGACTTGAGGCTGGAGGAGCGGGAGCCACTGGAGAGAGGGTCAAAGTGAAAGCTCTTGCCGAAGGTGGGCGAGCGGAAGCTCTCGGGTTCCAGGCTCGGCTCCGAGCGGTAGCTGGGCTTGTGGCCACTGTCACAGATGGAGTTGGGCTCCTTCAGGCTGTTCACTCGGCTCAGCTGAGGGGCAGAGGGGCGGCAGTTACCCACAGAATGACGGTGGGGCCTCTGTGGAGCTCCCACTGCACACCCTAAACCCTCCCCACACCAGGAATGGGGTGGCATCCCCTTGGGGCTGGTCCCCCGCACCAGGCTCGGCCTTACCTTGGCACTGGTGGAGTGGGGCAGGGCTGCCGAGCTGCTGCTGCTGCTGTAACCAGGCCGGTACTTGTACATGGTGGGAGTCGGGGGGCTGTCCTTGCCTAGCAAGCTGCTGTCTGCGCCGGGAGAGAGGGGCACGCTCAGGGGGGCTGCGGGCAGGGAACGCACCGAGCCCCGCCCTCCCTGCCCGAGGAGAACCGGCTCGGAGCCTGGGGCGGACAGACTGGGGAGGAGGGATGGGCTGGAGGGGAGGGGCACACCGGGAAGAAGGGGTATCCCCACAGCCACACGCGTGGGGCTGGCACTTCCGTGCCCATGCGGCAGCCCCGGCTGGGTGTCACCCTGGGGGTGCACGGCACGGGGGTGTCGGGGCGCTCCATGGGAGACACACACACACACCGCAGCCCTCGGTGGGCAGCGGGGCCAGGCAGCAGAGCCCAGCCGGGGCCCGGGAGAGCTGCGGGGTCTCCAGCTGCTGCGGGAAGCAGCTGCCACAGGCTCTGCCCATCACATCCCACCTCTGGCCAGGCCCACACGGAGCCGGCCACAGACGCGCTGTGCCAGGCCTGCCACCATTTCGCCTCCTCCGTCCCAGCAGAGCAGAGCTGGCTGTGAGCATCCTGCAGGCTTCTCCAAGTGCAAGGGGCCACATACACCAGCCCAGGAATGCTGACGTGTCCAGGTCTGCCCTATGGCCCTGGCTCCTGGCCTGCCTGGCGCAGCCCTGGGCTCCCCTCCCAGCGGCTGCCAGGGCCCTGGTGCCCTCCTTACCCTCAGTGGTGGCCAGGGTTAAGTGTGTCCTCAGGCCCGTGTAGCGGCTGAGGTCGGGCTTAGGTGGGGGTGGCGGCTCGGCATCAGCAGACTGGCTCTCCGTCACCTCCAGGCTCCCCTTGGACTGCAGAGACAAAGCGCAGGTGGGGTCAGGAGGGGCCGAAGCCTCAACCCCACCCCGGGCAGGCCGGGCATGGGCAGCAGCGCTGGGGGCTCCCGCTGCCTCCCGGGCCATCCGACAGAACAGGGGGTAGCACGTGCCCCAGGTGGGTGCTGGAAGTGCCAAGGAGGGGGAACCTCCAGAGGGTGCTGCGCGGGGAAGGACAGGATCAGTAAGGGCAACGGAGGGGGCAAAGCCTCATGTGGTCGCTGCCACATGGGAGTGGGACAGTTTCCATCCTGTGGGGACACAGAACAAGACAACATGGAGGGGGACAGGGTAACGTGACCAGGCTCACTCGGTTCTCTACTCACGGATGCAGGCTTGCACCCCTGGGCTCCGTGGAGGGCCCCAGCGCAGGCAGCGCTGGTCCCCACCTTCCTCACCTTCGTCCTTTTCAGCTCTGTCTGGATACCGTTGTCCATGATCTTGACGGTGATCTGACCGTCCGACACCTCGGGCCGCAGGAAGGGGGGTCTCACCAGCACCGTCTGCTCAGCCTTCGGGCGCCCGAGGTACCTGCGGAGAGGGTGGGAGGAAGGTCACGGCCTGGAGCCTGGGACGGAGCGGTTTTTCCAGGGATGGAGAGCCCAGGCTCACCTGGGGGCTGGGGAGCTGCAGAGGACCCGGCTGACGTTCTTACAGCAACCGTTGGTAAAGGGGTTGACACCCCCACGGAACTTGCCCGTCACCTGCGGGACAAAGGAGTTTCACAGCCAGCCACACCAGCTCCCTCAGGACAACCCCCCAGGACAGAGATACTGCTCCTTCTCCTAGTCCCTGTTTCAGTGCTCAACTACCCTTGAGGAGGTAAGGTCTCCTCAATTTCACCTCCTGGCCCCCAGAGGCGCCTGCCCGGCTCCATCCTCTGACTGCACCCCCACGGATGCAGCTGCCCCTCAGTCACCCTGTGCTCTACCCTCCCCAGCTCAGGGGCCTTTCCCAGCTTCAGTCGACCCCATCCACATCCATCCTCTCCCAGGAAATCCCAAAATGTATCCGTAGGTGGCCTGGTCAGGCCGGCAGCCTCCTCGTAGCCCCCTGGGACGTACCTGTTCGTTGGTAGTGCGGCCCCTGGCCACGAGCACCACGTGGAAGCCCGTCAGGCCAGCGACGGGAATGAAGAAGAGCCCGGCCACGCACATCACCACCATCCTGCCACAGGCAGCTAAGGAGCAGCCACCACCGCGGTCAGCACCATGCTGCCCCCAGACCCCACCACCCCCCGCCCGCTCCCACTGCCCAGGAGGATACGTGACAGCCATGCGGACACCGGAGAGCTCCTCCACCTGGTACAGCACGTAGAGCAGCCCGAAGCCGAAGACGCCCATGATGTGCGTGGTGAGCGACAGCAGGAAGAGGAAGAAGTAGCGGTAGTTGCGCCGCCCGATGCAGTTGTTGACCCAGGGGCAGTGGTGGTCGAACTCCTGCCGGGGATGGGGCACGGTGAGGGGATGCTCTCAGGGCTCCCTACCCCGCGTGGGGCTGGCAGAGGCCCCCGGCAGCTCCTCACCTCCACGCAGTTGTCGCAGACGCTGCAGTGGGAGCAGCGTGGCGGGCGGTAGAAGCGGCAGGTCGCGCACCACTTCATGCGCACCTGGATGCCCTTGATCTCCACCGTCTTGTACAGCGGGGCCCGGAAATCGTCCTCCTTGTCCTCGTCCTCCTCAGCTGATGGGGACACCCCAGCACAGCGTCAGGGCCCAGCCAGCCTGAGCCAAAGGCTCCCAGCATCACCTTCCTGTCACCCAGCACAGGGACAGCCAGGGACCCCCAAACACAGGCTGGGGGTGGGCTCTCCCAGTCCCTGCCCCGGAATCCTGGCACTGCCAAGGACCCAGTATGGGGTGCTGAACCCAGACCTGCCATCCCTGTAGTGCTCATCACTGCCTGATCCCACCGGGCAGGGCGAGGAGGGCTCCTGGCCAGCCTTTTGGGTCCCAGAAATCCCCTTCTTCCCAGCCAGAGCCAGACTCACCTCGTGGGAATATGCCCGGGTCCATGAAGGTGGCCATGCTGAAGTTGGCCAGCACGAAAAGGAAGACGACAGCATTGTAGGCGGGGATGACTGGGGACACGTAGAGACTGAGCCCCGGGCACCTGTGGGCACAGCAGCCGTGAGACCCTTGGACCCCCCGACCTGTGTCACTCCTGCCGCCTCCCGCTGTCCCGGGGGCTCCCAGCAGTGCATCCCACACCCAAACTGGAGCCACCTCTACAGCACAGCCTGACCCTCGCCCGGGCAGCACCTGGAGGCCACAGTAGGATGTGCTCCAGGCATCCATCAGGGAGCCAAATTCCCCTTTGGGGTTCCACTGGAGGGTCCCACAGAGGAGTGGTGCTGGGAACAGGGAAAACCAGGCTGATGGCATGGGGGGCACCCAGGGGACCTGCCAGAAAGCACCTGCACGTGGCACTCCCTGTGCCCCACCAGCTGTTTGGGGACAGAGGAGACCTTGTGAGGGGACATGAAACCAGCACCAGAGCCTCCAGAGCCATTCCTGCTCCTCACATCCCAGAGACAGCTCCAGCAGGACACGGGGACCCAGGCCAGCACCCAGCTCCTCCATGGGAGCGCAGTGAGGGAATCACCCTGCTCCCTCCTGCCCCAGCGGCCGGGCTCGGGACAGTGGGCTTCCCCCTTGCAGGCGCCAGCGTAATTCCCTAATCTGCTTTGCTGCTGGGATTTAATCCCACAGATCTAGGGCAGCATCTGTCCCTCTCTTCCCCCCACTGGCCTAAGTGCTGATGGATTTAGGTGGCCGGAGCAGTGCGGGGCTGGGTGGGCAGGGCGACATATGGTACCAGCACTGTAATCCCCCACAGGTTGGGGTGAAGGGGCAGGCACTGGCCCCGTCCCCTCCTCCTCCACCACCACCTCCCGCGGGAACGGCTCCTATGGCCGGGTGAGGCCAGCCCTGTCCTTGTCACGGCAGCTCCGGGAGCCATGGCAAGGCTCCAGCTGGGAACCAGCCCTTAGTGCAGGGCTCTGTCCCAGTTTGGGGCCCTGAGGAGGGCAGGGGGGCACCCCTGGGTGAGGAGCAGCAGCTGTGCCAGGGGGAACTGCCCTCGGCAGGGCAGGAGAAGTGGGCACACCCTTCCGGCACACACCTGGCAGGGCGCTCCCAGCACCGGGCACCGCTCCCCCGTGCCCCAGGGAGGGTGGGAATCATCAGTGGGACTTGCTCTCACAGGCCAAGGCTGAGGCTGTCCCCATCCAGGCAGAGGGATGAGAGCAGGAGAGCAGACCTTTGGTCGCAGGAGATCCCAGGCGAGGAGCACAGCATGGCCCAGCCACCCAGCACACTCCTCCTCTTCCTCCTCCCTGGCCCCTCCGGGCCCCACACACCACGCCAAGCTTTTCCTGCCAACCATCTTCGCCCTGCATTCCTCAGGAGCTGCCCTGCTGGGCACCCTGGGCGCTGCCTCCCTGCTGTGTATCAATCCGGCATCTCCGGGATGGCATCTCCTGGCCCAGTCCCCCAAGCTCTGCCCCAGGCCGGGGAGTGGCTCCTTGCTCGGCACCGGCCCTGCCGCCTCCACTGGAAGCCAGCCAGGAGGATTCTCCGCAGCTGGGACGGGCTGGAGAGGAGGAGTCCTCTCCCAGCCATGCCCCAAAACCCTCGGAGAGCAGCGCTGGAGGCACAGGACCTACGTGACAGTGCCAGGCCACAACCTGAGCAAGGGAAGAATCACAGAGTCATGGAATCACAGAATCGTTCAAGTTGGAAAAGCCCTCCAAGATCACCCATTCCAATTGCTTCTGTCAAGGCCACCACTGAACCGTGTCCCCAGGTGCCATGGCCACATGTTTTTTGGTGACTTCACCACTGCCCTGGGCTGAACAACCCTTTCCATGAGGAAATTTTCCCTGACATCCAAATTAAACCCTTCCTGGCACCACCTGAGGCCGCTTCCTCTTGTCCCATCCACTTGTTCCTTGGGAGAAGAGCCCAACCTCACCTGGCCACACCCTCCTGTCAGGGGGCTGTGGAGACTGAGAAGGACAGATAGAACCAAGGACCCTACGTCCCTGAGCTGAACTCCTACTACACTTGAGAGGAACTTCCCTGGCTCTGCTCTCTGCTGGACAGGGAGGGGCAGGGGGCTCAGAGGAGCCCTAAAAGTAGGAAATGCCCTTCCAGAAACCCTGCGGAAGGAGCTCCTCTTTCCAGGAAGGGAAATCCCAGCCCAAACCTTTGCTTGAAAGAGATGGAGGGCAGCCAGGAAGACCCGTACCCGGGCAGCCAGCCCACACAGGGAACAGCCAACAGCCAAGCTGAGCCAAGCACACAGCCTGGATCCTGAGAGACAGAGCCCGGCGAGGCAGGGAAGGAGCCAGCTGCCTCGGAAAGCTCTGGGGCAGGCAGACAGGGAAGGACCAGGGGGAAGGGAACATCCCTGTGCTGTCCTGGCAGCCAGCCCCTCCTGAAGGGACACAGAGTTCCCGGGGCAGGACAGTGCCCAGCAGGTCCCTCGGCTCAGACACACTGACAAGACCCCCTGGGTGAGATTCATGGGCCAGGGCAAGCACAACACCCTCCCCAGGGAACACCAGGGACCCGCTACCTTCCTGGCTCCCCCACACCCAGGGATCCCAGTGCTGTGGGAGGGGGGGAAGGAGGGAGGGAGGTGGGAATCCCCACGGAACCAGACCACCCAGTGGCACCATGCTGGTGACCCCAAAGCCAGGGAGTCACCTCCTGGGACCATCCCCAGCCGCGAGAGGGATCAGGGTCCTCCGCAGGGAGCAAAGGTGCTACCCATCCCTGAGGGAACCTCCTTATCAGGAGAGTGATGCCTTCCTGCCTTTTGCTCTCTCGTGGGGCTGCAGGCCCTGCCTCGACCCCGGGGCACACAGGGCAGGAGGAGCAGGAGCAGGAGGGAGGCTCCTCACCATCCCGGCCGGCCACGCAGGTCCCGCAGCACCCACCGGGCTCCCCCTCGGGACTGGGATGGAACACGCTGACAGGCCAGAGGAGCTGTCAGGACCTGTCCCTGGCAGCACATGAGAGGACTTGGGGAACCTCGGGCACCATGAGTCACACCGGGATGCGAGACGGGCTTTCTGCCACCAGTCATGCCCGGAGAAGCCTGTCCCTCCCTGCTGGCATCCCCTCCCCAGTCCCTGCACTCTCCCAGGCACAGCCTTCCCTCCCTGACTGTTCCCCGGGGTTCTGACCCACGGGCTCTCCAGCTCTTCAAGGCCTTGGCACAAACACAATCCCTGCCCACCCTGACCCTCACACGAGTTTCGAGCCGACTGGGAGCGCGCATGACGCTGAGTCCCGGTGGCACTGCCAGCCCCAGGGAGGGGACAGGGAACCTGAGAGCCAACCGCACCAGGAGCTGGGACCAGCCAATGGGGAGACGCCGGAAGGGACAAATGGACCCCAAGGGGGAATCTCCATCCTAAATCAGCACCTGTCTGAGAGCCCAGCAAGCCTGGGACCCCCCACTCATCCCAGGGGGAGGTGGGAACATCCCCTCTCCTGCTGCTGCCCCTCCCCGCAGCGCAACCGGCCTCATTTCCACGGCCACGTGCTCAGCAGCAGCTCCTAATTAAACTAATCAATTAAAGAGAGTTCTTGGCCCAGAGATACAAATCCTGGATGGACCAAAAGGCGTCCAGTGGATAGGCTGGAAGCAACACAATTGGAGCCTTAAGAGCTGTGCCGAGGCCTGGCTGCTCCCTGCTTGGGGGACGCCTCCCAGAACCCGCCCTTACAGCTTCCATTGCACTTCCCAAAGGATGAACCTAAGGCTGGATGCTGACAGCAGGAAGGGGCTCAGCAGCCACTCTGGCTGTCCATGGCCAGGCAGGGAAGGGGCACAGTGGCCCCCAGCACCAGGCAGGAGGCAAACCTTGAGCCCCACATCCCTGCCATCCCGCTCCCGCACCAGGCAGGCACTGTCCCAAGGGAACCACCCCACCAGGAGCCGTGTGTGAACGCTGTGCCCGGGGTTTCATGGGATGTTCTGAAGTAGGATAAACAACATCGCTGACCTGCAATTACAGCGACCTGCCCAGGTGCTCCTGCCCCGGCCAAACCTGCTCCGCGGCGCCGGCTCCGGCGCTGCCTCTCACCGCCCACCGATAAGCGGCTGCTCCCGGCACCGCTCACACCCGTGGCCGGGATGGGCTTGGAGTCCAGCTGTCTGGCAGCCACCGTGCCAGAGCAGAGCCAGCCTGTCCCCTAAGGTCACACACAGGGTGGCACACACAGCCCGCTCCTTCCGCTTCTCCTCCATCCCCCTGGCACAGGAGCAAGAGTCAGTGACTTCAACAGGCATCTGGCAGCCTGGAGCAGCCAAACCCCGAGCCTGGGAGCCTGCTGACTGCTCGGTGTCCCAGCTGGGGACAGCCACACACCGCTGAGTGACACCGCCAGCTGCATCGGGCGCTGGACGGGGCAAACCAACCCTGCTCCCCTCTTTGGTCAAGTTCCCCTGTCCCTGCCCAGTGGCTGCCAAAGCCATCGTGACCTTCCCGTCACTGATGGCTCCAAGCCGGGGAGCAGGAGCAGCCACGGCACCCCTTTGGCCTCCCGCAGCTCCAGCAGGAAAACCCCAGGGAATGGGAGAAGCTCCCTGAAGCAGGGAGCACACCCTGCCAGGACCCCAAACACATCCCTGCAGAGAGACCCCGGGGATGCCCTGCAGGATTGGGTAGCCATTCCAGCTGCCGTGCTCTGGCATTCCTGCCTGGCACACCGTGCCACGGTGCCAGCCCAGCTGAGCCACTCTCTGCCAGGCTCCCTCAGCACCTCGAGGTCCTGCTCCCCCCTGGGCACGTCACCGAGGCACGTGTCACCGGGCAGGGAAGGGCAGCAGCACAGGGACGTCGGCATGCCTCTCTAGCACCCAGCACCATCTCCCACTGCGGTGGACCCCCCCAAGGCCCCAGTGACCTGCTGGCCATTTCCCTGGGGCCCTCTCCAGGGACGTGGAACCTTCGTTGCCCCAGAGCAGGGGGCAAATCACAGCGAGCGATCCGCACAGGGGTCAGAGTTCTCCTCCCTGAACTTTCATTTGTGGCTCACAAATCGATTACGAAACTAAAAATAACACGTGTCCTGCCCCAGCCCACCAATCCACCTCGCCTGCCTCCAAAGGAGAAAGTGATCCATGCGTTTTCCACCCACAGGGCGCAAACCAGTTCCCAGCCCAGCTGCCGTGGAGCTGAGTGGTGCCTCACCAGGACCGCCAGCACGCAGCTTCCCCTGGGAAAACTCATGGAGTGAAATGGCTCCCGTTGTGGCTGCAGCACCCAGAGTACAATATCCCCCTTCCCTCTGGGAGGAAATCCCAGCTCCTCTCCCCTGTCCCTCCCCTCCGGCCGAGCAGCTGGGACTCACGTGAAGGCGAAGAAGAGGGTGGTGGCTCCCACTAGGAAGATGGCAGCAGCGGAGACCGGGACGTACTTGCTGGGTTTGAATCTCTTTCCAGAGGCTGCTGGCATGTTGGAGCTGTGGTGGGGGGTCCGCCCCGCAGCATAGCCCAGGCCCCAGGGGACTCAGAGCAGGATGAGAAGGGGAGGGGGACAGGGGCTGACCCCTACCCTGCCCCCACGCCTGCTCCCGGGGCGAGCTCCGACTGGGGCGGACAGTCTGGAGAAGGGTCTGGAGCAGGAGGCCCAGGAGAGGAGCCCAGCCTACGCTCTGCCCCGTGAGAGCTCGTGGGCGCAGGGAAGGAGGGTTAAAAACATTAAAAATTCTCAACAGAGAAGGGGATTTGGGTTTAGGACAACCGTTGGAGTGGGAATGCTGACAGCCCTTCCAAGCCTCAGTCCAGGCAACAGCACACAGGGAGCAGGACTCCAACAGGCAGGCTCTGAAGGGAGGGAATTCCCCAGGCTCCTCGGGTAGGGCGCTTCCCACCCGGCCAGCACCCCAGGAAGGGCACAGGATCAGCAAACTCCTTGCAATAAAGCCACTTCTCCTTTTTCAATCCGCCTCTGTGGTGCCGCAGCCCCTGGTGCCGCACGGGAGGAGGGGGTGGTCTCCAAGCAATCCCAGCTTCCTCACAGAGCTGTCGTACCTCCTCCTCCTCCTCCTCCCCTTGCCGGAGGGGTCACGGAAACACTCTCCCTGATTTCACCGGGATCTGGGGCTGGCTGGCGGTGGCCGTTTAATTTTATTTATTTCTCTCTTGTCCGTTAAAGCCGAGGAACAGCTGGTGCAAGGTTGAGCTGTAAATCCTTTCTTTCGAGGGGGGTGGAGGGGAAGGTCTGGCGGATTGTGGGTTTTCCTACTTGCTCCTTTCTCCTGACCCCCCAGGCCCTTCCACGGGCTCAGTATCCGCTTGGCGGTTGGGGAGTGACAGGAATTTCATTAAATCTTCTCTGCAGCAACCATTTCCCAGCAGGTGAACGGGAAGGGGGCATTCAGGGAGCACCTTTACAACCCCAGCAGACAACCAAGGGTGGAAGTGGTGTTGAGCAGCTCTGTCTCACCCATGGCCCAGGCGGTGCGGGGGGGAAAACCTCAGTTTGTTCCAAACAGCTCCATTTTTCCCGTCTCCCTTCCTTCGTTAAAATCCTTCTTCATTCATCCATCAGTCAGTCTTTTAAAAAAAACTACATAAAACCATTAAAACTCGAGGTGTGGTGCACCACAGCTCACCTGGAAAAAACAACAACAGAAATTAGCATGGCGAGAGAAGGGATGGATGTCATTAGCCACGGCAGCCTGGCCACAGCATCTCCCATCCCAGCCCAGGGGCACTGACTGCTGCAGGAATTCCAAGCCACCACCTCTACCACCGAGAAACCCACCCCGAGCCCTGGAAAGACTGGAGGGACACCATGAATTCCCTCCTGCAGCTCCGGCTCAAATCCCAGTGCCAGTGAGTGCTGGCTGCCTGAGGAGCAGGGGCTGAGCAGAGGCTCCAGGACTTAAAGTGAGAGTGGAGACCACAGGAGGAAAAGACATCCAAGAATCTCACCTCCTTCCCTGGAGGGCAGGAGAAGCCCATGGAAAGCACCAATCCTATGACTGGAGGTGGCCTTTGCAGCTCTGGATTCATCAGGAACTGTAGTGCCAGGACAAGGGGGAGTGGATTTGAAGTGACAGAGTTCAGGGTTAGATGGGACATTGGGAAGAAATTCTTCCCTGTGAGAATGCTGAGGCCCTGGCACAGATTGCCCAGAGGTGCTGTACATTCCTGCAAGTGTCCAAGGCCAGGCCAGACGGAGCTTGGAGCAACCTGATCTAGTGGAAGGTGTCCCTGCCCATGGCCCTGACCTGCCCCAAGCAGCCACAAGCCCATCATCCATCATATCCCACCAGTTCCTGCTTCTACAGCTGCCACCCCTCAGCTTGTCACCGTCTGTCACCCACCCTCCCCTCGCTGCCTCCGTGGCACCGCAGCTCCAAGTGGAGCCTACAGCTCACTCCTTTCTCCCTTTCCAGCTTTCTCTGCCTCCCCAGTTTCTCCTTCGGGGCAGGCAGGGAACTCTCCAGCGCTGACTAAACGCGAAGGGTGAAGGCTGGGAGAGCTGCGGCACCCAATTAAAGGCAGGTTTAATGACAAGGATGCGTTACCATCAAGTGGGTTCAGCCCCGGCTCACGGCGTCAGCCACCCCGGCTGACTCACCCCAGGAGCCGATCCCGCTGCCCGGCTCTGCAGGACTGAAGCTCAACTTCCCACCCCAAGGTTTCCCTGCCCTTGGGAGCGAGCACAAACGCAGGGACAACGCTCTGCCCGACCGGGAACGTGCAGGTTTCACCTGGCAGCAGCTCCTGAGCCGAGCAAACTGAACAGTAACACCAGGGAAAGCTGTTTTCCATAGCAGGGACAGAGTTCCCTGGAGAGCAGCGGTTTCCCAGCCCCGCTCTGCCTATTCGGGGAAGAGCCCAACACCCCACAGAGCCGAGCCCAACAGCAATTCCAGGGATGGGCTATCGGAAGCCCAGGCCTGACATCACGGCTGATTGATTTAGCAGGAGCAATCTCCTCGCAGAGCAGCCGGCCCTTTGAACGCTCCGCCACGGAGGCACGGCCGCACCTCGGGTTCAAACAGACGCTGCCAGGCAGAAGGGGCTGTTCCCCGATAATTCCTCCTCCGGAGATCCCCACCCTGCCCTCGCAGGGCGCCATGGGCATGCGTCCCACAGCCCTGCTCTGCCCCAGCCCTTCCAGCCGGAGATCAAGGTGCTCCAGCCCTTCCCACAGGGAGATTCGTGCGTGCCACAGCCAGCTCCCCACGGAATCAGGTACCCACGAGCTGGGGGAGAGCCCCAGTGCTGTCATTGGTGACGGCCCAGCGAGAAGCGATGCAAACACACCCCCTGCTCCAGCCACCTGTGCCCGGAATAACTGCACAACTCATCAAACAGGAGGCTGCCGAGCCCATCCCGGCTCCCAGAGCCACCACGCTGCTCCAGGAATGCCCTCCTGATCCCCCTGGCGTGCTGAGAGCCCGCAGGACCCCCGAGCCCCAGCCCTGCTGCAGAGGTCTGGGCAGAAGCTGTCGAAGCACAGCGCAGTGTGCTGGGGTCTCTGCCCTGCAATCCTTAAGAGGTCCAGGAGAAACACAAGGAAAATCCATCCCAAATTCCCACAGACTACACTAATTCAGGCCACAACTCTCCCAAACACACATATTCTTTCCCTGCCCTAAAACCTGCCCACCTCTGGTCAACTGACCTTCCTTTCCCTCCACCTTTGCCCCAAATCCTCTGTCTCCCTGGCCACTTTGTCCCCATCCACTCACAGACTTCCCTGCTTCAAACAGTCCCCAACTCATCTTGATTACCTGTGGCCTACACGGGCTCTGCTCTTGCCTCTCATTCCTTTCCCTGTGCCAATTCCAGCACAGCAACTCCTCCTCCAGACCTGCCCTGGTCCTTCCTCCCCCAGGGCCTCTGTCACTGCTCACTCCCTCTTCCCTCTCCCTCAGAAATTCCACCTGGTTTTCCCATCCCAGCACCTCCTTTTCAGAGCACTTTCCCAGTTCTGCTCCGCTCAGCCACCTCTGGAGCAGTCATCTCCACTCTCCAGGGCTTCCCTGCACTGATACAGGGCAGCTGCTCCTGTTTCCTTCACCACCATTTGTGGGGATTTCTTTTAATCCCAAATTCCCTCCCTCGGGATATGTGCAAGCACGGCTGCTGTCACCTTCCATTTCTTTCAGCCTGTGTCTCCTTTTCTTGGGTCAAGGCCTGTAAAGCCTCAGATTTCCTCCTCTTACTCCCCTCCCAGCCCTGCGCTCCTCCTTCCCTGCTTCCCACTCCACTCTGCTCATCTGCTCCAGCTCCTCTCCAGCCTTTCCACAAGTAGCCAAGCGCTCCACAGCTTCTGGAGCATGAGCCAGGCCCTCCCCAACTCTGCTGGGACAGGGACACACATGTCTCCAGCTCCCAATATTCCCTCCTTGCTCTGCTCCAATCCAGGAAGGAGGAAATGCACCTCGGTATAACCACGTGGCTCCCTCCACCGCCTGGGACCAGGGAGGACAGGGATCGGGGACAAGGGACCCGGGAGGACAGGGACCTGGCACCAGGGATCTGGGCACAGGGAGGACAGAGCTCCCTCCCAGTTACCGGCTCCCAAACCTGCGTCACCCGCCGGGATCCGCAGCTCCCAGCCTGCCCTGATCCAGCCGAGTTCCCATGGCGCGGGGCAAACACACAAACAATTCCTTCCACGTGAGGCAACTCCCAGACAGGGCAGATCCAGGGCTGCAGGGAGACAGGCTGTGCTTTACCTGTTCCCACTTTGTTTTGATCACCTGCATCCCAGGGTTCCACAGAGCCATTCCAGAGCTCGCTGCCTGGGACTGTGAGTGAGGGACATGCATCCTCCCTCCTCCCTCTGCAGCTCCCTCAGCTCAACCTGCTGCTAACACTTCACACTCCAAAATCCATCAGAAAAAAAGGACATTTTCCCAAACCTGGCACTGTGGCCAGAGCAACACCAGCGCTGGATCCCCACCAGTCACTGCCCTGTGTCCAAATAGGAGTGCTTGCCCCAACAGGGCAGTCTGGGGACACTTCCCTGCTCTTAATTCCAAAAGAGGATGCACAGCAATGTGTGTCTGGCTGCCTCTCAGCTCCAGGTGCATCCTGCACACCTGCCTTTCTCCCAGGGGCATGTACAGAAGGATCAGCACAGAACACGGAGAAATATCCCCACTGCAGACAGTCAGAAGGCTGGAATCACTCTGTGCTTATCTCCTGCCCGGGGCTTACACGGCTCCCATCCTCCTTTCCCAGCCCATCCCGGAGGTTTACACGGGATTAGCCCCATTTTATGGGCAAAGCAGGAGGAACAATGCCTCACCCATTGAGGCTGCATCCCAACGGGCCCCACAGCCAGCAAGGACAGCGCCAGCCTCTTGTCACTGTGTTAGGAGACACCGGGCACAGCGACAGGTGGGAATGTCCACAGGGGGTAGACACTCGCAGGGGAGTTCAAGGTCTCCCCTCGGACCCACCCAGTCATGGCCTTCTCCATTCCCAGACAGGGTTCCCGGCCTCGGGAACCAACGGGAATAAATGTCTGTTAAAGCAGCACCTGGGCCCGACGGAGGGAAGGTGGTAACTGGATTAAGCCCAAAGGGAGGCTCCAAGATAACTCCGGCTTTGATCGAGACAAGGCTCTGGCTGTACTTTACACGCTCCCAAAAAAGTCCCTAGTGCAGAGAACCTCGCTTCCCTGATGCCCAAACCCAGCTCTGTGCCGGGCCGGGAGCCGGCAGATCCGGGGGAACCACTTCCCAGAGTCCCGGAGAGCGCGGGGGCAGCCCATCCCCTCCCGAATCGGCGCGGTGGAACCCCGGGGCTGGGGACACGCACAGCTCAGGTGTTTGGGAATTTGGGAATGCTGAGGAGAGGCCAGGCTGGAGCCCTGCCAGAGCCCCCTAAAGCCGAGAGCAGGGATGGTGCCGTGAGGAGAGGCCGTGCTGTGAGCAGGGGTCCCCCTTCGGCCGCGGCACAGAGGCCGAGCTCCGGTGTCCCAAAACAGCGCGCTAACCACGTTCCCGGGGACACCGGGGGCAGGCCGGGTGCGGGACAGCGAACGAGTCCCCCAGGCGCTCCTTGCGGCAGCCACGGCCGCTCCGGGGCCCCGGGCGGTTTCCAGGCGCGGGGACGAGCCCCGCTCCGGTGCGCTCACCCCGCACCCGTGCGCAGGGGCG
>WEKY01049417.1:127044-139959 GCA_013390045.1 Picathartes gymnocephalus
CCCCTGCACCCCAAACTCCCTGAGCCTGTGTAGTGACACCCTGCACCCCAAACCACCACAGCCCCCTTCCCACGCCCCTGCACCCCAAACCTCCACAGCCCCCTTCCCACACCCCTGCACCCCAAACTCCCTGAGCCCGTGTACTGACACCCTGCACCCCAAACCACCACAGCCCCCTCTCCGTGCCCCTGCAGCCCCTCCCCTGGACCAAGCACACCCCAGGCACTGGCTGGGCAGGGTGCTGGCAGAGCCCGTCTGGGGTGTCCTCCACCGTGTCCCCAACAGTTGGTGGTTGGGGGTGTCACAAGGCTGTGGTTGGGGACACGTGTCCCTGTCACGAATATAAGGGTGGCAGCGGGCAGAGCACCCCAAGACCCAGGTGAGGAGCAGGGACAGGGACATGGGGGTGGGCTCAGCCGTCAGCTGCCAGGGTTGGAAATTCCTGAGTCTGGCATCGGGGGGCTCTGGGGTGCTAGGGGTGGAGCGGGCATGGTGGGGGACAGAATGGCCAGGATGCCCAGGGGAGGGAGTGGCCCAAGGGCTGGAAGTGAGGAACTGGGCATATGGTGGGCACAGGAGGGCTGGGGTCTCTGGAGATGGCACTGGGGGTGGCAGAGGGGACAGGGCACAGGGTGGCACTGGGAATGGCAGAGGGATAGTGGCGATATGGGGGGGTTTCTGAGGGGATGTGAGGAGGACCAGGTGACACTGGGGGTGGCAGAGGGCCCACAGCGGTGTCCCCAGGGTGGCCGAGGGTGACAGGGCTCTGGGATCTCCCGAGGGTGCTAGTGGTGTCCCCAGTGTCCCTGTGCCATGCGGCCCTGCCTGCTGATCGCCCTGGCCCTGCTGGGCACAGTTCCCATCAGCTGCTCTGGTGAGTGCTCCCCACACCCCCACCTGCCCAGAAGGACATTCTGGGGACACCCCCGATGCCAGGGTGACACAGCCGGTGTCCCCAGCTCTTGCCAGCCCTGTGGAGGAGGATGAGGAGGAGGTGACAGAGCTGGAGATGCCTGAGGGGTACAGTGGGTGCCTGGGGGCCAGTGACAAGTCGGCGCCCGGTGTCCCCAGCATGCCGGGCACCGCCACCTGCCGCTACGTCGTCATCTCCCGCTGCCGAAACTTCCGCCGAGCGCAGGTGGGATGGGGTGGGTCGGGTTGGGAGGTCGGGGCGGGGGCACCGGTGCCCCCCTGTGACTGCCCTCTCCCTGCAGCGCATCTGTGCCCGGCGCTTCCGTGGGCGCTTGGCCTCGATCCACGATTCCCGCACCAACAACTTCCTGGTGCTCCTGGCACGCCGGCACACCAGGGCCGGTCAGGTCTGGATCGGCGCCGTCAGCCAGCCCGCAGTAAGGAGCTCCGCACCCACCACCCTGCCCTCAGGGCATCCTGCTGCCTCCCAGTATCGCCCGCGGCTGTCCCAGCCCCATCCCACCTGGGTGCCCCATCCCATTCCCAGTGTCCCCCAGTGCCCACCTGAGTGCTCCAGCCTAGTTCCCTAGTGCCCACCCCTGGATGTCCCATTCCCATCCCACTGTCGCCAGCGCTGGGGGTCCCCACACCCTTTCTCCCCTGGCAGATCCCAATCCCGAACTGCCACTGGACCGACCAGAGCCCCTGGAACTACAGCCAGTGGGTGCCGGGGCACCCCCTGCCCGGCCGCCGCTTCTGCACTGCCCTCTGCACCAACAGTCAGTGGGGGCTCTCTGGGAGGGGTCTGGGGGGGCTCTGGGTACTCCCTGCCTGTCATGGGAGGAGGGTGCTGAGGGGTTCAGGATGGGGAAGTGACACTGGGGGGTTGGTGTAAGGTCTTGGTGGGGGCTGGCATTAGGGGATCTGGGGGCTATCCCTGGGGGCTGGAGGGGGTCCCTAGAGCTGGGGGTGCTGGTGGGCGATGGGCTGATCCCCCCTCTTCTCCCCCCAGATGGGCGCTGGAGGAGCGTGCGCTGCAAGAGGCGGCTGCCCTTCATCTGCGAGATATGAGGGGCTCAGCCCCCCTGGGTACCCCCAGGGCTCCCCTACTGCTGTGCCCCCACGGGGGGCTGCACCCCCTCCCTCAGAGCTCAATAAAGTCCTGGTGCCAGCACCCACTTGGTCTTTGGGCAGGGCCAGGGAGCCTGGCTGGGTGCACCCAGGGTGGGCACAGGGGGGTTTTGGAGGTGTCCCATGTTTCCTGCACAGCTCCTGTGCGGGCAATGGCAGTCACAGGATCCCCTCTCCAAGGATCTCTGTGATCCCTGCCCACGGCCCAAGAGAAGAGCCAGGACCCCCATGAACTGACCAGCGAGGTTTTATTGTCTGTGGCAGCGGCACCATGAGCCAGACCCGTCGCCCGTATACGAGCAGGGGAGAGGGGGAGGGGGGGCTCGTGCCCACCCCCAGCCCCTTGGGGACCAAGGGGACGGGATACAGTGGGGGGATGGGGAGGACCTGTTGGGAAGACAGGGACCCTGCGAGCTCGTACAAAGTGCATAGGTGTGTGTGTGTGTGTGTCCCCATCGGAGGGGACAGCCCTGGTCCGGGGACAGCGGCCATCGGCGTCAGGGAGTGAGCCTGGAAGTGACACAGGGGGGCAGGGGGTGAGGACCCTGCAGGGCCCCCCCAGGGGTGACCCAGCCCAGGGGACCCAGCCAGAGAAGATAGGAGGGAGGGGGGCTACCCCCAGCAGTGCAGACCCCAGGGACACGGGGAGGCCTGAGCTGGGGGTGGGGGGGGGTGTATCCCCAGCACTGCCCCAAATCCCACACTCACCCCAATCAAGGCTTCTTCCTTTTCAGCTTCAGCGCCTGCAGCCAGTGGGGGGGAGAGGCCTCAGATCTGGGTGTTGGCACAGCTTCAGTAGGAGCCCCTCAAAACCAGCCCCAGGAGCCAGACTGATCCCCTCAGCCTCCCTTTTGCCCCCATGAGTGTCCTGGCCCCACACTCACCCTGAGGATTTCTCTGGCTTGGGGGGCAGGCTTGGGGGTTTCCCACTCACACCAGGGATCTTGCAGGACTTGGAGCGCTGCACATGAGGGTCCTTAGGAGGGGTCCCCTTGCTGTCCCCTGACGATGTCCCCTCCTCGGCTGAGCGGTTGCGACCCCTCAGCTTAGCCTGGGGGCAGAGAGAGAGAGTTTGGGGAGATACACAGTGCTCTGCCCCCCAGATCCTCCCACTGCCTCCTCCCTGCCTTTAGCTAGGCCCCAGCCCCACCCTGCCTCAGTTTCCCTGTGTTCCACCCTGCAGCCAGGAGTCCAATGGTCTCACCTTGATGGCGGAGGCACTGAGGCCAGGAAAGAGCGGCACCTTGACCCCCCTGCCTGAGGGTGAGCCGCGCATCCGCCGGCTCCGGGGCTCCTCCGCTGCCTCCTCGTCAGAGGACACTGCTGGGGCTGGCCGGGGCTCTGTGGGGACACAGGGACAGTGTCACCATGACACCGTGCCAGGACAGACACCCCGCTCCCATCCCCATCCCCATCCCTGCTGGGCTCACCCGTGGAGTCCTGGAAGATCCAGCTATCCCCCTCGGTGGCGCTGGGGCGCAGGGACGGTGCTCGGTGCTGGCGCTTGCGGCCCAGGCTGGCCTTGCTGCGGAACACACTGCTGTCCAGGAGCTCCGTGTCCTGCCGAGCCCGGGGGACAGGTCAGAGCTGGCACGGGGAGCCCAGGGACCCCCCGGCCCAGCCAGCACATCCACAGCCCCCACAGCAGTGCTGGGGAGGCCCTCAATCCATGGCTGTCCCTGGGGGCAGCAGGGTGAGAAGGCCCCATCCACAGACACACCCTGTGACAGCCAGGCAGTCCCAGGGCATACAGGGAGATTGGAATCTCCCTACTCTCCACTCACCTCCAGAAGAGGAAATTCCTGCCACTGCTCCACGGACCCCTCGGGCTGGGGGGTACCCAGAGAGAGCCGCTGCTCCCCCCAACTTGAGGAACTCTCCCCATCTGGGTGGTCTGAGGGCCGTTCCTCACTTCCTGTGTCCGCTGGCACCCCACTGGCAGCCTCTGGCAGCAGAGGGGGAGCCCTGGGGCTCTGCAGGGCAGTGGCTGGCTCAGGGGGACCCCTCTCCTCCTCGGAGTGGTTGGGTGACTCACTCCAGGGGGACACAGCCGGGGGATCAGCTGGAATGTCACCCATGGATGGGCTGGGGGCTGACCTGCTTGGGAGACAAAACCCCAGAGTTGCTCCCGGATAACACAAGCCCTGCCCTGAGCCCTCCGTCTGCCTCAGGGGAAGCTGCTCCCTCCCTGCCACCACCGGTGCCCTCCTTACCCGTGCTCTGTGCTGGTGTCCCCTCCCAGGCTCTGCTCCCCTGCGCCAAGGTCCCGGCTGCGGGTGGCACAGCGGGCGCCAAAGGCACTCGCCCACTCCTGGCGCCTGGCTTCAGCATCTTGTGGCTCCACACTCCAGCTGTCCAAGTCCCGGCTCCAGCGGGCATTGCCCATGTCCAGAGAGAGATCCCTGTGCCAGCCTGCCTGGGGCTGTGGCAGGACCCCCGACAAGGAGCTATCCGAGGCTCTGGAACTGCAGGGGTCTGACACCCGCTCTGTCCCAATGACACCAAACTGGTTGTGGCACTCAGCTGCTCCAAGCTCCTCAGTCCAGTCCCTGCTGTCACGCTCCTGCTGGTGGGCACTGCCCCAGGTGGGCTCCTGGGCCAGGGGATCAGGGTGGTGGGAGCTGGGCATGTCCTCCTCACCAACCCTGACCAGCCCAGTCTGCCCAACGCTGCTCTCACTGGGCCAGCTCAGCCGGGCTGGGATCAGCTCCTGCTCTTCCTCCCTGGGGGTCTCGGAGCTGTGCTGCCCATCCCGGGCTGCTCCACTGGGGCTCAACTCTCTCTCCTGGGCCTCCACATCCCTGGAGCTGGCTCTGTCATCCCAGACACCTCTGCTGGCATTGAACAACTCCCGATTCCGGGTCTCTGTGTCCCCAATGCTGTGCTTGCCATCCCTGGCTGCTCTGCTGGATGTGAATTCACTGTCCTGGGTCTCCATATCCCTGGTGCTGGATCTGTCATCCCAGGCTGGCCTGCTAGGGCTGAACTCCTGGTCCTGGCTTTCTATTTCCCTGGTGCTGGCTCTGTCATCCCAGGCTGGCCTGCTAGGGCTGAACTCCTGGTCCTGGCTTTCTATTTCCCTGGTGCTGGCTCTGTCATCCCAGGCTGGCCTGCTAGGGCTGAACTCCTGGTCCTGGCTTTCTATTTCCCTGGTGCTGGCTCTGTCATCCCAGGCTGGCCTGCTAGGGCTGAACTCCTGGTCCTGGCTTTCTATTTCCCTGGTGCTGGCTCTGTCATCCCAGGCTGGCCTGCTAGGGCTGAACTCCTGGTCCTGGCTTTCTATTTCCCTGGTGCTGGCTCTGTCATCCCAGGCTGGCCTGCTAGGGCTGAACTCCTGGTCCTGGCTTTCTATTTCCCTGGTGCTGGCTCTGTCATCCCAGGCTGGCCTGCTAGGGCTGAACTCCTGGTCCTGGCTTTCTATTTCCCTGGTGCTGGCTCTGTCATCCCAGGCTGGCCTGCTAGGGCTGAACTCCTGGTCCTGGCTTTCTATTTCCCTGGTGCTGGCTCTGTCATCCCAGGCTGGCCTGCTAGGGCTGAACTCCTGGTCCTGGCTTTCTATTTCCCTGGTGCTGGCTCTGTCATCCCAGGCTGGCCTGCTAGGGCTGAACTCCTGGTCCTGGCTTTCTATTTCCCTGGTGCTGGCTCTGTCATCCCAGGCTGGCCTGCTAGGGCTGAACTCCTGGTCCTGGCTTTCTATTTCCCTGGTGCTGGCTCTGTCATCCCAGGCTGGCCTGCTAGGGCTGAACTCCTGGTCCTGGCTTTCTATTTCCCTGGTGCTGGCTCTGTCATCCCAGGCTGGCCTGCTAGGGCTGAACTCCTGGTCCTGGCTTTCTATTTCCCTGGTGCTGGCTCTGTCATCCCAGGCTGGCCTGCTAGGGCTGAACTCCTGGTCCTGGCTCTCAGTATCCCTGGTGCTGGATCTGTTACCCCAGGCTGGCCTGCTAGGGCTGAACTCCTGGTCCTGGCTTTCTATTTCCCTGGTGCTGGATCTGTCATCCCAGGCTGGTCTCCTGGGGATGAACTCCTGGTCCTGGCTTTCTATTTCTCTGGTGCTGGATCTGTTATCCCAGGCCAGCCTGCTGGGGCTGAACTCCTGGTCCTGGCTCTCAGTATCCCTGGTCCTGGATCTGTCATCCCAGGCTGGTCTCCTGGGGCTGAACTCCTGGTCCTGGCTTTCCATTTCCCTGTACTGACCAGTCCAGGCTGGTCTCCTGGGGCTGAACTCCCTGTCCTGGCTTTCCATGTCCCTGATTTCACCAGTCCAGGCTGGCCTGCTGGGACTGAACTCCTGGTCCTGGCTCTCCATGTCCCTGCGGTTACACCTCCTGTCCCAGGCCGGCTGGCCAGGGCTGAGCTCCTTATCTGGGCTCCCAGCATCCCCAGTGCTGGATCTGCCAGCCCAGCCCAGCGTTAAATTCTCGTCCTTGCTCCCAGAATGCCGGCTGCTGTATTTACTGGCCCAGTCTGGGGCGAGCTCCCTGTCCTTCATCTCCGTGTCCCTGCCGCTGTACCTGCCTGCCCAGGTGGGCTGCCCGGAGCACGGCTCCTTGTCCAGCTGCTGGACTTGTTCTGTGCCAAGGCCACTGCCCCAGCTGGCCTGTCCAGAGCCAAGCTCCTCTGTGCTGCCATAGCCGTGGCCCCACTTGGCTGTGCTGGCACTGAAGTCTGGATCCTGTGGGCAGCTCTCCCCAGTGCCAAGGGACTGGGACCAGTTGCTGCAGCCCAGTTTTGTGTCCCCCATCAGCTCCATTGCTCTGTAGTCACCACTCCAGCTCTCCCGGGCTGTGCTGTCCTTCTCGCTGCGAGTGCTGTCCCAGCTGGATTTGGTCCCCAGTTCCTGGTCCTGCTTGGTCTCAGCAGGCCAGTCTCTCTCCCTGGACACACCTGGGTGCCTCCAGTTGAAGGTGCTGTCCTGGCGAGGGTGGCCAATGCTGAACTCACTGCACAGGTCCTTCCGTGACCAGCCCAACAGGTTCTGGGGAAAAAACGGGGAGAGGAGTTAGAAGGGGTAGAAAGGGGAGAGGAGTTCAAGGGGGGTGCAACCTTGGCTCCCACAGCAGTAGAGCTGGGGAGGAGGGAAACACCTTGGGGACACAGCACAGCAGGGCCCATCCCAATGGGAGGGCAGACCCCACCACCTGCCCCTCAGCACACAGTCCTCCAGCCTCCCCCCACCCACCTGCCCGTGCTGTCCCATCCCACTGCTCAGTGGAGGGCAGGGAGGAGGAGCCCAGTCCACACGGATCCTGCAGAGCCCCCCACCCTCCTCACCTCCGGAGAGCCGTGAACCCCAGGTGACGCCAACAGCTCTGTCAGCCAGCCCGGGTCGGTGTGAGGGTCAGGATCCTGTGAGGGTCCTTCAGTCTGGCTTGGGCCCCCGGGACCCTGCAGGCTCTTGGGACCATCACCTGCCCAGGCCGAGTCAGCTGGAGCAGCTGGATCTGGGGGGGCTGGATCCAGGGGGACAGCTGTGGTGAGGCTGGGCTGGGTGGGGGACTCCAGCTCAGCTGGGTCCTGGCCAGACTCTGTCACATGAAGTGGGGAGTGGGACACAGAAGCATCCTGCTCTGCCTCCCTTTCTTCCTCCTCCTCTGGCGAGCCCTCAGCCTCTCTCTGGGCCACAGGACCCCCTGGGCATGGAGCGCCCTCTGCCTCCTGGCTGTCAGGTCCTTCAGAGCTGCTGTCCTTTGGAGGGCTGGGGGCTGCAGCCTCCCCATCTGAGTCCCCCTCTTCGGAGAGCCCTGAGTCAGGTGTCTCCCGGATGGGGGAGCGGGGAGGGAAGGCTGGCAAGCGTGCTCCCCGCGATGGGAATGTCCACTCAAAGGACTGGGAAAGGCTCCAGCTGGACTCGCTGCCCAGGGAGGGCTCCGACAGGAGGTCTCCAGCTCGGGGCAGGGCGCTCAGCGAGCCCCCCAGCTCCCCCAGGCCCTGCCCCGTGGGCGGGGGCCGCAGAACCCCCTCTGAGGAGCGCCGGAGCCCCAGATCCCGGGGAGGGGGGTTGAAATCAGGACCCTCGTGGGACCGTGGGGACACTGCTGAGTCATCGGGTCCCTCTGGGGAGCCTGGGGGACGAGAAGCTTTGGCAAGGGGTGGGCTGGGGGGGCCCAGGTACTCGGCAGCAGCCTCAGGAGAGCCAGGGGGGCAGGTGACTCGTGGGGGGAGTTCAGGAGTGCCAGGGGGGCTGGCAGTGCCAGGGGATCCCTCCCCTGGAGTGTGTGGGGAGCCAGGGGAACGAGAGATGCTGAGCTGGGGTTCAGTGGCCGAGGGAGCACCCGGAGCCTGGATGGAGGTGACGGGAACCTCGGCTGGAGGCCGAGCAGGGGATTCAGGGGAGCCGGGGGGCAGTGTGGGGGAGTTGGGGGCCAGGAGGTCAGGGGGGACATCAGGGGAGCCAGGGGCTGGGGCAGAGGGCTCGGCAGGCTGGAAAGGAGCTCCTGGGGCCGGGGCTGGGCAGGTGGGGGGCCTTGGGGAGCCCGGAGGTCCGAGGGCACCCAGCTGCAGAGAGGAAAGCTGTGGAAAAGAGCCGGCAGGGGGTCATGTCACTCAAGAGGCACCTCCAAACATCATCCACCCCAAAGCCAGCCCCTCAAAACTCTGGAGGGTCCCTCCCTCCAGCCCTACTCCCCTCCCTGCACCCGGGGCAGGAAGTGCCCATGCTGCATGCCAGCACCAGGCTGCTCCTGTGTGACTCAGCCAGGGCGGCTCCCAGCGCCCCAGCCCCACTCCCTGCCCGGCCCCCCGCTGCCCCCACAGTGCCTGGACAGATGGAAAGAAGAAATGAAGCAGGAAGAAGTCAGAACCCCCAGCACAGCCCCCTGCCCTGCCTGCGGCTGGTGCCCCCTGCCCAGAACCGCTGGGGTTTGCCCCCATGCCGGAGTGACCCGGTGTCACTGCCCAGGCTGCCACCCGCGGTGTCACTGTGGCCCGGTGTCCCGGTCACTGCCCTGAGCGAGCACGGCACGGGGAAAGGGACTGGCAGGGTGCCCGTGGGGCCTGCCCTGCCACATACCTGCCGGGTCACCAAACCCCAGCTGGTGACTCACGGCTGCTCCCTGCCCTGCCTGGCACCGCTGCTGGCACACGCCACCCCCACACCCCCGGGCCCCACACCAGGGGCGCTTGGCACAGGGGGCACTGACCCCCTCCAGGAAGAGGCAGCCAGCACCCCAAGGAGAAAGGAGAGACACGCACCCCGCAGAGAGGGAGCCCCGGAGGAGACAGGAGAGCCCCGAAGGAGAGAGCCCAGGAGCGGAGCCACCATGGCGCCGGAGGGTGAGGCCAGCACTCACGTCAGGGGGGGACAGTGGCCTCCGGCGTCCGCGGGGGTCCCCGGCACAGCTCGGCCCAGCTGGGGGGGAGCTGCTGCAGAGAGAAAAGGGGAAGGAGGGTAAATCCCACTGTGTGCCTCAGTGCTACTCTCCCACCACTCACGAGGCGCCCCTGCCCCAAACCACCCTTCAAGGACGCAAGGTCCTTGCCTGCCCCGGCTGCACAGTCTCTGGCTTGGGCTGCCAGGGGAAGGAGGCAAAGTGGCCCCAGCTCCCCTTCTGGAAAGTTTTCGGTCCTTTGGGAGCGAGTTTCTCACATTCCGGTTCAGAGCAGCCCCCGCCCAGCTCTCCCTGAGGTGCCCGGCTCTTGGGAGTGAGGCCAAGCCCTGGCCCTGGCCCAGGACATCCTGCAGCTGGGAGTCCCGCCGATCTGCCTGCTCCCTGTGCCCTGGCATGGCCCAGTAGGGAAAAAATAGCAAGGCTGGAAAGTCAGGAGCATTTCCTGGGAGAGTGACCCCCTGCCTGTTACTCCCAGCCCAGGGGCTGGCTCGGAGCCCGCCCGCAGGCAGCTCCTGGCCCGGGACGGCCCATCCCGCAGTCGACACCAGCCGCCCTGGCCTTCCCACGGAGGCAGCTCGAGGCGCTGCAGCTCGGGAGGAACCCGGGCCCCGTGCCGGCGGCCAGGCCTCAGCTCCGTTACATTCCCAGCCCTGGGACAGCTTGGAGTGATATCCCCTGTTCCCATTGCCACTCTCTTGCCAGCGTTGATCTCTGGGCCCTCACCTCGTCTCAGCCACAGGGTGTCCATCATCCCCCACTCCCAGCTCGCCTGCTGCAGGTTGGGGCATCTGGGGGGCTTGGCCAGCAGGGTCTCCATCTGCCTCCCCGCTGGGACGCTTCCGGAAGGCAGCAAAGGTCTTGGAGCCGAAGCGGGAGGAGGGGTCAGTACAGAAGGGCGAGAGCCAGGCCCGGTCTGGGCTGCCCGGGCCCTCCCTGCTGTCCATCTTGGCCAGGATCTCCTCCACGGTGGTGCCTGGGAACCGCTCCGGCCTGGTGGCCACCGGCACCGGCGTTACCTTGAAGGGCGCCGGGCTCTTGCGTGAGGGGGTTGGCGGGGCCTGGGACACCTCCTCCTCCTCAGTGCCTGCGACCGGGGGCGACGAGAGCCCCTTCCCATTGGGGGTCTCGGGCGACCTGACAGTGAAGGAGGGGCGCCGGAGGGGCCCCCCGGCACCTCCCCCGCTGTAGGGCTGGGGCCCGGCCAGGCGGTTCATCTTCTCGGCCGAGGGCAGCTCGGGCCGGGGGTGCCGTGGGCCCGATGCGGGGGGTGGCACCAGGGGCTTGGTGGGCACGGCCGGCTTGGGCAACACACGGGGCTTGGGCCGCACCGGGGGCTTGGGGCGCCCGCTGCCTGTGGAGAGCAAGGGAGGGGGACGGCGTCAGCAGAGTGGTGTGGCCCCCCCACAACTGAGAACAGCCCTCGGGGGAGCTGCCTCAGCAAGCCCCGATTCCCCCCAGCCCGCGGTACTGACCTTTGTCGGGGCTGCCGGCCAGCCCGGCCCCGCCAGTGCTGGCGGGAGACGTGCAGGGCACGGCGGGGTGCAGGGGCTGTGGCTGGGAGGCCATGGTGATGCGGGGAAGTGGGGGGCACGGCGCGGGGTCAGCCCCTGGGGACGGAGGGAGAATCGTTTCGGGGAGCGCCCTGAGCCTCGGGAAAGCCAACCACACTGTGGGGCCCTGTGCCAAGCCCTGTCCAGCTGTGCCAAACGGTGATCGCGCCGTGGTGCCACTCTTAGTACATCGGCCCTAGCTCACCTGAGCCAGCCTGGCCCCGGCAGCAGACCCAGACGCAGCCCCAACTGCCCTCATAACCACACGGACCCCACGCTCGACCGCCTAAAGCCGCGGGGCCCCTCCTTTACCTGTCCGACCCTGCGCAAACCTGCCCCAACACACACGTGTCACTCTCACCGACCTTCGCCGACACCCCAGCGCCGGGCTCACCCCCAGTTTGCCCCGGTCCCCATCTCAGCTCCCTGCCCAGGTCACCCCCGGCCCCCCCGAGTCCTCGGCAGCCCGGGAGGCACCGCCCGGTCCCCCGAGACCCTCCGCCAGCCCCTCGCAGGGGCCGCGGGTGCCCCACTCACCTTCCCCGCATCAGCTGCATGTCGGGGGCGCGCCGGGGACACACGTGGGGGGCGCAGAGCGGGCCGGGAGGAGGGGTTACTGTCCCCACGGGTCTCACGCTGCCGCCGCCGCCTCTCCCGTGACTCACCGGGGCTGCGGGGACAGGAAAAACCCGCTCGGTGCCTCCTCCCGGCCCTGCCCGCCCTCTCCTCCCCGCCTCTCTCCCTCCTGCCCCGCCGGGGTCCACCCTCCCCGAGACCCCCCTCCTCTCGCCTTGCACGGGGGAACCGCCGCCACAACGCACATCTGGAAACCATCGGGCCCGCTTCCCAGCCCGGGATGGCGGCGGGGCCCCGGGATGCGGGGCCGGCCCCCTCCGGGGTCCTCGGCCAGCGCGGCCTAGCCTCATTGCCACGGCAACGAAGCCTCCGATCGAGTGGCTGAGTAGGCCGCGACCGCGGCCTAGCGCCGTCCCCATGACAACGAAGCCCCCCCACTCAATTCGGGGGTCCCGGGGCCGTGTTGCCCGCCGGGACCGAAGCCGCGTGGTTCCCCGGCGGGCACCACGGGCCCTGGGGGGGGGATCCCGGTTCCCCGCAGCCCCATGCCGGCAGAGACCCCCACTCACCCTCCACCGGCGCTGCTCATGCATATTCATGAGCGCCCCGGCCACGCCCCCGACGGCGGAGAGGGGCGGGGCGGAGCGGCGCCGCGTGGCGGGCAGACCATAGAGAGGGGCGGCTAAAGAGCCCCCCAAAATGGGGGGGGACACGCTGGAGCCCTCCAGAACCCCCCAAATAACCCTCGGGGGCGGGGACCGCTGGGAAGGAACCCCGGTTGCAAATGATCCCAATTCCCGGGCTCCTCCAACCGTGGGGCTCCTGCCAGAGGGGCAGCAATGCATATTTAGGCGGAGGTTGGTATGACAATGAAGCCCTCCCCACCTTTTGGGGATCCAGGGTCCCTTGTGCCCACCGGGGACCCGGGGGTGCTCCTGCTTCCCCGTAGCCCCATCGCAGCGGTGCCAGTAAAGGCAGTGGAAGGAGGGGGGAATAGGCAGCCACGGGGTCCCCCCGGGGCTGGTTCCAGACCGGGAATCGGCCGCAATCAACACCGGAGGGGAAAAGGGCCTTAATCGGATCAACCCCCTCATGAGAGAGGTTAGAAAAACCCCCAAATGGCATCAGGATCGAGCGAGGGGCTGTAATTAGGAGCCCTGATGGCTGAGCAGGGGCTGGGGGCCGCTAATGGAGGGTGGGGAGAGAGTGAAGTCAGCCCTGGAAGCGGTTCAAGGAGGGGAATGAGCTCCCGGATGGCTGCAGGAAGGAAGGAGGGATGGGGGAGCCAGCCCTACACCCACACAAACACCATCAGTGGGTTTTTTTTTTTTATTCAACCCGAGTTGCCATGTGAACAGACCCAAAATACAAAAAAAAACAACACCAAAAAAAAAAAAAAAAAAAAAAAAAAACAAGGG
>WEKY01049417.1:160625-190802 GCA_013390045.1 Picathartes gymnocephalus
GGGTCACTCCTGCAAGCAGCCCCCGGGGATTTCAGGCGGAAAAGGGCCCCCCAGTCCTGCTGACCTTGGCCAGCCCATCCTGGCTGGTGGTGGGCAGAGCAGAGGTGCTGCTCCCCGGCCCCCCACCAGCCCCCGCCAGCCCCCCGCCACCACGAGCTGAGCCCGGTGCCAGGGACACCCTCCCTGCCTCTCTCCCGGGGGAAGATCCCCAATCCCAGCACCCACAGGGGTCCCCCCAGGCCTGCCCTCGTCCCCCACCACCTGACCACGTCTGCTCCATCCTCCCTCGCCCGCACCCCCTCAGCTCCATCCTCTGCCACCAGCCCACCTTACCCCGGTCACTCTCCATCCCCACAGCCCCCCGACCCCTCCAGAGGGGCCGGGGTGCCCCGGGGTACTCACTGGCCAGGGAGAAAGCAGGGCCTGGCTCCCTGCGGTGATGTGGGGGTCCTGAATGGCGATGTGGGGGGCTCCGGACGATGATGGGGTGGTCCCCCACACCCCGGAGGCCGCCAAGTCGGGAGCTGGGCTTCGGCAGCGGCGGCCAAAGCTGCCGCGAGCCTGGCGATGAGAGCAGGTCTTTCCCCACCTCCTTCCTCCCCTCCTCCTCCTCGTCCTCCCTTGTCTCTCTCTTTCTCTGTCTCTTTTTTTTTTTTTTTTCTCTTTTTTTTCCTTAGGGCCAGATACTGACGTGTCGGTGTCTCTTAGCAACTGCCTCCACATCTCTGAGCAACAGGAGAGCAGGATGCAGAGCCGCCGAGCCGGGGAGACAGCGGCGGGCGGAGGTGCCCCCGCCCCAGGGACCCCCTGCCCAGGCCGGGGGACCCGCACCCGCACGGCCCAGGCAGCCGGCAGGGATGGAGCAGGAAGAGGGGTGGCATCCTGCTCCCCTGCCCCGGTCCCCAGCCCTCCCACACTCTGGGAGCCCCGGGAAGCATCCTCGTGGGATGGGGTGAATCAGGGGTTCCCAGGCACTGAAAACAGAAACAGATGACGTGGCGGCAGAGGGGAGAAGCGAGGCAGCCGGGATCCAAGGGGAGCTCTAGGCTCCAAAGGCAGTGCTGGGATCCACGGGGCCCTGCCACCCTCCTGTGCTCCTGCCGTGCTCACAGCCCTGGAAAATGCCTCAGGTTGACATGGATTATTTTGCTTCACGCAAGCTGAAACATTCCCTTTCCCCTTCTCCGTTTGGAGGGACACAGCCAGGACGCAGCCAGCTGCCCCCTCCCACCTGAGAACGGCCCTTTGGGTTCACAGGGATGCACGCTGTTTGCTCTGGGAATGCTGCAACACCACGGCTCCAGCATTTCTAGGAAGGAGGCACTTCCACATCCAGCCCGCCCACGTCTGGGGGATCCCTGCTTAATTCTCTCCTGCTGATTTCAGGGAGCTGCTCCTTTTTCCAGCTGGCACCAACGCCGGTGCTGGGGGGCCTTTTGCTCCCCACATCCCATGGGATGGATCCTCCCTGGTGCGGTGCTGGCAGACAGACGGCACAGCCGCCTCTCCTGGGGTGGCATTAACCAGCACTGCTCCAGGCTCCCGGAAAGCTCCTGGGAGCTCCTGGAGCGCGAGGCCCGGGCTCCCAGCGGGCTCCAGGAGCTGCGGGAGTCCAGCACAGCCAGCGGCAGCACAGACAGCTCATCAGCACTCAGCCCGGAGCCTGGCAGCGCATCCCTGCCAGCAGATGTTGGCGCCAAGGTTTTTTTTCCGCTCCCCCACTGTTCCGGGCTCTGCTGGCACCAAAGAAAGCGGGAAATTGTCCTGATTGGGGCTGGGCTGCAGCAGGGCTCATGTCCTCCTCACCCAAACCCCTGTGGAGGCGGCCATGGGGACATGGTGCTGTGGAAGCCAGGGGATGGATGGTGGCCTCTGGAGTGGGAGGGAGCCTGGCTGTCCTACCCCCACCTCACCCATGAAGTCCCTACATGATCCCATCCAAAAAAGCATTCCTGGGACAAAAGTCCCTTGGGCAAGCACTGCCACTCCCTTTTTGTGGAAGCAGTGGCAGGACAGCTCTGTAAATCTACTTTACAGCCAGAGCTTTTTCTCTTTCAATCGATCCCTACTCCCATCAAATCCATGTGGAGTCAGGCATGGAAAAGGAAGAAGGAAGGAGTAGGACGCGTGCAGCTCTGCTGAGGCCCCAGGGAGCCATCCCATTCCTCACCCTTCCCAAATCAACCCAGCTCCTGCTCATGCCAAGCTGTCCCACTGATCCACCAAAACAGGATCCAGAGCTGAACCTGTGCTTCCTTTTTCCATTTAGAAAAGAAGGATGAGGAGGCATTAGCCATTGCTTAAATTGTCCAGGGAGATTTTTTCCAACAGCAGGAAGAAGATTCTGGCTCAGACTAAGATGAGTGCACAGGAATTGTTGAAGGAAAAGGAATTGCAGATAATTAAGAAAATAAAGAGAAATACATAGATACAGTAAATATATAGAAAAAGCATTACAAAAACATTATCCCCTCAGGGTAATTGAAAAACCTGATCCTTCCTACAGCAGTTTCCAAGCTTCCTTGTATGAGGGAATATCCTAAGTGAATAGGAAATGAAGCAGACTAGGAAATGGCTCTGGTTGCAGACCAGTAGCTGTGATTTCTGCAAGGCAAAAGGCACAGTCAGCAAGGTATGGGAAAGGAGACACACCCACAGGGCAGTGGACTTTAATAATAAACAACTTTATTTCTGTTCAAAAAAAGAAAAACAAGCTTAAAAAATTGTAAATAGAGGGCAAGTAGAACACACAGTCCCTTAGAAACCCCTTTCCCTGCCTCGCCTCAGCTCTGGAAGGTACAGGAGGGGCCGCAGGAAGGGCCCGGCGGGGAGTGCCAGACGGCCGAGCTAGTGCGCTTGAAGTAGCGGGGTTTGCTCTTGTAGAAGATGTGCTCCAGCCTGGGGCTGGGGATGGCCCCGAACAGCGCGTTCACGTCCACCGGGTGGTAGTACTGGTGCACGATGGCCTGCTGGAGCTGCGCCCCTGCGGGGACAATGACAGCAACACACGGCTGCAGGCCCCGCGGGACGGGCCCTGCCCTTCCCCTCTGAGAGCCCGCAAGCCGTGCGGGAGGGGTGGGACATCTCCCACAGCCACCACACACCTCGCTTCCCCTCAGGATTTGGGGCTGTCCCCCGCTTCCTTTCAGAGGATTCTGGTTTCACCTCAGTCCAGGAGCGCTCGCAGGAGGCAGCGCTGAGCCCCTCAGCACACGGAGCTGGGAGCTGTCAGTGCTGCCAGAGGCGCACACGCTCCTGGAGTGCACTTTGGGAGGGCTCCAGGCAAGGCTGGAAAGCTCCAGGGCATGAGGGAAAGGCAGCCAGGCTAGAGCTGGCACCTACCATCGGCCCAGGCAGGGATGGGCTTGCGAGGGTTGCTCTCGTCGTCTGTGGAGTCGTCGCTGTTCAGATCCAGCCCGTAGCTGTTCTCATCGGCCGGGGGGGATGCTGGTCCCTGAGCACCCTTCAGGGACCCGAGGCAGGATGTGGAGAGGGATTTCTGAAACCACACAGACAGCAGTGATCAGCAAGGCAAGCAGCACTTCCATGGCTGGGATGGCCAACAGAGCCCCAAAGTGCTCAAATCCTGAACCAACACAAAACTGTCCCTGGGCTTCGTGCCTTGACACCCGCTCTTAACATTCCCTCCTCTCCCGCTTTCTGTGGAAAAACACAGGAAAAGCACACGGTACATGTCCCAGCACTCAACTCGACACCTAAACCCTTCCACGTATTCTGTGGCAGGTCGGTTTTATCACAGCCAGGACGGAGCCCACAGCCCCATAGCGCTGCACCCCAAACTCCGAGCAGCCTTTCCTGCCGCTCCGCGCCCGCAGCTGGCTCAGCCCGGCTGCCCAGGGCCGCTCCCGCCCTCCTGTGGCCGCTTCCAGCATCTTTTCCACCACCAACCACTTGTTTTCCCATCGCATCGCCCGTGCCGAGCGCTGCCGGTGGCTCCGTGCCGCAGGGGCCAAGTAGCCACAGGAGGCGGGGCGGATCACCCGAGGGCTGTGCCGGGGCTCACCTTGACGGCTTTGTTCGGCCATGGCCCAGGGGCTGCTGGTTGCATGGGTTTTTTCTGTTCTCCCGGCTGCTGCTGACCATCGGCCTCCTGTAACACACGGGAATTAAGTCATTCCTCACTCACCCAGAACAGCCCTCTGGCAGTTCTGGCAACATCCAGCCCTCAGTGTCCCTTCTGTGGCTTCTCCTGCAGGAATAACCTCAAATCCAAGACTCCCAGATAAAGCCACTCCTGTCTCTGCTCAGGTCCAGCCCACACTCACCCTCTCAGCTTGGAGCCAGACATTAAGAGCTGGGAAAAAGGATTCTGGTGGCTCATATATTTTCTCCAGCCCAGGCACAAGGGGCAGCTCTTTGGGACTCTCTTTCCCCTAATAAAGAGAAATAAAAATTGACTGCTCAAGTTCCTTTTTGACCCAAACCACTTCTCATCCTGTGCTGCTCAGCACTTAGAGTTACTTCCATTTTCTCCTTCCTGGAAAAGCTTTGCCAGGCTCATTCTGGCCCAGCTGCTGGCAGCACAGGAAGGATGCAGACCCTAAATTAAATTTATACAGTACAAAAGAGTCCAAATGCCAGGGACTGAGGGAAGGAGTGCAGCAGGAGCCCACACAAGAGGAAGAATTGATCCTGAAGAGGAAGCACCATTTGGGGCATTGATTTTTCACTAATGAAGCAATGAATTTAAGAGTAGAGAGTGAAAGCAAATGTTAATGTGATATTTCAAGACCAACAACCCTGACTTTAAGGCCCAGCATTCCTTGTGTGAGTGCAAATGAAGTGACACCGTGCCACAGGGCACCTGCGGTTTGGTTTCGGGGTCACATCGAGGAAATGTGGCAGGAAGACATGAACAAACCTCTAATTCCCACATTCATTTCAGGATCAGTGAATGCTCTTTAGGGTGTTCTTCCAAGTGCTATTTCATGGCTGTCACCATACCGTGAGAGGGCTGAGGGCTCACCTGTCAGCCAGGGAACCCCCAGCCCCTTGGCCTGCTGCTGCACAGAGCCTCTGCACAAAACAGTTGTTGTTTGGAGGATCAAATACCATAAAACTAACACAGCACTTGGAAAACCCCTGATCCTGAAGCCAGCCTGTGTGCTGCAGAAAGGCTGACCCCAAAACACTCCAAGCCCCACCTTGGTGGCCTTGCCAGCCAGCACCGCTGGCTCCTGCTGTGCTTGGGGGGGCTTCTCCTTCCCTCGCTGCTTGGGGTCCCTGGGGAAAAAGAAAGAATTTAGAGAGAGGGGCATGTCCATCTGTCCCTCTTACAGCCCCCCCTGCTTCTGCCCCCCAACCTCCAGGCAGCCCCAGAGCCCAGCTCCAAACCACATTTACATCCACTCCTTCCCCATGGCTGTGGCCAATTCCCTGCTCCAGGACAGGCAACAGCTCGCACCTCTCCTTCGCCCATCCCAGTTGTTGCTGCTCCAGGAGGTTCTTCAGTTCCAAGACTGTCTTCCCTCTTTCCTTCACTTCATCCTCTCTTCTTTTCTGCAGTTGTTCTTGCTGCTCACTGTCCTCCTGGAGAAGCAAGAGGAAAACCACGTAAAGGCTCCAGCAGCTGGAACATTTCTCCCTTGTCCCCCCCTGCCTGGACAGAGATCTGGCAGCCCAGACCCCAAAATCCCTGCAGAAGCAGGCAGTGACCTGTCCCTGTCCCACCAGTCACTCCAACACAGCAGGTCCCTGCTATCCCTGTCCTTTTCCATGTGCAGGAGGGTCCTGAGTTGCTCTTACCCCTCTCAGTGCTTTCTGCTTCCGTGCCTCTGCTTCCCCCTGTTTCTTGGACGCTTTCCTCTTGCTCCGCTCCTCTGCCACCTTCTCTTCTCTCACCTGTGAGTTGTGCAGCTGCAAAAGCCACTCCTAAGACTCCAGTGCTCCAAGGACACACCTCACAGCCTTGGAGAGAGGTCTGGAGCTTGGGATATCCCAGGTCCCAAGGAGACTGAGGACCCAGCACCCGCTTTTGTCCCGGGTTTGGGAAGGGCTGAAAGGAACAGGACTCCTTGTTTCCCAAGGCTGACCCTTTGCAAAGGTCTCTTCAGTCCAGCCCAAAGTGAGCAGCCAGGCCTCACTCAGAGGCTGCTCGGGCTCTGGGCCCCCAGGCACAGCTCCCTCAGCCCTTCACAGCCATAACACAGCAGCAGCACAGGCAAGTGCCACCAGCCCAGCCTGCCCTCCCAAAAAGGGCCATGTCAGGCTCTGAAACCCAAACCTGACCCAAATGCACCCCCAACTGAGTCACACCCCAGTCCAAGCAGGTGGGCCAGGTGAGGCTGTCACCTGCAGGGCTGTGCCCAGGGCAGGCAGGGGCTGCCACATTCCCTGAATGCAGAGCAGCATGAACAGGGCCTGTCCCAACAGGAACATGCAGAGGGATGGAGAACAAAAGCCCCCCCTTGTCAGAAGGAATCCTGGCATGCATGGACCTTGCCAGTGCCCTGCTCACACCTCCTGGTCTCACAGCTCTCAGAGAGGCCCAAAGCCCACTCAGCCTTCTCACCTTCTCATCACTCTGCAGGATCTTCTGCTCCATCCTCTTTTTCTTCTTCTCCTCCATCTGTTCCGCTCGCTCCCGAGCCTGCAGGGCCTTCCTCAGGCGCTCTTCTCTCTTCCTGGGCAGCACATGTGGGCAAGAGGGGCCTTTTAGCTCTGCCTGCTCCCAAAGAGCTCATTCCAAGTCCGAGGCACAAGGCAAGCCTGTGCTGACCAAGGAAAGAGCAGGGGGAAAGGGGCCCAACTCACTGCTTCATTTCTGCCTGACGCCGTCTCTTCTCCTCCTCCACTTTCTTCTTCCTCTGTTCCTCAGCCTCCTGCTTCTTCCGGAGGTTCTCCAGTCTCTGCCTCTCCTTCTCCTGAAGGGAGAAGGGTTCAGACTGTACCAGGTGCTGGGGGCTGTGTCTCCCCTCAGGCAGCCTGGTACACACACAGTCACTGTTGGGCTCATTCACCCAGGCACCGGGTTGGGGAGCGAGGAGAAGGGAAGACAAGACATACTTAGCAACAGGGATTATCCAATATAAGCAGAGGTACAAGGAGGGAAAAACCTCAGTCCTTCACCTGCAGAGAATAAATTTAGAAAAGAACAGCACACTCCTGCTGTAGGTGACCAGCAGCCAGGAGAGGGAGCACAGAGATCCTGTCACCTCACCACAGGTGTGGCCAGAGGGCTGAGGGACACTGGCGTGAGGGGAGAGCGTGGTCAGTGTGTCCAGCCCCACAGATAAGGTGTCACACTTACAACAAAGTCTCCCTGCAGAGAAAGGACGTAAAAAAACAGGATTAAAGGTTTGGAAGTAACAGCAGAACTCCCCTTCCCAGCACGTGCAGCCCCCGTTCTCCTCCCGCCCCTCAGACACAACGCACCTTCAGGTTGGGCCGGGTGGGAGTGCTGCGCTTGATCAAGTCCTTGATGCCACCCCCTTGTCCCTGCAGGAAGTTCTTCAGCGGCCTGACAGCCTGAGGAGAGAGAGGGAGGGAGCTCAGGGCCTGCCTGGCACAGGGGGCACAGGGCTGTGGCACCACTCACCTTGCTGGTCGGAGAGGGAGACAACACAGTCTGGTTTGCCAAGGTCTTGTGCTTCTCCTCCAAAGGGGAAAGGGGCCGGCCCCCTGGCTGCTGCCCGTGCCACAGGACACCCAGGGCTTGCTTGCAGCCTTTCATCCTGTTGGCATTAGCAGGAGGGACATGAAGTGGCTGTCACACTCTCCAGAGGGATTTACTGGCTAGTACACACTTCCCCAGCAACTCGCAGTGAGGAGACACATCAGGTATTCCGGGAGTCAGGTCAGGTGTTCCAAACACTCAGAAAATAACCAGGTCAGTCACTCGCTCCCTGACCACCCCCTCAGGAGCCCTCAGAGTCACCCCCCAGCTCAGAGCTAACTGTGCTGTGGCACCTCTGCTGGTTTAAGCAGGACCTCACCCATGCCAGACCCAGCCCTAGCCCCAAACAAGGCTCCAAAAGCCACAAGGGACTTGCAAGACACAGGATCTGGCCAAAGGAGATTTCAGAGCTACTGGAAGTTGGGGAAACAACCCCTTTATAACCCAAATCACTTAAAATGCTAGACCTGAGTCCTTCCAGCCCCCTGGCTCATCCCTGCTCCTTGCAGTGTCTCCTACCACGTGCGGGAGGGATTCTCCTGGGACTTGGCACAGTGGAGCTGTTCCTGGCTCTTCTGGGGTTCACTGTCGGGATTTACATGGCCTCCTGTGGAGAAACCTGCCGTCAGTGCCACGTGTGAGGAAGCATCCAGCTCCCTCCAGGGATTCTTCCCTCCATTCCAGCTCCAGCTGCTTGTCAGATCCTGCAGCTCCCACAGGGAACAAACTCCCCCCCCAACTCCTCGTTCTTGCTCAGAGGCACAGAAAATAATCAGGACCTCTAAATCTTGACATACTGCAATCCAAGAGGCAAAGGACATGACATTCTGTGGAAGATTCCAGCTCCAGGAGCTCCTTCCCAAATGTCCCCACTCACTCGTTGCACAGACAAGACAGACAGAGCAGTGTTTTTCCCATGGCTTGGACACATTTACATGTCCTCGCCCACCTAACTGATGTCTCACCTGTTCAGGAGGTCCAACCTTTACCTGGAAAGTTACCTTGACTGGTCAGAGGCAGTTCTGTTTCAACACCAATCCCTTATTTCCCATGAATGGAAATCCCCTTATTTCTGCGTGTGCTGGGGGTTTCATGCAAGGAAAGCAAGACCACCTGGAAGTTACCTGCAGTACTCCCTGCCTGCTGCTCCAGAGGGGACAGGTGCTGTGCAGGAGGGCTGGCAGCTCTGGGACTCGTGCTTGGAACGAGGACATCTTCAGGAGCCTGCAGGGAAAGGGGACAAGCATTCCCTTAGCACAGCTGCTCCCCAGAACAAGGCTAGCAGGGACCTGCTGCCCTGGAAAAGCCAGCTGCTTGCTCAGATAGGGTCTGCTCCCCTCCCAGCCAGGGCTCTGCTGGATCATTTTTGGACATAGGCCACGTCCCTGCATCCAGTGACAACCCCAGCAAAGGTGCTGGCTCAGCAAGGAGGTGTCCACACAGTTCTGAGGGTTGTTCCTTGGAACTCACCTTTTCCCTCGGGGAATTTGGTTCCAGCTCAGGCCTGTAAAGAAAAAGCTATTTTAATAATTTAAATGCTCTCTGAAGGTGAGTTACAAGTAATGGAAACAGCATACGGGACTCCAAGGAAGGTGCAGGTTCCCAAGCACACCCTGAGGCTGTTCCAGCCAGGCACGCCAAGGCTGGGCTGTGAATTCCTCTGAGGGATTGTCTCCCTGTGCTGCTGAACACCCCATAACCAGCTCTGAGCAGGTAAGGAGGGGGCTCTGACAGCCTTGGGCTGTCTCTTTCCCAGAGCACACCTGACTGGCCACCAGCATCGCTGAGCTAGTGGCAGCCAGGAATTCCAGGAATCCCAGGACACACCACCGCCCAGCCCAGTGAAGGGCTTAATCTCACTGTGCCTGAACAGCACAACCTGAAATCCCATCCAGCCCCAGGTGACAGCAGCACCTGAGCAGTGCCTGACAAAGTCTGTGACAGAAGAGCCACCTGGAGAGCATCCTCACAGGGAATGCTAGGATCCCTTCCCACCTGCCTCACCTGGTGCCACTGGTTGCATCTTCTTCCACAAAAGCCTCCAAGGAGCTCTGACCTGGAGAGGAAAGCCTAAGTGGGGCTGGGGATTTCACTCCCAGGCTCCCAACAGGGCACACATGGAAGAGCTCAGGCTTCCTGCAGGAACATGGATTGCTTTCCGCACCAGCACCACACCTCCCTCGGGTGCCACTGAATCTGGAGTAGGCTGGGAAGGCAGAGCACCCAGGCAGCAGCTCTGCTGCCTGCTCCAGCTGCCTGTGTCACAGCCAGCATTCCCAGGCCATTGGTTGCAGCTCCTGCCTCCCTGCACGCTCTGGTGCGGGGATCCGGGGGGTTTGGGCTGATTCCAGGCTCATTCCACCCCCCCATCACACACCCCTTCGCTCCAAGTGTTGTAACAAATGCCTGGATACGGCATGACTCAAGGCTGACAAAGCTGAATTCCAGAGGCTTCCATGCTCCACCACAGCCCCTTTGCCTGCAGCAGCAAATGGCTTCAGAAAGCCCAAACAGTCAAACCCTGTCAGGAGCACCAGGAATGGAGGACACAAGGGATTTGGAGCTACCAGGAATAGCTCAGGTTCTTGACTCCTGTTCCTCTGGTGACACAGCTAGTTTGAGTCTCTTCTTCTACCCTCACCCAAAAAGCATGAGCTCCCCTGCCCATTTCAGCCTAAACTTCAGGGCTGCACTTTCAGCCCTATTGATTTTTTGGAGAGCTGGCAGATGCCATAAATTAAAGTCCTTCCCCAGGGAATGCAGCAGCCTCTCCCCATCCAAAGGCACACGTGGCTGCAACCAGCCTGGCCACACCCTCCCCCTTCCGCAGCTGTGCTTTTTGCCCACTCCCAACCTGCGTACCCCAACAAAACCCAGGCCTGAACCTTCACCCCAGGAGCCCACAAGGACAGGGGGACTTAGGAGGAGCCAGAGCCAGGGATGAGCTGCTCACGGAGCAGATGGAAGCAGTGCAGGGACTCACAGCTCACTCTGCTGGAGGCCGAGGAGGACTCTCGTGCCGCCGCCTTCCTGGCCATGGCCCTGCCAATGGATCTCCGGATCATGTTCTCCCTCCTGCTGGCCAGGGAGCATTTCTCCGCCAGGGGAACCCTGTGGCTCTTTTGGGGGGCTCTCACCCCGCTCCGGCGGCGCGTCCTGGGTTTCTCCGTAGCGCTTTTACCCGGGGAGTCCTGGAAGAGCAGCGTCTCAAGGCCTCGAGGAGATCCATCTCCTTGGAGCACAGCAGGATCACCGTTCCATGCCGCCTTGGGAGTGGAGGTGCTGGCTCTCCTGGGGTCCTGCTGCCCATCCCTTCCTGGCTGTTCAGCCAGGACCCCAGGGACACTGGGAGCCTCCTGCAGCTCAGCTGCTGGCTCCCCCAAAACTGCTGGAGGGGCTGCATCACCCTGGGAACACTCCTGGCAATCCAGATCTGCCACGGGAACATGTGCTTCCACAGGCTGGGGTGCGATGCCAGCCTGAGATCCCGGAGCACAGCCAGGCACAGATCCATCCTGCCCCTCACAGCCTGGGCTCCGAGGCTGCTCCTGGCTCAGGCACCGCTGGGAATTCAGGCTGGAAGACAGCAGCTTGACACCACTTCTCCTTCGGGATAACCTTAAAGGAAAAGAATTTTGAAGGAAGCCATGAAGGAGTCATCTGCTCCCAGATAAGTTTCAGAGAGAAAAGCAGACAGTGTAAAAGTGAAGCTGCTGCTGGCTTCTCTACTCCACCACTCCCCCTCATCCTATCCCTGGGGAGAGGCACATGGGCACAGCCCAGGCAAGAGCTCACACACAGGGGCTGTGCCACACAGACACTGCCCAGGCTGGGTCTCCAGAGTCAGGTGTGGGGAAATGGGAGTGGGAAAGGTGCATTTAGCCCTAGAATAGGAGCTGGGTTTGAACCCCACCCTAGCAGCAGCACCTGCAGAGGGGACACACAGTGTGTCACCTTGCTGCTGACAGGCCTGGCTGCACGAGCACACCCTCCCAAAGCAAGTTTGAGGAAAGGAAAACACAAACAGGAGTTAGCTGGGCTGCTCCCCTGGAGAAGGCATGACCTGAGCACCCCGAGCAGGGCAGAGAGCTGTCCCTGCTCCGATCCACAGTGCTGCTTCTCCCGCTCTCCCTCGCACACACACCAACCTCCCACACTCCCGCTATTCCTGCTGCTCTCCCCACCCTCCGTGTCTGCTTCCTGACAAGTCTCCCAGCTCTAACTCTTCCTCCTGTGGGCTTTTTGCCACAGTTAGCACGATTTTAGTGCCCTAACACACCAACGGATTGGGTTTGGGCAGCTTTAAAAGCACAGTGGGTTCTAAGCAAATCACTTGGAATTTCTACTTCGGCCCCTGGAGAAATCCTTGGAGTCTCCCTTCCAACTCGGACATGGTGCTGGGAACACGTCCCCTTCTGAAAGTTTTCCAGACACACAGATGTTCAGGGAGCAAACAACAGGAGCAGCAACCTCAGGCCAAAAGCCAAACCCAATAAGACAAAACCCAAGTCCAAACACACAAGAAAATAAAGCATTTATTATTCCTTAACTACAACCAAAGGAAAAAAAAAAAAAGGGAAGGAAAGCAGCCAACTTTATCCAAACAGTGATCAATCCCATAGTGCCACTTCGATAACTCAGGGAACGCAAGCACTGTTTAGTTTCCTCCAAACACCACAAGGCAGAGCCAGAGCCAGCTGACCCACCTACCTCCTCCTGCCCAGCTCCTTGTTTTCCTCCCTCATCCAGGAGGACTGCCTTTTCCTGAGCTTCCTCCTCTGCGACGGCGTTTTGGGCAAGAGCATGGGCTCATCCCTGAAGCTGCTGTGAGGCAGAAGAGACAGAACACAGGTTGCTTCTCCCACTGCCCACACCAACCCTCCCAAAAAAAAAGGGGAAGGAGGAGCCCAAACCCACCCACACCTCAGTCCAGTCACACCCAGCTGAGAGCTCAGCTGGGCTCAGACAGGTCCCCTCAGGGCAGCCCGTACCTCTTGAGCATCCTCATGCCCTGCTCCTCCACCTCCCGCAGCCAGGCCAGGTGCTTGTGCTGGGCATCGCAGAGGAAGCGGGAGAGCCTCCGCCCGCACACTTCCAGCAGCTGCTGGGGACCCTCAGCCATTGCCTTGCCTGGAATAGAGAAGGAGAGGACGAGGCTGCTGGGCAGGCAGAACACCCCTCAATGTGGAAAACGGGGTGCTCCCAGGCACAGGGTGGGGTAATATGAAGACAAGCTGGGACATAGAGCCTGAGGAACCCTGCTCCATACCCCAAGGAACTCTTCCCAAGCTGCCAAGAACCCCCTCCCACCCGGAGCACTCGCTCAGTGCCCGACCAGAAGTACTGCTATTGCCGCCGCCGTCTCGCCCGCTTACCACACCCTCACACCACAGCCCCGCCCTTCCCTTTCCACGCCGACTTTATCCTCGGCCTCCGCCAGTCACAGAGAGCACCTCCCAATTCCCGGGTTTTTATTGGCCGCTATGCCTGTCCCTCACCCCTCCGCTATAAAAGCGAGCGGCCTCTGGACCCGCCTCCCTAAGCCTCGCCTTCTGAGATGAGTCCTCCAGGAGCATAGAGACGGGCAAGCAGAGCGACTTCCCCTGGCAGCCAATGGGGAGGGCGGGCCATGGGTGGGCGGTGGGCGCTGATTGGCTGCCGCTGGGGGGCGGGGCCGTGTTTGAACGGCGTGCCGCGCGCGCGCGGCCGTTGAGGCTGGAGCGATGGTGGCGATGGGGCCCGCGGCGGCCGCGGCGCGGGCGCTGGAGCTGCCCGCAGAGTGCGACCGGCGTCTGGCCCAGTTCCTGCGGCAGGTGGACGAGACCGACAAGGTGTGGCTGGACGAGATCTATGAGGAGGCGGTCAGGATGTTTGTCAGGTACCCGCACCTCGCTCCCCGCTAGGCCCCGGTCCCTACCGGCCGCCCTCCGCGCTGGTCCTGTCTTGATCTCCCCTTCCTCTCTAGCAACTACAGCGAGGAGCTCGAGCTGATGCCCAAGACACCGTCGCAGAAGAAACGGCAGCGGAGGAAGCGGCTGTCGGCCTTGCAGGAAGAGCAGGAGCCTGGCAGGAAGCGGTGAGGGGCGGCGGGAGCGGGGAGCCCCGTTCGGGACGGGCCGCGGAAAGGGGGAGCGCAGAGGGTGTCCTCGGGGCCTGGAGAAGGGAGGGAGCCCGTCGGAGGCTGGACAGACCTGATGCCAAGGGTTCGGGGAAACAATGCCGTCCACGGAGTACGTCCTGGTGATTCCCTCCTTTGTCCAGTGGGAGTTCCCCTTCCTTTGTCCCGCGCGTCCCGCTGGTGTTAAAGGTCCGATCAGACCCTGTGTTTGGGGCACTCTGGGCCAAAAAACATTTCGGTTCTCACGAGAAATGCTTTTATTTGTTGCCTGGTTTTATGTCCCCGTGTCTGTGTCTATTATCCTTCTGCTTTAAAGTAATTATGTCCCTTAATTACTGTCTGCCTTAGCTGCTTTGTGCAACTCTGTGTCTCCTGGGCCCATCCCAGGTGTTTTGGCTCCATTCCCGTGTGTGCATGGAGGGGCTCGGGGCTATTCCCGACTCCTGTTCCCGTCTAACCTACTGTTCCTGTGATCAGACTTTCCAGGAGGAGGAACAGCAACCTCAAACTGGTGCCTGTTGTGCGATCTTCTCAGCGGCTCCAGAACAAAGAAAACCTGGAACTCAGCAGGGCCGAGGTCAAAGAAAATTCTCCACCACAGCGTGTGACACGATCCCGGGCTGTAGCCTCTGCCAGAACCTCCAAGGTGGTTCCTGAGACCCCTCCTGCCCCGCAGGCAGCAGGCAAGGACCCCTGGGTGGAAGCTGACCACACTGGTACTGCAGAGCTGCTCTCCACGAGCTCAGGGAGCAGCTCTGCCCAGGAACACGGCGCTCCCAAATCGCCACTGCTGCCCACAGCCCCCGAGCTGGTGGTGCCCTGTACTCCCGAGGCCGTGCCCGAGCTGCAGACAGCGAGGGCAGCCGATGTCACCATCATCCTGAGCCCAGGGGCTGGGCTGGAGGAGGGGGACGGCTGCCCAAGGCAACACGGCCGGGCTCAGGAGCCCTGCCAGCCGCTGAGGAGCAGCCCGGGGACTCCCAGGGGCTCCCGGCTCAGCCGCCGCTCCGTGCGCCGCAGCCTGATGGGGAAAGCCTCCCTGAGCCGCAGGACCTCCCTGGCAGAGAAATACTCCTTGGCCAGCAAGAGGGAGAGCATGATCCGGACATCCACGGCCAGGGCAGCGGCCAAGAAGGCAGCAGCTCGGAAGAGATCCGTGTCCTGCAGCTCCCTGGATAGTGAGTTTGGGTGTCACGGGAGGGTTCTGCTGCTGGGGAAAGCAAAATGCTGGGGTTGAGTCTTCAGTGTGGGGGTAGCAGCTGAGCTTCCCAGGCTAGACAGGCTGCAGTGCCTCCTGGAAGTTCTCCCTGGCTTTCTGGAGCCCCCTGTGAGCAGAGAAACCCAGGTAACTGAATTCAGCCTTGTAAATCGCCTGGGAGATCAGCCTCAGTGTCTCCATTTCAGTGTAGCTTTAACCATTGCTGGTTTGCTGGGAGAAGTTGTTCATCCTGGAATCCCAGGGTTGGAAGGACCTTAAAGATTGCCCAGGTCACTCCAAGCCCCGTCTAACCTGGCCTTGGACACTTCCAGAGATGGGGCAGCCGCAGCTTCTCTGGTCAGCTGGTCTTCTCAGTTTCTGTGGGGGCAAAGCTGAGAAGGATTTGGGGATCCAAGAGGGGTGATGGTTTCTCCTAAAGCCCTGCCTGTTTCCTGCAAGGTGGAATTCCCGCTGGTTCCCTTCTCCTTAGCAGGATCTGGGTGTTGGTTCTAGAGTTTGTTTGAGAAGGGAATTTTGAGGCTGGACTTCGTAGATTAAAAGTCTCCCACAATTTTGCAGTTGGTGGCAAGGGCAGATTTAGGCAAGGACAGTCTGATCTAAACTGCTTGAATTACTAAACAAGGTGGAGAAGGTCTCTTCATCAGGAACTGGAGTGACAGGACAAGGGGAAATTTAGATGGGACGTATGGAAAGAATTCCTCAGTTTGAGGGAGGCAAGGTCCTGTCATGTATTGATAGAGAAGCTGTGGCTGAAAGAAAGAAAGTCAAAATCCAAGGCATCATCCCCACCCCTGGAAGTGTCCAAGGCCAGGCTGGACAGGGCTTGGAAGAACCTGGGCTAGTGCAAGGTGTCCTTGTTGAAGGCAGGGGGTAGGGATGGATGAGCTTTAAGATCCCTTCCCACCCCACGCAGTCTGTGGTTGTTTGATGCTATGGCAGGTCCTGGCTGTGCTGGAGCTGCAGAGCCCACTGCAGCTGAGCTAGCTGGAGTGCTGGCTTGGGAGGCAGCACTCCCACTGTAAATAAGGCTGGCTCTAACTGCTGGTGGTGTCCAGTTAGAGCCCTGCAGATAGGCCCGAGGCCGAGCCCTGGCCCATTAATGCCAGCTCGAGGAGAATCACCCTGAGCTCATACATAATTGGACACAGTGCTGCCAGTATTCCTGCAGTGCCGCCTGGGTGTGCTCCGGTGCCCCACCCTGCCCCAGGGCAGGACAAACCCCTCTGCACGCTCTGGAGCTCTTTGTCCCACCATGTCCTTGGCTGCAGCCCAACCTCACAGCTCAGGTGTGTTTTTTTTCCTCTCCCACAGCCTTCAGCTCTATAAGTGTGCCAGAGGATGAGGAAACTGTTGTTAAAACTGGGTGAGAATGCTTTCAGTTGTTTATTTATTTATTCATCCCCTCTACCCTGCTTGCAGGACTTTTTCACTGCCGTTCTTGGTGTAAAATCCAAGTGGCTTCCCAGTTTCCTCAGTTTTGCTAAGCACAGCCCCTTTTCTCTTTCTTTTTTTTTTCTCTAGGCCTCGTCCTGGACCTTCCACCCCCTCCAAGCTGGTAAGACTTGGGCAGGGGTTAAAAGCATTTGTGTCTGTGTGGATTTGGGAGGGAAATATGTGGAATACATCTTACTGGGAACTTTGGGAGCTCTAGCTGTGGATTGCCAGACTTTATAAGCTGTCCCATAGCAGTGAGTGAGGAAAGCACAGAGCATCCAGGCTCAGAGGTGCATCCACAGCTTCTGTGGTTCTGGTACTCAGACTAGGGAAAGTCTTCATCACAACATTGCAGAACCAGCAAAACCAAAACCAGCAAAGTGCTCTTTGGGAAATGAGCACGTGTGACCCATGGCTCTGGGTGCAGGTGGAGGTATTTTCTTGTCAGAAGGGTGTTACAGTCTCGTCTGCTTTCCAAGATTCTCTGACTAAAACACAGCTTTTCCTCTGTCATTTTCCTAAATCGGTAGAAATTGTTGCCCACCACCCTGGTCCTGACCTCAGGGTTGAGTTCTGCTTGGCTCTTCCTTCTTAACCTCTTGCTAGAGATCATTGTGTGAAGATTCAGTCCCCACTCTTTGCAGTTAAAAAAACCTTGTAGTTCAGGGAATTTTTGTTCACGGTGTCATGGTTTGCACACTGTGTTTTTAAAGCTGTTTTTTGACCTTTTGGTCAGTCCTGCAGGTAATTCAACACTTGTTAGTTTGGACACACACGGAAATTTGTGAACATTATTCAGGTCAACACCTTTCCCTCCACAGTCCTCATTGAGGAAGTAATCCCAGGATCATGTCAGTGTTTTGTCCAGAATAAATTTCAATGAGCAGAGCCTGAATTAATGGAGCAGAGCAGTGATCTGAAACGCTTGTGAAAACAAGAACTATTATGGCTGTGCAGAAACTCAAAAAAAAAGTCAGTTTTTCTAGGCCCTGCAGAAGCAGTTGGGGAGGATGAATTCTCCATCAATCCCTTTTCTTCTCTTCCCAAGGCAGCACTGTGAAGTGCTGACCAGGAGGTAATGCTCATGCTGCTAGCAGGGAGCAATTCCAGAACCACAACCCAACCCCCCAGCCTGAGTGCAGAGGGTATCCCATAACAAACAGATAAATCATGGAAATGAGCCATTTACCCGCTGTCTCCAGGCTCCCCATCCCTCACTGCTCAGGGAAAAATGGGCACGCTGGCTCTGGCAGCACAGATTTACAGCTTGGAAGCCTCCTGGCCTTAATAGTTGATGAGCTGGTTGAGTTTAAGCAGTGCAGATGCTGGTGTTAATGTCCCTGCCTCTCCTGATGATGCAGCATCCAGGGCTTTGCCAAGAGGCGATTTGGCATTCCCTGGTAACGCTGCTGACCGTTCCCCCATCAGAACCGCCCCAGGATCTGAACCAGGAATGGGTTTCCATGTGTGACTGTCCTGAAAATCCCTTTGCTTTTCCCACAGGATTCCCAAAGCCCTCGGATGTCCCTTCGCTCCCACACAGTCAGCAAACACGGGCAGCCCCAGGAGCCGAAGAGCAGTGGTAATTCCAGAGGGTTTTGGGGCAGCACTTTGGGAACTCATCATTTCGAGAGGCTGGAAAGATTGGTTAATTTGAGAGCTCAGTTTGAAAGATTAATTAATGTTTGATGAGCAGGGATTTGTTTCAGACAATTAGCAGTGAGAAAACTCTGTGCCGGAGTTATTTCCATTCTGGCAAGCACATGGAGATGGATATGATGAGGCTTGAGGGTTGTGGGAGGCCCAGTTGAGCCCTGTTGCTGAAGCTGTGCAGAAACCCAGACCATTTTGGGCAGCTCGGCTTTGTCTGGAGTTTCCAGGTGGGAAGGGTGCCGCTTGAGCCAGGTCCTGCCGTGCCCACTCATGCAGGTGGTTTTGCTGTTCAGTGAGCTGCTACATCCCTTCTCTGCTGTCAGACATCTGTTGAAGGGGATTTTTCCTGCTAGAACTCGCTGTGTAACTGCTCTCTTTCAGAAAACAACGTAAATAAGAATGGGGAGACCCTGGATCCGCCCCAGAGTGCCAGGTATGTCCTGGTTGGAAGTGGGTGGGCTATGGTCCTGTTCCAAACAGTGCTGGGACATTGTTCACTGGCCTCAGTGTTTGTGACCGTGAAACTTCTGAAAATAAGTTTTCCATGCCTCCATGATTCTATGATTTAGTTGTTTTTAGGATTTTATTTATTGGCTAACTGTGCACTCACAGTCTTAGAACCACAGACTGGTTTGGGTTGGAAGGGACACAAAAGCCCATCCAGTTCCACACCCTGCCATGGGCAGGGACACCTTCAGCTATCCCAGCTTGCTCCAAGACCCGTCCAACCCGGCCTTGGACACTTCCAGGGATCCAGGGGCAGCCACAGCTTCTCTGGGCACCCTGTGCCAGGGCCTCCCAAACTGGAGTCTCTCTGAAGCCCAGGATAGCTGATGGCCCTTTCCAGCCCTGACTTGGAGGCATGAGGAGGATTTGCCTGCTGTGACGGGCTGTGCTGTCTCTCAGGAGGAAGCCGAGCTACAAGAGAGCCGTGGACGAGCGCTACGACCACCAGCAGGCAGAGGAGGGAGGGCTGTCCCCTCTCAGGAGGAAGACCCCATCTCCAGTCCTCCCAGCCAGCAAGGTGAGATCCTCACAACCCTGGAATGCCTCACCAAGACCCTTTTTTTTTTTTTTTGCTCACCCCCACTCACACTTGGCTGTTGCTCCCACAGGTGGTGCGCCCATTCAAAACGTTCCTGCACACGGTGCAGAAGAACCAGCTCCTCATGACACCGAGCTCCGTGGGGAGGAACGGGGTCATAAAGTCCTTCATCAGGTACAACACCCCTGTCCAGGCTGATCCCAAGGTAAGAGGAGGCTCTGCTCTGAGCCAGTACACAGTGGTTTGATTAAGTGCCCAACTTAAAGCACAGACATGAAAAGAGCTTTGCAACCCCTTTAAAACTGAGTGATTTGAAGCGGTCTGTTTACAGTTAAATAAATAAAATTTGGGGTTAGTCAGCTTCCTGAAGAATTCCAGTTTGAACGTCAATCTTTATTTCTGCATTGTTCCCCTGTGCAATTGGCACGTAACAGTCAGAGCTGAAAACTGGGAAACAGACATCAAGGGGATTGTGAATGTTGAGTTGTATTGATAACTGAAACCTGTAGATCCCAGGTCTCCTTTCTAGGACTTCTCTTGTGAGTGAGACTGAGCAAATACCTCTTAAATCCAAACTCTGCAAGTTTTCCACACCCTTGAAGGGTGGAGGAAACGTGAGGCTGTCCTGGATGTGGGGCCAGTCAGACAACTGCAGGCATCAGTACCACGGATGGATCCCGTTGGGACCAGCAGCTCTCCTTGGCTGGCTGCAGGCAGGTGCTTCTGCACCACCCCAGGGAGCTTTCCAAGCCCCTGGTTTTCCAAGCCAGGAGCAGTTTGGGAGACAGGGATTTGAGAGCTGGTTCTAGGCAAGGGTGTAGCTTCCTGGATTCACTCGGAGCCGTGCTGGAAGCCATGTGTCAAGGAGGAATTGCTCATATTCCTGATACCCAGCAACTCACCTGCAAAGCAGGCAGCTCTGGGGCCGGTTTTTCCTTGCAGGAGAGCTGAGAGGGACAAAGAGGAGGCAGGATGCAGGAATTGGTATTCCTGCATCTCGCAGCCTAATGGCAGAGCTTCCTAGAGTTGTGCTCAGAGGCTGGCTGTGCTCCAGCAGGTCAGGGAAGGCCGTCAGGAAGCAGTGAAGGATTCCAGCTTCAATCTCGCCGGGCACCTGCTGATGCTAGTGTCAGTACTACAAAGGAGTTAATAGGATGAGAAAAGAGTCTTGTGGCTAGGGAGTGCTTCCTCTGCTGCTGTCAGTTCGTGGAATGTTTTAGGTTTCATTCCAGTGCAGGCAGCTCCCCCTGGGGGGTTTTGCCGTGTGGGAGCTAAACATAACTAAATACCAGCAGAGCAGTAAGATATAATTGTTAGTTTTATATTAACCAGTTTGGATGCTGACAGCACCAAGCATTCACAGCAGGGAGCCCAGTGCAAGGGATTGCCTTGGATAATGCCCATGCTGGTCTGTGGGTTTGTGCTGAGACCAGGCCTCCTTTGGCGTGGAGCGGGTTGATATTAATCCATTTGCTGTGGTTGCAGTGGTGGCTGGATATTGCTCCTGCCTAGGCTGGGTCAGGAAAACCGGGAGAAAGCCCCTGTTTCTGGCTGGCACAGGGAGCTGGCTGTGTGCCAGAGCAAACCGGGAGCTCTGGGAGCGCTGGTGGTTCAGCAGCAGCTCTAGCCCCGTGGGAGGCACCGGCGGGAGCTCAGGGTGTTTCCTGGAGCACCATCTGTCCCCTCGCCCGCCGCAGGGAGCGGGAGCCGTGCCAGGCATTAGCGCTGCGTGGAGCCTCCTTTGCACCAAAAGGAAGCACGGGGCTGGCTGCCTGCAGTCACTGAGGATGCTGCCTGGCCTTCCAGAGCTCCTGTTCCCACAGCCCAGCTTCTCCTCTTGCTCTCCCTGAGATTCACACCAGTGTTTCCCTTGCACGTGTCCGTTCATGACCAGGTTGCAGGCTGCCTGAGCTCTGCTCCAGGGCTGTCGCCATCCCATATTCCTGCCTGCAGCTCCCTGCTGTCACCTTCGGGCCCTCGCCCAGGAGCAACTGAGGTGGGAAAGAGTGCTGGCCACTGGCTACAATGACACCTCAATTCCCCTCAGGAAAAGGAGAGGCAGAAGCTGGAGACTCTGCGGAAGAAGCAGGAAGCTGAGCAGCTGAGAAGGCAAAAGCTGGAGGAGGAGAAGAAACGGCGGCTCGGGGAGGTGAAGCTGTGAGTAGATGTGGTCACAGTGCTCTTGGCACCTGTAGGTTCCTGTGTCCAGGGACTGTGCAAGCAGCAGGAACTCCCATGGGCACAGGCAGTGTTTATCCTTGGGGTATCTCTGGAATGCTGATACAAAGCCTTGACCGTCCTTGCCACCCACTGCTGCAGCTTTTTCTCTTGAGTCCTCGCTTTCTGACAGAGCTTAAATGAATGGGGAATTCAGGCCATTGAATTCCCCGCTGTGTCTTTTCGGGCCGGTGCTGAGCTGGGGGGAGCTCAGCCGGCCGGAGCACGGCGCTGAGCTGGGCTGTGTCCTCAGGAAGCGCGAGGAGCGCCTGCGCAAGGTGCTGCAAGCCCGGGAGCGGGCCGAGGAGATGGAGAAGGAGAGGAAGAGGAGGATCGAGCAGAAGATTGCGCTGTTTGATGAGAAGACTGAGAAGGTACGGCCCCTGCAGAGCTTATTTGGGGCAATCAGTGCTCACTGAGGCAGCTGGCACCACACAAATGTGCTCTCTGGAAAGAGGGGCATGGAGGCTGCCAGGATTCTAGAGGCTGAACCAAGGAGCAGTTGAATAAAGAACTTTCCAGGGCCTTGGTGATCCTGAGGGGCAGCTTTTCTCTGGCTGCAGCAAAAGGCAGCTGAACCTCTGTTTTTCCATAATCATGAATCTAAATGGACTTCATTAATGCTCTTGTAGATGGGAGAAGGGCTTGCAGTAGATAAAGGCACCCTAATTGGCCCCAAGGCTTTATCTGCTGCTTCTCCCATCTGAGTAATAGCTGGACAGAGAGAAAGCAAACAGCCTTCCTCCAGAGCCTTCCTCAGATTCCAGACTTCTAGGCAATTGGTGCAGTGGCCTAGTGGTCATTTGTCTGCTTTAATTATCCTCAGCTGCCTGCCTGATTGCATGGCTCTGAGGTTATATTCCGATGGCTTTGTGGGATGGGATATGTAAACCCCAGTGAGGGCACAGCTCTTCCTGGGAGGGTGTAAAACAAGGTCATTGCCCTAAATATGACCTTTTTAAAACAGAGCATGGGCCTCCTTGGTTGCTGGGGGAAAAGGAGGGCGGGTTTGCCCTGTGAGATGTCCCGCTGTGCTGTCCTACCCAAGACTGGGTCTCTGTGTGTGCTGCAGGTGCGGGAAGAAAGGCTGGCAGAGGAGAAGATCAAGAAGAGAGTGGCTGCCAGGAAGATGGAGGAAGCTGAGGCCCGGCGCAGACAAGAGGAGGAGGCCAGGAGGCAAAGAGCTCTGCAGCAGGTGTGTGGCTATGGGTCTGTTCTGTCCCACAGGCAGAGCTGGACAGGGGATCCACCTGCCTCAGGCACTGGGAATTCACCCACAAGGTGTTTCCCTGCCATGTAGCAACAGGGATTTGGGTCAAGTGAGGGGTTCCTGGTGCTGTCGCCTGGAGCCTGCTCCTGCCAGGTGAGTAACTCCTGCCTGGGCTTCCAGGAGGAGGAGGAGGAGCGGCGGCGCAGGGAGCTGATGCAGAAGAAGAGGGAAGAGGAGCAGGAGCGTGCCCGGAGGATCGCTGAGCAGAGGCAGGCGGAGCAGGAGCGGGAGAGACAGCTGGCTGCAGAGAAGGAACTGGAGAGGAAGAGGGAGCAGGAGCGGATCCAGGCGGAAAAGTAAGACAAAATCCCCATTTGTGTACCAAATTCTGTGCTGGGACTGAAACACAGCCAGGAGCAGAGGGCTGGAGGAGCAGGGAGCTGCTGTGACCCGGCAGCACAGCTCTGGACTGTCACCAGTGCTGAGCTGCCAAAGAGGAGCTCTGGGCTCAGGGATGTCAGGAGTGTGGTGGGGAGTGTCTGAAGAGCTGGGAGGGAGGGAGCGAGGGCCCTGGTGTGGTTCTGGGAGTGAAGGCCTGTGCTGTGGTTCCCAGGCTCCGGGAGCAGCAGGAGAAGGCTGCCCGCCTGCAGAAGGAAGCAGCGGCTGCCAAGGAGCAGCTCCGCAGGGAGATGGAGAAGAAGGAGGTAAGTGATTGATTTTGGGAAGGGATAGAGCCACACAGGCTGGCCTCAGCCGCTCTTGCTGTTGGAGCATCTCAGCTGGGACGCTGTGGGGAGCCCTGAGGAGCTACTGTGGCACTTCTGAGCAGGAAGCTGGACCTGTTTGGGATAGTGATGGTACCGTGGGCAGACTTGACCTCTAAAAATACTGTTTATTAGTCTAGAAAGAGGCCAAGATCAGTAGCACAGACTTCTGCAGATGGTCAGCTGGTTTCTGGCTTTTATAGCCCGAAGATAAAGTCAGCAGCAAGTTTTCCAAGGCGGGAGGCCCTGGCTTTGTCAGGGAAAGGCAGTTGATGCTCTGGCACGGGGCTCAGTGGGTTTGTGCCCCTCTGAGGAGGCTGCACCGCGTCCCAAGCGCTCCTCAGCAGCGCGAGGAACAGCTGTAATGAGGTGCTGGGATATTTTGCCTGTCACCAAGATGGGTGGCTGGGTTGGCAGTGCAGTCCCTGAGGGTAATCCCGTGGGTGTCGCTCGGCAGCAGGAGCAGCAGATGCTGGCGGAGAAGAAGAGGCAGGAGGAAGAGCAGAAGAAACTGTCAGAGGAGCAAAAGGCCAAAGACAACGCCCGGGCACCGCTCCTGGAGAACAAGGAGGTAACTGGGGATGGGTCCTTAGGGGTGACAGCAGCAGAGCTCAGTCCCAGCACTGACCCACTCCTGCCTCAGGCATTTCCACCCTCTGCTTTTATCTGCCTTTCCAATAGCACAGTAAATCCTGGTTATCTGGGCTTGACTCCACGAATATTTCAATGACAGAGGGAAGGGAAGCAGGAGGGGTTGGGCAGGGTTTCTGGCTGTGGGTGAGACAGCAGCTGTTGGAGCTGTCTTCAGTGCCTCTCAAATACTGGAAAGACCTCAGGGGCGGAAAGCGCTGCCAGGTTTGATTTCGGGTCGGATTTGGGAAGAGCCACAAGGTGGCAGCAGAGCCTGGGGAATGGCGGTGGTTTGGCACGGGAGAGTCCTGCGGGCGTGTGTTGGTGTCCTGAGCATTGACAGCAAACACGTGGCTCTTGTCTCCTCGAAAAGCTCGGAATCTTAACCTTTTAGTGCAGAACCAGTGCATAGGAGTTAATGTCACTGGACACAAAGACATGAAGGGGGTCTCTGGTGGGGAAAGACAACTGTGTCCAACTCTCCAGAGACTAATTTCCTGATTGAAAATTTAATTTCTACTGAAAATTTCCAGTTGAAAAACCTGAAATTCGCAGTTGCAGGTTTTCTCCTGCCCTTACACTTCTCGCCTGTGCCGCTCCCATTAGCGTGAGCTCGATTTGGCTGAACTGGTGGGCATTTCTCTGTACAGCAATTAGCAGTTTTACATCATTAATCCAGCCCAGAAGTTGGGTCACAGAGTGTTTAGAGCATGTGACTCTGCCCCAGCGACATAAAACCTCCAGTTAACCCTGGCTTGACTGGAGTGGTGCTCTCTTCTGTTAGACCCGTTAGATTCATCTATTGCTGTGTGCTCACGCAGCAGATGGCAAATTAATCAGCCTAATTAAACAGGAGAAGGCCACGCGCAGCCATCATTGGGTCACAACTTTGGAACTTTGGGTCAGGCTCTCGGGTCCAACCTTGAGAACTGCCAGACTCAGTGACAGAGCAGGAGGTGGGCACGAGCTGGTCCTGCTGCAGCTTGGAGCCTGACGGTGCTGCTGCAGCCAACACCCTTGCAATGTGTTTCCCTCGAAATTCCCTAGAATTCCCCCGCCTGCAACTCGTACGAGATGACTCCTCAGAGCAGGAAGGAGCTCAAGGTGCCTGTGACAAGCTCCAACGACTACGGGATGGACCTGAACAGCGACGACTCGACGGATGACGAGAGCCAGCCGCGCAAGCCTGTCCCTGCCTGGGCCACTGGTATGTGTGTGTGTGTGTGGAGGGGGGTGATGTGTGTGTTCAGGACCCCCAGCGGGCTGTGGGACCTGCTGTGGGGTTTTGCCCAGTCCCTCCTGCCCGGGGGAGTTACAAGTACTCCAGCATGGAATGAGTAGTTCTGTGTCCAAGCCTGGACAGGGGCTCTACTGAAAGGTGTCCCTGCCCACGGCAGGGGGTTGGAACTGGATGAGTTTTAAAATCCTTTCCAAGCCAAACCATTCCATGATTCTATGTGGAAGGTTGATTCGGGGGCTCCTCCACCACTTGGAGATCGTGTCACAACGTGATGGGGGACACAAACACATTGCTAAGCCGCCTTGGAGTGATGAGAGATGAGCAGAGCGGGGACAATGCCACATACAACAACCTACACGGCAATCCCAGTGAACAAAATTAACGCAGCCCTCATCTGTTCCCGCAGGGAATCAGCTCAGCCAGGCTGTGATCCGGCAGTACTACAACCCCCCCGACGTGGACGCGCTGTTCGGGGCCATCCCCAGCCCCAGGCTGGAGCACATCTTCTACAAGAGCAAACCCCGCTACTTCAAGCGCACTAGCTCGGCCGTCTGGCACTCCCCGCCCACCGTGGCGGCCAAGCCGCCCCTGGGGCTGCCCTGCGGCCTCAAGAAGCCCTGAGGTGTGCAGCTGGTGTGCCTTCCTGTCTCCAGGTGAGGAAGGAGTCACTCTACACTTTAAGTATTTAGGTTCTAGCATTGAATAAACGGCAGCTTTTCCTGGGTTCCTGCGCCTCGGTTTTGCGGGGCTGGTTTCTGTCAGGCCAAACCACGAGGTGCTGCCCCGGGAAGCGCCTCTCTCTTACCCTTAACTTGGAGCTGGCATGGACTCAGACCTTCAGCAGGTGAGGGCTGTCCCCTGAAGCTGTGGGATGCCCCCTCTCTGCCCTGCGGGCCTGGCAGTGCCTGCTGTCACTTGTACGTCTGTGCTGCCCTGGGGGCCAGTCCAGCCTGTCCCACTGCTCTTCTCAGGAAGCTGTTCCCAGGTGTGCTCTTCATCTCCTGCAATCCCAGAGGGATTCATCGCTCTGTTTCCCACCTGTGTGGTGGTGATGTCCATCAGCTGGGCATGGCTGACGCTGGCACAGCTGGAACCAGGCGGGAACACACTGAGGGTCTCAGTGACATTCATCAGCTGTGGAGAGATGTGCCCACAGGTGTGACCGTGTCCCCGAGGACCCACAAGTGTGTGAGCCAAATCTAGGCCCCATCTGGAGAAACTCTGCAAGGGTTCTGGCAGACTTTTTTTTGTTTCTCAGTGAAATTCCACCTGTGAGGCCAGATGGGACTGAGAGGATGTTTTTAACCTGAATCCTTCTTGTTCACCCTTGGCTGTGGCTCAGCATCAGCTTGTTGTCCCCCAGCCTGTTCAGCACTTCCTGTTCAGTGAGCCGCCATTAACTGGACTCTGGCCAACCCAATTTCCAAAAATTCCAGCTCAGCATTGCCATTCCAGGAGCCCATGGTGGTTTACTCATTCCTTGTGCACCCAGCCCAGCCCTGTTAAAACCCCTGTAGAGACTGCTTTGTGTGAGGGGACGTGATCCTGTCTGTGTGTCTGTAGCCAATGTACTGTTTGCCAGCAAATGTTCTTGGAAACATGTGGGTTTTAGATGTAAATACACTGGTGTCTGTATTCTGGGGGTGCTCTGTATGTCCAGATCTGTATCTGTGGAGTGTCTGTGCTTCTGGGGTTGCTCTGTAGATCCAGGTCTGGATCTGTCTGGACCCATGGAGTGCCTGTGTTTCCATGGCTGTCCCGTGCATCCAGGTCTGTATCCACGTGACCGCGATTTCTTGTACAAAAGCTTCTGAGCTGGCCAAACGCTCTTGGATATAAAGTGAGTTTAATCTTCTCCGGGCTCCTCACAGCTTTTTGTTACAGAAATTCAGGGTTTGGAGTCTGTCGCTTTTGTGCCAATTCCTTGAGGCAGGAATGTGCCTGGGGGTTCCCCAGCGCTTTGTAGCACCCATGGAGGCTTTTGGTGCCTGATTTTTACAGTTTGGGGCCCTCGTGGCTGTGGGTCCACTGGTGACATTGCTCAGTGCCCAGCCCCTGTCCCTGTGCTGTCAGCCTGGCTGTGTGTGGGTCCAGCTCCCGCCCCCCAGGCACAGACAGCGACACAACACTCAATGCAATTCACACATAATTTATTAGTGACAAAGGGGCTGTCACCAGGCACGAGGGGATGTCACCAAGGTGGAGGGATGACACGGTGTCACCGGGGTGGGGAGGCAATGGGGAAAGGGGGGTTTGAACAACATGGTGTAACCCGGTGTGGGGACGAGGTGTCCTTGTGTTGGGAAGGACACACAAAGTGTCCTGCGGGGACTCACATGCTCCAGGTCTGTCCTCAGAGGTGTAACGGGCCCCAGGTGTGACATGTCCCTGTCCCTCGTGCTAGCCACGCTCGCAGATGAGCTCGACGACGCTGTGCTCCATGGGCACGGGGTCGAGGCAGCGGTGGGCGGCGCTGGCGGCCACCTCGTCCAGCAGCCCCTGCACCACGCGCTCATCGGAGGCGAAGCGCCACAGGTAGAGCTGCAGGTAGTGGCCGTCCACCTGCACCTGCTGCAGCCCGAAGCGCCCCAGCGTGCGCAGCCGCACGCACTCCAGCAGCGTCTTCAGGCTGATCTTGATGATCCCCGTCAGCACCGACACCTGCGCAAGGGGACAGCGGGGACACTTGGCATGCGGGCACAGGGATGGTGTCCACGCTGGATGGGAAGGCCCTTGTCCTGGCTGCCCCTCCCCAGGAACATGGGGACATGTGGCACATGGACACCCTTGGCCTGGCTGCTACACAGATCCCTCTTCCCACCAGAGTCCTCATATCTAGGTCAGGGGACACTGGGGACACCCTTGTCCTGGTCATCAGCTCCCAGGGACCTCCTGAGCCCTGACACCAGGGACGTGTGGCAGTGGGAAGATGGGCAGTTTGGGGACGTTTAGGGACATGGCGGTGTCCCCACGACCTCACCTTGTTGAACTCAACAGGGCTGAAGATGTCGATGCGCTCAGAGAAAAGCTTCTGGATGTTGCTGAGCAGGTGCGTGTCCATGGGGGCACTGAGGACACGGACACAGAGACAGTCAGGGACGTGACAGAGCCAGGGATGTGGGGACAGGGACACAGGGAGCATTAAGGGCCACAGGGCGTCAGAAGATGCAAGGATGGTTTGGGGACAGAAGGGCAGGGGAATGTGAGGATGGTGCCAGGACATGGAGGGACGAGGCAACTGAGGGACACAAGGGCCATGGGGGGGATTACTAGGGGATTCTAGGACAGTGGTAAGGAACACAGGAATGGTTGGGACAAACAGGGATCATCACTAGGACAGTCTGGGGATATGGGGACAGCTAAGGGCCGTCAAGATAGTCAGAGGGCATTGGAACAGTCTGGGAACATGACGAGGGTGACGGGGAAGATGCAGTGGATGCTGGAGGAGTGACAGGGAGCCCGGGGTGGCCCAGGACACAGGGAGGTGCCAGGGTGGCCTGGGGGTGGCGGGGCTGACCTGGGGGTGTAGCTGGGGGCGTAGCGGCCGGGTGCCCGCGAGCTGCTGTAGACGGAGAAGGCGCGACGGCTGGAATCGCTGCTCTGCGCCCGCCTCACCCCCTCCTCGAAGAGCTGCCCCACCTGTGGGTGGCACCACACCCTCAGCACCCAAAACCCGCTCCTGGGACCCCCCCCAAACCCTTCTGGGATCCCCAAAGGGCCACACTGGGATCTCGGGCAAACCCCCCCGGACCCCCCCAGGGGTGTCCAGCCCCGTTGGCAGCCCGACCTGGACGTCGATGGCGGTGATGTCCTCCACCACGCGCTTCATGACAGCGCGCACATTGCGGGGCTCGACGGTGCCCAGCCAGTCGCGCGTCTCGACGCTCTTGCGCAGCATCTGTGCCACGGCCGCGCCCTGCACCTGCACGTAGTGGTCCAGCAGCCGCTGCGCCGCCGCCCGCGCCTCCGCACACAGCGCCGGCCCCGGTGTCACCGCCGGCCCCGATTCCTGGGGGACACGCGCAGGTAGGAACGGCCCCGCACCTCCCCTGCGGCGCTGTCACCGCTGGCACTAGGAGGGGCATGGGGACATGAGGGGATGTGGCCCCACCCTGTGACTTTACATCTCATGTCTTGGCGGCACAGGGACATTGGGGACAGGTGGGACACTCTGCCTGCAGCAGCATCACTGCGCCTCTTACATGTCCTTGGGGGTTCGGGGGTGCTGGGGGCCATGCAGAAACCTCCCTGAGGATCCCTTGGGGACATTCAGGTCCCCCCTTAGGGCCATTTAGGGGCTCACCAGGGGTGGGAACTGCTCATCGGTGAGGGTGAGGATGTAGCTGATGGTGGAGTTCTCATAGTCCAGGCAGAGGCGGGCGAGGAGCAGCAGCAGGGCTGGGGGTGCAGCAGGAGCCCCCCGCTCAGCCGGGCCGTCAGCAAAGCCGCGGGCGGTGCGGCACAGCCAGCGCACAAAGGCCACCACCAGTCCCTCACGCACTGCCGTCACACAGAACTCGCCCTGTGCCACAAATGGGAGCCGTGTCACACTCCAAAACCCCTCCAAACTGCCCCGTATGGGCTCCCAACCACCCTCTGTGACCCCCAACCTGCCCTGTGCCACCCGCAGATTGCTCCTGTGACCCCCAAACTGCCCCCCAGCCCCCTGAGCCCGTCCGGTGACCCCTCGAACCGCCCCACCTGGCGGTGCCCCACCTTGAAGTAGGGGAGGCTGGCGAAGGCGACGTCCCTGGCGGTGAAGAGCTGCACGTAGGCCAGCACGGCCTTGAGCTGGCCCAGCACGGAGGCAGCCAGCGTGGCCAGCAAGTCGGGCAGGCCGGGCCCCTCTTTTCCGGGGGGCCGAGGGGCAGCCAGCGCCTGGCGCACGTCGCCCAGGCAGCCCAGGAAGAAGGTCTGCAGGGCGCGCAGGTAGCGGTCGACGCGCTCGCGGGCGGCCCGAGCCACCAGCGCGGCGGCGGCGTCGGCACCGGCAGGCAGCAGCTCCAGCAGC
>WEKY01049419.1:8247-19396 GCA_013390045.1 Picathartes gymnocephalus
CAAAGTTGTGGTTTCCTTTTGTAGATGGAGAAATCACCTAGAATCAAACTGAATCCCTTTGGAGAGCAGTTGTCCCTTTCCTGCTTTCTGAAGTTTTGGCTTTGAAAAACAAAGCATTCCATAATTTAGAAAGCTAAGAACAGAAGTAAACATGTACAGAAACAAAATGGAAACAATACTGTAGCACAGAATTTTCATTTAAATTAAAAGGCATTCAGGCTTAATCAGCGTATTTTTACAGAAAAACTTCATTAGCTTTGACAGAGCTGAGAAACTAATCAGAAATACGGAATAATTTCAGATTGTGCAATGCTCCTACGTACTTGTCACGTGTTAATTTTACCCCAAATACTCCTCGTATTTGAAAACAGATATTTTTATATTTTAATTTTTAATTTAATTCAGTGATAAATGCAAAGCTGTCACAAAGGCAACTGACAACTACTGCAGTGAACAAGCAGCAGAATCTCCTTATCCCACTTTATTTCCCTGCTTTGTACCCTCAACACCAAACAGCCCTTGAGACAACTTACTGTGATCTGGTATCAGTCCAGTCCCTGGTCTCAGCAGCAGCAAAACTTTATTTCCTCCAGCCTGAATAAGCTCAATGGCTCGTGTGTGAGTGATTCCTTGGGTAGGTTCTCCGTTAATTTCCACAATTTGGTCACCAACCTGAGGAAAAAAGAGCAGCAGATTAGTCTTTGGGAATCTCTGACACTGTGAAATGGTTTTTAATTTAGACAGAAAAAATAATAGAGGCAGATGCTTCTGTTTTCCTTCTTGTACTAAAATCCAGTGACACCGTTCGTGACACCGTTCCACGGATGACAAGCGAGATGTGACCCCACGGTCTGGGGGTCCAGAGGTGCACAGAGGTCGTCTGCTCCGGAAAACATTCCACCACGTCTTCTATTTATTTACAAGCGATGAGGCAGATACAGGATGTGCTTGAATGTATTTTCATTCTGGATCACGGTGTGGAGAGAGCACACGGATCAACCTCATCACGCCTGTCTGAGGTCACCTTATCCAGGGGAGGACACAACACCTTCCCTACACCCACTGCAGAGCTGAACACCTGCACACCAGCTTTGATGTAGGGAAAGGAGTTGTTATTTCAGCTTGGAGAGATCAGTGGTGAGGTCTTGGAGACAGAAAACAACTCTCACAGGTACCGAGCAGGTAATTTCAGCTTGTGCTAACCTCCCCAGATGCTGTAAAGGGGCTGGAATAGCATACCCCAAAAAGAGCTCTCTACCAGGGCAAGGTGGGAAGGGAAATGGAAAAAACAGGGACCAGGAGCCTATCTGGCACTGCACAAAGCAGCCAACAGATGTCGCTGGTGTGTAGCGTTAGCAGCTTAAAGGGGCTTCCTGGGCTTTGTTGAAGACGCTCTGTCAAAGGAGGTCACTGCTGGTTCCCCATGGACAGGCCGGAACAGGGACACACCAGGACAGCTCAGCGACCTGGATGAGGAATTCCTCCTAACACTGTTAAAGTACAGCCAGAAAGTGACACCGCATTCGGATGACAAGAAATGAAAAGTGTGAATAACCTCAAGTCGGGCAAGCTCAGCCCACCCGTGCTCTGGGCTGGGCTGGGGACTTGGCTCATGCCAGCACTGGGAGGGGCTTAGTACCAAGGCAGGGAAGGGACCCTCAAGGATCATCCAGTTCAACTCCTAGCTCTGCACGGGACACCCCAACAAACCCATCCTGTGCCTGAATGCATTGTCCAAACACTCTCTGAGCTCTGGCAGCTTTGGGGTTGTGACCATTCCCTGGGGTAGCCTGTACAGTGCCCGACCACCCTCAGCGGGAAGAACCTTTACCCAATATCCAACACCTAAACCTCCCCTGACACAGCTGCTGTCATTTCTCCAGGGCCTGTCACTGGTCCTGCCCCTCGGGAGGAAGCTGCAGACCCCAGTGAGGTCTGACTTCCAGCTCCTCTTCTCTGGGCTGAACAATTTTTTGGTTGCTTTGCCCGAAAAGCAAAGCCCTGGAGCTCCGTGTGACACCACTTGAAGGAGGACTATGAGAAAAAATACTAGCACTGAATGCTACACTCGTGTTGTCTCTCAAGCGTGTGGGGAAAAATGCGAATTACTGTTAAGAACAGGATAAGAGAAGTTAAGAATACTAAGAATTCCACATCCAGTTAAGCCTCACAGCAAGTATCTCGTGCCAGCCCCATTCTGCAAATACAGTACAAAGAGAGGCAGAGCCATGTGCCTGTGGCAGGGAAGCACAAGGACTGCAAGGGATAGCATCTCATGGGCACCTGGCTCAGTTCATGCTCCAGCCTCTGAAAATCCAGCTCTGGGCAGTAGCCATGGAGTCTCACCTACCATCGTTCCTTCTATTGTACCCACGTACTTTGCTTTTATTAAAATATTTGAGAGTGCATTCCTTACACAAAGGCAAGAACTAACTCAATATATGGGAAAAAAATCAGGATTATATCTCCAGAAATGGCACAGAAAGCAGCAGCACAATGTACACACAAACATTCCTTAAGAATTAACTGACTTGGACAGTGATTCTCTGGTCTACTGTGCAATCTCTTGTTGGGGCTCCTAAAATACCCCCTAGTAGCTGCTGCTCACCCCAGCAAAGCAGACAATTCCTCTGGGATGGCCAGAGCTGTTCATGGATCTCTCAACCAAAAGCCCACGGCCACAGGGACAGCTGGAAGAAGGGCAGAGGCTCACATGCTGTTCTGGGACCCTGTGCTTGTGAAAATCTAAGTTTGTTGCCACTCTGGGTAAATTAATGTATCAACTGCATCAACAAATCGATTAGAGAAGCCAAACTCACATGGACTCTCCCATCCTTGACTGCCGGCCCATCCTCAGCCAGACGGAGGATGAATAAGCCCATGTTGTATTCCTTTCCTCCTCGGAGGCTGAATCCAAACCCTCGAGGGCCCCTTTCCAACTCCACTGGGAAACAGCCAGGATTCTGCGCAGGAAGTCAGAGGGAGGAAAAAAAAAACCATGACGACCTGTAGGCAGATTTAACCTTCTGTTTTTCTAGAAAAACATCTCAGTATTTCTATATTTTGAGCATTTAAACAGCATTCATCCCAACTCTGGGGTGACTCAGGGCAACGGTTTTAATCCAAGTCTAAACATTCAGAACATTTACTACGTCTGAGATAGGCACAAAATTACTGAAGAAACTGTGCTAAAGGGTCTGTAGTAGCTCCATTACAAGCATTTCTGTTTCTTTCGTAACTATGTGTGTTCAACTACCCTGAGGAGATGATCACATTTAAAACATGAGCAAAAACATTCTGTGAGACACTTCAGTACGTTTTTATACACAACTCTTCTACCCGTATCCGACAGGGAAATGTTTTAACGTTCTGCTTTTGAGAACTCTGTGGCAACGCCACTAGAGTGCCCCGACGGATGAGTACTTCCCACGTCTCCACGCCCTCCGGATGGATTTTTGTACCTGGGAATGACGGCCGCCAACACCTGAAGTAGCATCCAACTGTGCCATGTGCTTGTGCTCGGGCCAGGACAGCCGGTAACTACTAGCTACTTCTTGCCCAGCTTCACCTTCTGTAGCTCCCCTATGGGAAAGCGAAAGGATGTGGATGTTACCTTTGCATTAATCCCTCTGACCAAGCTTTTCCCACCATTCCCAGCCCCTTTTCCCAACCTGTCAGGGTTGATCGGTGCCAATCCCAGTGGTCGGTGCTGTGGGGCCGGGCTCTGCCTGGCCGAGTTTGTTCCTGATGGAGGACCACGTTGCTCTAAAATCCAAACAAAATCAACAGTCACAACTTCACAAATCCATAGCCAGGACAATGGTCACCACCAGTGCTGGGGCTACTGCTCCCAAGGAACCGCAGATGTGACACCCTGGGCTGGGCTGAGCCAAGCTCGTGTGGGTACAACAGAGAGAGGATTTTCCAAGCCAGGAACACAAGTACAGCTCATTAGTTCCATGGAATAAATTCCTAGGAATTCTATTTTAATTCTGTTACTCTGCTTTTCCTCAGGAAAAACCAACACAGTTGTGTGGATCCTGACATGCACAGAAGGTTTTTAACCTTCTGTGGGCAACCTGATAAACACCAGAGGCGATCGGGGCCGATAAGATCCATGAAATTGGTTCAGATATTCAATATCATAAAATTTTGTAAGAGATGAAGAACAAGGTCCATTTGAGAAACACCCCTCTGTAAAGGTAAGGGAATGAGGATCTGCAGGAGAAATGGGGATTTGGAGGTGAAGGCCCCATCAAATAAAGGGAAATTGCCAACTCATTTAAGGCACAACAGTGTCTTCCACTGCCCAGCTCCAGAAAAGGTGAGGAACTGGTCCCACAGCCACACTGGGGGGAGGAGTTCACTGGCAGGCAATCAAGAGGAATTTTGAAGTGTTTTACCTTCTCTCACAAGCTAAGTAAAAAATAAGGTTTTAATAAAACCATTTAAAATAACTATTATTTTCCCCTCCATGGAAAATACTGTTAGTGTGCACTTTACAATAAATCCTGTGCATTTGTGGAAGAAGCCCCATGTTTCAGGATACAAAATGACACTCTCACTTAAGAATAAAAAACCATGGTCTATACAAAAAGCTGCCTCTTATTTAGAACCTGAGTGGCAAGCAGTGGCCCAAGATGGACTTTCATGCTGAAATATAAACTAGTAACTCCTATACCCTGAAAGGCTTAAAAAAAATCATTCCCAGCACCAAAACTAGAGATGTTCCAGCCCCATTAGGTGCCGCACATTACTGCATTTCATAATTAAGAACAAACAAATTCCACTTAAATACAAGAAGTGCTCAAGGATGTTAAGGGAAGGGAAATTTAAAGCATATTACACTGAATTTCTCAGGTATGTGAGACCTCGCGAGCCCTCCACAGAACTGCTCGGTGCTGTTCCCGTGACATGCCTTAAAGAAGTTCTTCTCTAGAGACAAAATGTCATCTTTTACTCCTGGTTTATCCTCAGATTTTTAATTTAGAAGCATAGGCAAGAAAAACGCCATCTGTTTGTATAAATCCTGCAGCCCTCTTTGCAGCCTCCTCTCGTGTGTTCTCAGCTAATACACGACAAAAGCTGACGGGCTCCCGCTTTTGTGAAAAATGTTAAACAATCTCTTCTGGCGCATGAAAGGAATTCATTTATTCCATGAAAAGCAAAGATCGCAGCTCTGTGAAAGCTTTGGGGAGGGAAGGGGACCAGGCAGTAGTTTTGTTGCCATTCTCAGAGGACAAAGCTGGGGAACAGCTAACTCTATCAGGGTCTGTGCTTTGTGAGGCTCGACAGCTTCCAGCAAAAAGGGCATTTTTTTTGTTTTTGGAGCTGTATCCTGGATTTTCCTGGGCTCTCTGAGTCTCAGGTCTCTCCCTGAGTGCCCGAAGCCCTGACTTGCCCACATCCATGCTGGACTCCCCCACTACACAGGGTTCTACTGTGAGCTAAACTCTATTTCTTCAGCTACATCAAGGGGAATTTAAAAGCGGAGATACATTCCCACTCCAGTGGAACCGGTTCTGCTTCTTTCTCCTTCATTGTCACAGAATTCTCTACATCTGAAACACGCCAACTCCAGCTCCTCTGAGCCACAGATTTTTTCTGACCGATCTTCACTCTGGTTTTACCACCTGCTACTGAGGGGTTCTTTCCTCTCTTTGTTGAGTCTCCCCAGGTTCTGGGGTTTTTTTCCTCTGTCTTTTGGCTCCAAATCTGTAACTGAGGCAATGGGAAAGGTTTTTACACAGGTTTTACACATGTAAGGTCATGCATAAATAATGGATAGAAATATGATACTCAGAAAACTTATTTTGAAAACAAGTGGAAGGTGCTCCTGTCCATGGCAGGGAGTGGAATGAAATGAATGGGCTTTCAGGCCCTTCCAACCCAAACCAGTCTGGGATTGGATGAATAAAAGCTGCAGAGAAAACAGATCTAATTCAACCAACTCAAAGTTCAGTTGTTTTATAAACATCACCCATGGCAACTGCTTTGAAGTGTGTCCCTTCAAACTGGAATGAATCAGATTTGACAAAAATAAAAATCTTAATAGGAAAACAAGATTTTATAGAGGTCTCTCTACTTCAAGCATTAACAAAAAGGAATATTAAGTCTTTGAAATTCTGTGTTATAGGCTGAGATGGCATGTTAAATATTTGCAACGAATGTGAAATTAGGGAATCATCTGCTAGCTTTATTCACAGCCTGGCTCTAGGTATTTCTTATTTAAAAGGTGAAGAAAGCCAACTTTCTGACAAAATAATGATAGGGAGTTTAATTAAAGCCATAAGCAGCATTCAGAAAAATGCAGGGTGGGGAAACAGCTTTTCTCTCCAAGTTACTGGATTTTATGTATTTACATTTTTGCTTAGAAACAATACCACAGTGCATGCAGTGTTATATGGGCGGTGCCGTTAAGTCACAGTCTCTGAAGATGGGACTTTGCACTCCCTAGGACTCACTTTGCGGCTCAGGTGACATAGCAAGTTTTGCAGGTGCGAGATTGGCAGGAAAACGCTGGCAAGGCTTTTGTCCCATGTGGTGGGATGTGACACTTTTCCAAAGGGGAGCTTTGGCAGACGGAACCGCATGTTTCTGCTGCAGGGATGCAGCATTAGGGAAGTCACATGTTTTAACATGGGAGGACGGAAAAACTCAGGGCTTAAATGGAGAGATTTGAAAAGCTGGAGTCCCTGTGGCCTTAGAGCAGGGACAGAGCACCCTGTCTTGTTGGGAACAGAGCTCTGGCAGCACCTGCAGCAGCAAGGGCCGGGCCCTGAGCCGGCGTGAGAAGATCTTCTCACTAAGCATCACTCTGTGGCTGCTGCAGCCCCCTGAGGAGGGGTCATTTCTCTTTGGCTGGAGAATACAAGGTCTGGACAGGACGTTTCTATGTCAGCAGCACTTTCTCTCTCTCACACATGAGAATTTCTCTTACTCTTCATTGCGTTGTTAATACTTCTAGCTTCTTTTTGGGTACAACCACCTCGGCAGCTCCCTCTCTCTGTCCCACCTGCCTTCAGCTCTATCCAGAGCAAACACATGAGCTTCCAACTTATTCAACTTCCAGGAGCTGATGATCCCCATGGGTCCCACCCAACTCAGGATATTCTAAGATTCCCTCTCCTTAATTTCCAAACATCTTCAAATACGCCATTTAAGCCAATAAACTTCAGCAGTGATAAATACCCAACTGATAGTGCGGTGGCACCTTCCTTACCTTCCTCGGCCACCACTGTGAGGGTCACCACATTGCCCGCATCCTTGATAAGCTGCACGATGCTGTCATGGGAGAGCTCCACAATGGACTGGCTGTTTACCGCTGAGATGCGATCGCCCACCTTCAGCTTCCCACACTGGTCAGCCGGGCTTCCCTCGATAACCCGCCCGATCTTGTGAGGAATCACTAGGAAACAAGAACAGACACAGCAACACCCTAAGTATTCACAGAATTATGGAACGTCCTGAGTGGGAAGGGATCCACACTGATCAAAGTCCAACTCCTGGCCCTGCACAGGGCAGCTTCAAGAATCCTACCATGCGCACATCAGATAAGCATCACGTGCACCCAGAATTGCCAGTCACAGAATCACAAAATATGCCGAGCTGGAGGGACCCACAAGGACCATCAACTCCTGGCGCTGCAGAGGACATCCCAAAATCCAAATAAATCCCACCCTGTGCCTGAAGAGCATTGCCCAAACACTCCTTGAGCTCTGGCAGCCTTGGGCCTGCGACCACTTCTCTGAGGAGCCTGTTCAGTGCCCCCCCAACCTTTGGGGAAAGAACCTTTTCCTAATATTCAACCTAACCCTCCCCCGGCACAGCTCCAGCCATTCTCTTGGTCCTGTCACTGGTCATCACAGAACAGAGATCAGTGTTCATCCCTCCTCTCTTGCTCCAAAGGGTGGCACTGTTTGCACAGGACAAATCTGCAAATAATGAGGAATGCTTCGTTGTGAGTGAATGGAGATGCCGACCCAACAGCATGGCCTTGTCACGTACAGGGTGTTGTGCCTGAAGGAAAACATGGGAAGGAAATGGGTCACATCTGCAAAGGGATGAGCGAGAACATGTTGCCCTGGAGTGCTCCGGAACAGCTGGTTTTACCATATATAATGTAGTTTTCCATTTCATGCATCGACCTTGACGGACAGTGTGGGCTCAGAGAGAGTTATGGCCATCCACTGTAACACAAAGGTTCAGATGCATGGGCAAACTCTTCCTACTTGCAAACAAAAATTAACTCTTAAATACACTTAAAAAAGGTACCAAACTTCTCCTGCCGGGGACTGATTCAGTAGTCAGGTGAGGCCCTGAGCAGGGACCCTGTGCAAGGCCAGCAAGGTGCTCTGCACAGACTGGACTACTTTTCCTGGTCTCTGAGATGAACACGCACTTGTAATAATTGTCTCAAACTTCTTTCAGCTCTCCTGGCTTGGTTTCCTCGGTTCACCCCAGAGGGACACTGTGCCCTGGACAGACTCCTCCAGAAGCCAAAGTTATGGGGCCAGAACAGACAGAATGGAGCAGAGAAGAAATTTTATGAGAAGTAGAAGGAAAAAAGACTGATTTCAGTTCCTTTCCTAGAGATGAACACAGAGGCAGAACTACAGACAACCATGCCTGAGCCGTGTCCACATCTCACAACTGCAATACCAGTTTGACCAGGCAACTTTTTCATGTTAATGATCTTTCTAGACAAACACACTCAATGATGGTAACAACCTCACTGCTTTCCACCAAATACTGTAGACTCGACTTCCTCAGATCCCCAAAATAAGAAATTTTACCCGATTAGGTAATATAGAGCCACGGTTGAAATTATGTTTCCATTAAAATGCAAATGAATTAATGCATCATCACCATGGCCTGACAAATATCTACATCGCAAATGCTGCCCTGTTACAAGTGCACATGCTTGGGTACGGGTTGTGTGGGATAGAAATTCCCTGTTCTCCACTTATGTCACAGTTGCGTGAACAAGAGTATAAATATGAAGCAAGACAGACCAAGACTCAGCTGGCTGGGTTGTGCCAGTGTGAGTGAAAGGTGACTATGAGGGATACATCAGCCAGCACTACACAGGAAGAGATATCCATGGAGAAGCCCCAGCAAGGCCAGGCAGGGGCAGAGCCACCAGGACATGGCACTTACCCCCGGGAGGAGGTTTATTCTTGGAGGTGAGGATGACGAAGCCAAATCCTTCATTCTCCTTCCGCTGCAGACAAACGTCGTAGACCTCCAGGCACGGTTGGGTGGCACAGTCGACACGGTTCAGCCGGGGAGAGCCGTTCTGTGTCAGGACAGGCTGTGGCTCCTCCTCCTCCGTCTGCTTTTCCCCTTGCAGGGAACGGACAAACAACAAATAAGGAACAAAACACACCGAGCAACTTCAGCACAACCATGAAGCTCAGCTGTCAGTGCCAGTATGAGGTGGCAATAGCAGTTGCTAATCAGAGCAGGGGGCCCTCTTCAGCTGTAAATCCCACCCCAGCTTTGTCACTCACAGAGCCACAGACTAATCTTCTCCAAACTGTTGATCTGGACACTGATCTAAAACTGCAGCATCTTAAGATCCTGCCCTGAAACACCTCTCATTCGAATACAATTAATCTTGCTATACACTGATGCCAAAAGACTTGAGAATATAGCATATGGAAGGTGCCCCTGCCCATGGCAGGGCATGGGACAAAATGAGCTTTAAGGTCCCTTCCAACCCAAACCATTCTGGGATGTAGAGAAAACAGACTGTGTTATTATGCAATTTCCATAGCACTAATGGCTGTTCTAAGTACTACCTGCAAAAAGGTTTGAAGAAATCACCCCTGCATCATAATTTGCAGAGCCTTACTTGTGCGAGCAGTGCAAGTTTGTGAGCAACAGAGTCCAAGCTTATTAAATTCTGCTTTTCTCCATTTAAGAGTTATAGCTGACCCTCCTCAATCTCAGGCTGCTCAGCCCCAGTGCAGTAATTAAGTTCCAGAGCAGCTTCCATGGATTTAATTACAAGTCCTAAGTGCTCTTTTTGGGCAAGCGGACACCTACCACTGAGGAAGATCTTCCTCCGGACAGTGAGCAGCACCTGCCCATTCCTTGCCGCGCTGGTCATTAAATCCAGAACTTGCTTGTGTGACTTCCCTTTCACAGGGACTCCATCGATGCACATCAGCTCATCTGCTGCACGCAGCCTCCCGTCCTTTTCTGCTGCTCCCAATGGGATTATGGCTCCGATATAAATCTGTGAGCAGAGTCCAGGGGTTTGAACGGGAACATGAATTCATCAGAACACACAGTGGTTGGAATCCAGGCGAATCTGCGCAGATGAAGCCTTTTGGGAAGACTCTTTTAAAGATCACCTCACTGCCCAGCTCTAGCAGAAATGCAGCCAGCAAGTGTACTCTGCACAAGCTGATCTAGTGGAGATCATCTGCGGTCTCAAAGCATTCACTAAATACTTCAAAAATCTTTAATCCGTATTTTTGTCAGTTCTGCTCTCTTGAGCATGTTTAGCAGTTTACTAAAAAGCTCAGCTTTTGAAATGAGCACACACCGTGCACTTATTATATATATGATTTCCCCGACATTAATGACACAAAAGCCTCTGACATTCATGCTACTTTATTCTTTTTAACCAAGACTGAGGCAGAATGATTGGGGAAGAAATAAAAGCTTTTGAACAAGCTCAAGTTTATTTCTGAAAAGTTGCTTATAGACAGTTCCACACTTTGAGTTACTTCAGTTCTCAGCTTTTGGTACTTAGATAATGAATTCAAACATCATCAGTTCTGCCTACCCCCACCCCAAAAAGTGCTACTAAATATAGCACAGATAAGAACACCACGCTCTATTTCATATGCTAGAATCACTTTCAGATTAAATGGAAGATTGAGGATAACTACAGCTAGTACTGCTGGAGGTTAAGCAATGGTGGGCAGCTCATCAGTACACAGCATGCAAGACATCAGCTCCACACTTCCCAACAGCTACGGCTGTTACGGAAACCAAACACCGCAAATGCTATGAAGTGCAATGGAAGTAACATTCTCTGGGTTTGCTCTTTACTTTAAATGCATGTTAGTGAGGGAGGAAAGGGGAAAGGGGGAAGAGGGAAAGGGGGAAAGGGGGAAGGTGGGGAAAGTGGGAA